>OY821743.1:24466638-24859001 GCA_963682055.1 Primula veris | reverse complement strand
AGAAAACAAAGTTTTCATAATTAACGTACAACCAACAGCTTGCACTACATTAGCCTTAGGATCGTTACAATACTAGAAACTTCTGCTCTGTAAAAGGTTTGAGGTATAATTTAACAGATTAAAGTAATAACAAAACTCCAACTAACAAGACGAAGTTGATACTCAACCTTCAATTAGCCAGATTGTTACTTAGGCAGACAAACAAGAATCGTCACAAAAGAGTAATACCGATTCGCAGCTCCCTATCCTATACAACGAAAGTATGCTCCGTAAAAGTTTTGAATTGATACTCATATTTATTACTTCAACTAACTCTGACCAGCGTTAATAAAGCAATATAGGCTCTAAAATATTTTGTGAGCAAAACTCCAATCACTAGTAAAGTAAGAAGATAATATAAATCCTAAAAAAGTAAAAATAAAAAGAAAAAGAAGGGAGTATATATACTAGTGTTGTCAAGGGACCAAGAGAGTTGCATTTGATACTCTTGTTGTAAGGTTAAAGGCTCCGAACCGGTTGCTTCTAGAAGCTTCGGATCTTCCATCCAACTGTGGTATTTCGGCACATGATCTTTCATATACGACACCAATATCACCTTCAACCCTTCCACACTTCCTTTCATCTCTCTCTCTCTCTCTCTCTCTATATATATATATATATATATATATATATTCGCTGTTCTTTTTCTTTTTCTTTTTCTTTCCTTCACCATCCCAACTTGGTCCGTCCTTTCGATTTTTGGGCAAAATGAAAACGAACCGGATCCATATTTTTTTTTTGTTTCGGGTTTTTTTGGTTTTATTTTTAATTTTTCGATTTTTTTCGGTTCACTTTTATTGTAAACCAAAATCGACCCGAAAAAGTTTCGGTTTTTTAGTTTCGGTCTTTTTCCGTTCGATTATCGGTTCGGTTTGGTTTTTTCGAGTTTTCGCCCCGACCATAGTTACCTCCCCGTTCAATTTTACAGTTATAACCAAACAGTTTTTTACCTAGAATTTTGTTGAAATACATTTTGACCATTTGGTTTACAATTTTTAAAAGATTTAGTCCATAAAGCGAGTTTTAAAATGAATAACACTGTTTTTTTAAATGACTACGACTGTTTTTAATATCAACTACATATTTTTTTGTGTTTTATGTTGATTAAACAATTTTTGAAACGTAGATTGTGTTGAACATGGGTTCAATAATTGATTTTGATTATAAATATGATTATGAATTAATGATTTTATATTTCAATGAAATAATGCTTGATCTTTTCCAAAAAGAGTAAATGTATATTTCAGGTCTTTAAAAAGAAAGAGCATTCGAAAACGAAGCCAACGGTTCAAGCGAAACCAAATTCGGAGCTAAAACGAAGAAGATACAAGCATTCGAAGGTTAACGAGACCAGGACAAAAACGACCAATCGACTGTACAAAAACGACCGATCGTTTTTGGTCCAAATTCTTCCAGTGAGCAGGTCGAAAAGTCGACCGATCGTTTTATGAAACGATCGATCGTTTTCCAAAAGAAGTAA
The DNA here is from genome assembly GCA_963682055.1 of Primula veris. Taxonomy (NCBI): domain Eukaryota; kingdom Viridiplantae; phylum Streptophyta; class Magnoliopsida; order Ericales; family Primulaceae; genus Primula; species Primula veris. The sequence goes on along the minus strand of OY821743.1, from coordinate 24,857,482 downwards.
ATGAAAATTTCAGCGCTAGAAAGATAGAGCACAGAAAAACGAAGCCACAGGTTCAGACGGAACCAAAATCGGAGCTAAAACGAAGGAGTTATGAGCTTTCGAAGAATAGCGAGAAGACCGAGAAACTGCCAGAAGAACAGTCGACCGATCGACTGGACAAAAACGACCGATCGTTTTTGGTCCAATTTCTTCCAGTGAGTCCAGTATAAAAACGACCGATCGTTTTCAGAAAACGACCGATCGTTTTCTGGAAAACGACCGATCGACTGTAGAAAACGACCGATCGTTTTCTACAAGATTTCGAAAACAGCTTTTCAACTTATTCTGGAAAGTTGCTTAAAACTTCCAACGGTCATATCCAGCACAAACAGACTTTGCTGATATAAAAACCAACCCAATCTCTCTCCCAAATGACCAATTATCATACATAACATCATCCTTCAACCTCTCTCATAAAAACCCTAAAAATCACCATTTTGGTGAATATATTCGAGAAAGAAGGAAATCAACGAGAAAGAGATTCAAGCTCGATCATCATCAACAACTCACCAATTAGCTTTTTAAGAAGCAATTAGAATAGTGAGTGTAGTTACATTTTTGTAACAAAATTTGTATCGAGTGTTTTATAAACTCAATTGTGAGCGATTGAACGGGTAGAGGCTTTGTAAGCAAGTGAAGCTTAAAAGCTCTAGGTTTTTCATTCGGATACTCATAAATTGAGGGGGAGTCGTAGACTCGTAGTCGTGTTCTCTTGCACTTGTATCAAGAGTAGGAACCTCGGGTAGAGGGTGAGTCAATCGGTCAATTGAGCTCGATAGGGTTTGTAAAATCCGGAAGAAACATTTTAGTGAAATACTCGGTAGTACCGAGAAGAGGACGTAGGCGCGTTTGCCGAACCTCTATAAATCACGGTGTCATTTTCTTCTCTTGCTTTTACTTTCCGCAACTTATATTCTTGCATATTTATTGCTTGCGTTTAGTTATTTTAGCAATTTATTAACTCTTGTTAAAACGCTTAAGCTTAGAATTGCATAAGTTGGGTGGTTAGTTGCATAGAATTTTAATTAGGCGAAAATCGCCAAATCCTTATTCACCCCCCCTCTAAGGATTAGCCGCACCGGGGCCAACAGATTGTTTTAAAAATAGCTTAAACTCTTTTAAAATGACTTAAAACGACTCAAACTGTTTTTAAAATAAGTTAGATTGTTTTTAAAATAGCACTAAACGGTCATACACTGTTTTAAAACGACTCAGACTGTTTTTTAAATTATTTAAAATGACTCAGACTATTTTTAAAATTAATTAAAATGACTCAGACTGTTTTCAAAATTATTCAAGCAGTTTTTAAAATGTCTACAAACGGTCATAGACTGTTATAAAACGACTCAAACTATTTTTAAAATAACTTAGACTGTTTTTAAAATTACTCACACTGTTTTTAAAATGACTTATAAAGACTCGGACTGTTTTTAAAATAACTCACACTATTTTTAAAATAATTTAAAATAACTGAGACTGTTTTTTAAAATTACTCATACTGCTTTTAAAATGTTTTAAAACGACTTGGACTATTTTTATAATTACTCATACTATTTTTAAAATGACTTAAAATGACTCAGGCTATTTTTATAATTACTCATACTATTATTAAAATGACTTAAAACGATCCAAGACTGTTTTATAATTACTCACACTGTTTTTTAAAATTACTCTGCCTGTTTTTCAAATGTATTAAAACGACTAAGACTGTTTTTAAAATTACTTAGACTGTTTTTAAAATTACTCATACTGTTTTTAAAATTGCTCATGTTATTTTTAAAATTACCCACACTGTATTTGAAATTACTCTGACTGTTTTTAAAATTACTCAGGTTGTTTTAAAAATGAATTAAGACGACTTAGACTGTTTTTTTTTTTTGCGTTTTTAGATTTTTGTTGATTTTAGATTTTTTGGGATTTTTAAAATTTTATTCGTGTTTTTTTTCAGAGTTTTGCCTTTTTTGAAACTTCTTTTTATTTGTTTTGATTTTTTTGGATTTTTTAGATTTTTTTATTTTTCCTTTTTGATTTTCTGAATTTTTATTTTTTTTTATTAGTTAATTAGGCGATGTGGAGAAATAAGTAAATAGTTTTGAAAAGTGAGACCAATGTTTAATTAGTTTATCTAAGGAGTATCAATCCAAATTTTACTCCAGGTAAAAATAGGTGCAAATTATAATTTGGTACAACAACATTTACACTGTTTTCGATTTTGTATACGAGCGTTCTAAAATTTCGATTTAATACACAAACGTTTTGTTTTCAGTACAATTAAGTACACCTCGTTAATTTCAAGTACAGAAAAAGTGTATTTTACCAAAGTACCCTTACTAAAGTTGAGTAATTACTGTGCCACATCATCATACTCCCATTTGATACATCTTTCTTCTGCCATCTCTCTCCTCCTTCCCTTACAAAAAAAATAATTACATGAACCAGATTCACTATTATTTAGATTGTGGCAATCAATATGATTTTTAACTTTTAATTTTTAATTAATTTTAAAATAATTATATTTTTGTTCATTAATAAATATTAAATTTTTAATGAAAAACACAACCAAAATAACAGTGGAACGGTTCATTATAAGGTTACTCTCCCACCACATCACCATACTCAAATATACTTATATACGTATATACATACATCCCTACATATATATACATATTTACCTACCTCCATATAGATAGATTTATATATATATATATATAAACAATCAAACTATTTTCTTTTCATAAAATAATATAACATGTTGAAAGACGAAAAAGCCCTAGACATTTAACGACTAATTAGTTGGGCGGAATTTTTTGCTGTTATCTAAAGTAGGGTGTGTTTGTAACCCCGGAATTTTTTACAGAAAAGGGAAGGAAAACAAAAAGGAAAAAAAGTAAAATAAAAAAATAGTGTTTTTCCGGTCATGTGTTTGTAAAATTGGAAAATTAAGAGAAAAGAAAATAAAATAAGGAAAGGAGACGGAGCTAGTCACATTTTGTTTTTCTTTTCCTTCAAGTTGTGTAAAGAAAGTGTTTTTTCTCATTTTACACAAACTTTTTTCACACTTTTTTTTGTTTTCTTTTCCACTAGTTTTCTTATGATGCCAAACACAAAAAATTATTTTATCGGGAAATCATTTTTCTTCTCTCATAAGTTTTTTGTTTTCCAAACACACCCTTAAACATTTATCTTTGAGAAAAAATAGCACATTTTAAAAAATTGATTGCAAACATGTATCAATTACCCATCATTAGTAAAAGGACAAAACACATTTGACCAAAAACATTTGACCAAAAACATTTGACTCAACAAGTTTGATCAATACTATTATTGAACCTAGAGGCAAACATAAAAGAAGTGAATATATTTGACTGTTTTTTAAACTTATATCCAGTTTAACAACATTGACTTAGAGTTGGTTGTAATTAATAAATTAATATTAAATAAATTTATTAAGCCGAATATAATATACCAATATATTATTTAATAAGTTATATGCATCGATGAGTGGATCTAATCAATAACATGTTGATCCAAACGTTTGCTTCAGACAATCCAGCTATCGACAAATAAATCTCGTCACCGAGAGTATGATCTATTTATTTGCTTCGGATATGAGTTAGCTCCAAGTCAAACAATATAAACAAGTATATATACATATATATATATATATATGTTGGTCCGTAGGAGTCTAAACCTTAGAGGGGGGTGGATAAGCTTTTCGTACGTTTTTCGCGGAATTAAATCTATGGGTATTTAACTAAGTTAATTAGTGGGGTTTTTTTTTTATAACCTAAACTCTTTCGTTAACAAATTATCGTTAAATTAATCTAAACAAGCAATAAATATAAGCGATAAATAATTATGAAAAGTAAAGGTTAAGGGAAAGAAATAACGCAAGATTTATAGAGGTTCGGCAAAACGCGCCTACGTCCTCTCCTCGGTATTTTCACTACCGAGTGTTTCACTAGAATCTCGTTCCAAAGGTTACAACCTAACGAGCTTAATCAACCGATTAAGCTCCCCCTCACTTAATGAGTATCCCGAAAGAAAAGCCTAGAACTTTTAAGCTACACTTGCTTGAAAAGCTTCTACCCAATCAATCGCTCACTAATGAGTTTATAATACACTCTTTTACAAGTTTGATTTGAATAAATCACTCACTAACAAATATTATCTCGATGTTTATAAGATTACAATGAGAATATAATCGAGAATAATTTATGAATAATAAGTGAGAAGTTGGAAGTATAAGCTTGAACAATTTCTTAGTAGGATTTGCTTAATTGTTGTGTATGCTTGGATGATGCTTCCTTGAAGATTTTGGGGCTCTTTGTAGGGTGAAAAAGTGCAGCAATTAATTTCAGACCGTTGCTGGTTGTTGAGTTCATTCAATGCAGTTTTTCAGCAGTTCGCCCCATTTTCAGGAATAGCTTAAAAGCTGGAATTTGAAATTTTACAGAAACGATCGGTCGTTTCTGAAAAACGATCGGTCGTTTTTCATCTGTGCTCACTGGAAGAAATCACACTAAAAACGATCGGTCGTTTTAAGCCTGGCGATCGGTCGTTTTTATATTGAGCTTACTGGAAGAATTTCTCTCATTGATGATCGATCGTTTATGGTATATGATCAGTCGTTTTCTTTGTTCTCGCAATTGTTTCGGTTTTCTCAACAAACTTCGAAATCCCGTAACTAACTCGTTTCAAATCTGATTTAGGTTCCGCTTGAACCATTGGCTTCGTAATTACGCAATTTATCATTTTGAACCTTTAATACACTCGATAAATGATTAGTACACAAAACGAGCTTTTATCATATTTTACAATTTTTGTTATCATTAAAATAATAGATTTGAAGAACATCGTTCAACAATCTCTCCCTTTTTGATGATGACAAAATATTGACTTCAACATACTATAAGCTCTTTTTGTTTAAACAAGTATAATCGAAATGTTTAGATGACGCTTTACTTGGATAAAAGTTTTTAGAGAAAAAGCAAGTAAATGTCATAACATCCGATTTTAAAACGACGTTAAAACAATGCTAAACGAATAGGGATTACGAAGAACTATATGCAAGCGAAAATTTGGCCATAGTTTTGCCTAAAAATGGTCAAACGCCACAAATGAAAATCAATGTATATAACCCAATCAACTAGCAATCTATGTGCGCCAAATGCAATGATATCAAAAGATACAAACGCATATTTAAAATTGCAATCACACAATGCCATTAAACAAGAGCAATATAAGAAGAAACGCATCATAATAACCAAGTAAAACCGTTTCATACTTATTACATCAAAAAAAAAACTTGTTCAACTAAAATGGAAATAGTAGAAATACAATGGAAAAACAAAAGAGAGGTATTTCTCCCCCTTTGACATCATCAAAACATAAAAAATAATATATCCGCCTAGTTGCGGTGGGAAGTCGCATCATCTTCGTCGTCGTCGTCGTCGTCGTCGATGTTGGGCCCGGCAAGGTTGGGAAAAAAGCCATTGAACTCGGCTCGTTGCTCGGCGCTCATTCGATCAAGTTCGTTGAGTTCTTCTTGACCCGGGTTCATGAATCGAAACATCCGACGTGTCATTTGAGCATTGCGATATTGGTTGATATAAAGGGCGTTGTAGAATTCGTCGGTTCGTGGTGGAGGGTTGGAGGATCCGATTTGGGCTTTTCCTTTGTCCCGAACTCTAGAGGGACGAGAGGAGGTAGGTAGATCGGTGGGGGGGAGGGACTCGGAGGAGAGAGCTATGTCCTCACGAGAAGCACGCGGTGTGGCCTTGGGGCCGACATACTCTTCCTCTTCGGGGGAAAGAGGGGTATAGCCGGGGCCGGACACCCGTTTATCGGACCAAGTAATGGTCTTGTCGGTAGTATTGAATTTAATGGACATTTGGGAAAGATAGGAAGTGTCCCAAATGTGTTTATCCTTATTTTTGAACAATGTTCCACCGGGAACGAGATGTAGGTCCTTTAAAATGGCCGAAATTAGGGCACCGTAAGGTAACCCATTCTTGGATTTTGTTTTAAGCGAATCCATTTTAAAGAAAATGAGGGATGCAAAGTCAAGTCGGACTCGGCGATGGATGCATCCCAAAAGAAAGATGTACTCATTGGTAACATCCGTGAAATTGGAGGTATGTGGGAGGATTATGTGAGAGAGGATGTGGTAGGCTAGTTTGTTTTTAAAGAGAAGGCCATGAGCTTTGTTGGAGCGATTTTGGTGGAGGGGATGAAAAATTTCATCCTTGAGATCGTTAAAGTTGTCAATCTCGAGAGTCTCACATAGTTCTTTACTAGACTCATAGACACCGTTGCTATCTAGGCGTAAAAGGGTTCGTAGACGGTCTATACCGTAAACGAAAGGTTGTCCGTTAAACGATGAACGCAAGCGGAGTGCGTCATCATTATCCCTATCGAGAACAAGGTGATGATAAAATTCATAGACATTTTCTTTGTAAAAAGGCTCTTTAAGAGTGAGGATAGTATCGAGTTTGTAAAAACTTAAATCGATCATGAGAGCGGGAAATCGTTCACGGAATAAAGGCATGTCTAAAGTGAAGTTAGACAATATACCTCTTTTACCCATCTCGGGTGAATAGAGAGGAGGTAGAGGGCCGGAGCGAGAAGCGGTGGATGAGCCGGTGCGTGGGGCACGAGGAATAGCCGGGCGGCGAGTGGGTGGAGGCACGATCTCGTCCTCATGTTCATCAACAAGGTTGAGTGAGGCTTTCTTTGTACGAACCATTTTGATTGATTTGGATAGAAAATTTGGATATTTGGATGATTTTGGAGTGGAGTGGGCGAATTTTGAGAGAGAGAGAATTTGATTTGGGTTTGAAATGATATGAATTAGGGTTTGAAGAATGGTTTTAAAACTGAAAAACAGCAAAACGATCGGTCGTTTTGTGTTTCGATCGGTCGAAATATAACCAAATTCTTCCAGTGAGTCCACGTTAAAAACGATCGGTCGTTTTTAAGGAACGATCGGTCGACTGTATGAAAACGACCGGTCGTTTTTACAGACGATCGATCGACTGTAACTGGGGTACAGAACATGAATTTTTTGCACTTTTCAACACTGATTTGGCATAGAAAATGGAAAAAATACTTGACTATATATAAAATTGTTGAACGTTGATTCTTCTAATCGATTATTTTGATGATAACAATATTTGTAAAACATGATAAAAGCTCGTTTTGCGTACTAATCATTTATCGAGTTTATTAAAGGTTCAAAATGATAGAATGCGAAATTACGAAGCCAATAGTTCAAGCGGAACCAATATCGGATTCGAAACAAATTAGTTACGGGGTTTCGAAGTTTGTCGAGAAAACCGAAAACAAGCCCAGAACAAAAACGACTGATCCATAGGGAAACGATCGATCTTTTAAGTGAAATTTTCTTCCAGTGAGCACAACGTAAAAACGACCGATCGCCAAGAGGAAACGACCGATCGTTTTCAGTACATGTTTGTCCAGTGAGCACTCAGCAAAAACGATCGATCATAAATCTGAAACGACCGATCGTTTCAGTGCGCATTTTGTCCAGTGAGTCCAATTGAAAAACGACCGATCGTTTTTCAGAAACGACCGATCGTTTCTGTAGAATTTCAAAATCCAGCTTTTAAGCTATTCCTGAAAATGGGGCGAACTGCTGCAAAAACAGCATTGAATGAACTCACCAACCAGCAACGGTCTGAAATTTATTGCTGCACCTTTGTGACTCTACAAAAGCCCCAAAACACTTTGAAGAACATCATCCAAGTATTCACAACAATTAAGCAAATCTTTCTAAGAAATTCTTCAAGCTTATACTTCCAACTTCTCACTTATTATTCATAAATTATTCTCGATTATATTCTCATTGTAATCTTATAAATATCGAGATAATATTTGTTAGTGAGTGTTGTATTCAAATCAAACTTGTAAAAGAGTGCTTTATAAACTCGTTAGTGAGCGATTGATTGGGTAGAAGCTTTTCAAGCAAGTATAGCTTAAAAGTTCTAGGCTTTTTCTTTCGGGATACTCATTAAGTGAGGGGGAGCGAAATCGGCTGATTAAGCTCGTTAGGTTGTAACCTTTGGAACGAGATTCTAGTGAAATACTCGGTAGTGAAAATACCGAGGAGAGGACGTAGGCACGTTTTGCCGAACCTCTATAAATCTTGCGTTATTCTTTCCCTTAACTTTTACTTTACGCATTTATTTATCGCTCATCTTTATTGCTTGTTTAGATTATTTAGCGTTAATTTGGAAACGAAAGAGTTTAGGTTATAAAAACCACTATTTAACTTAGTTAAATATCCATAGATTTAATTCCGCGAAAAACGTAACAAAACCTTATTCACCCCCCCTCTAAGGTTTAGACTCCTACGGACCAACAATTGGTATCAGAGCTTAGCTATTTTATTTACGAAAATCTAACGATTTTATAGTTTAAAGATCCGTTATGTCTTCATACGCCGACTCTAAATCCATAACTAGGCCCCCATTCTTTGACGGCACTAACTATCCCTATTGGAGAGATCTAATGAAAAATTTCCTATGTGGTTATGAAATAGATCAATGGATAAGTATTAGTAAAGGCTATAGAACGCCTAGGAGAAATGGCGAAGATAAACTTGTAGAGGAACTAGATACCGATGAACGCCTTGCGTTTTCCCTAAATTGTAGGGCCATGACCTCTATCACTTGTGCGCTCTCGCCTAGTGAATATGATAAGATTTCCGGTTGTGACACCGCTAAGCAAATGTGGGATAAGCTAGCTATTATGCACGAAGGAACTAGTCAAGTTAAAGACTCTAAGATTAGCATGCTTATTCATGATTATGAGTTGTTTAAAGTCGATGATGACGAGTCCATTGCTTCTATGTACACTCGTTTTACTAAGATTACTAATGATCTCAAAAGACTTGAAAAGGTATATTCTAGCAAGGAGATGGTGACGAAAATCCTACGAAGCCTTCCAAGGAAGTGGGAATCAAAAGTGACGGCTATACAAGAAGCCAAGGATATGAACACACTTTCTCTCGACAACCTCATAGGATCCTTGAGCACCCATGAGCTAGATATGACGACTCGAAAGCATGAGGATGACTCAAAAAAGAAGAAAGGCATCGCCTTCAAAAGCACAACAAAAGAAGATAGCGACAATGATTCCTCGAGTGAGGATGACGACATGGCACTCTTCGCCAAACGCTACAACAAATTCCTAAGTTGGAAGAAGAAGGGTGGACAACGATTTCGGAAAAAGGAATATAAGGGAGAGCCTTCCGACAAATCGAACAAAAAGGACGAAATCATTTGCTACAAATGTCACAAACCCGGCCATATGCAAAACGAATGTCCTTTGAAGAAAAAGGATAAATTCGGAAAGAAAAAGGAATACAAGAAGGCATTTTTGGCCGCATGGGGGAGCGATGATGATAGCTCCGATAGCGACAATGAAGAAGTCGCAAATCTTTGTCTCATGGCTAGAGACGACGATACCGAGGATGTAAGCTTTCACTCCTCTAACTCCTCTATTTCTAGTGATGATGATTTTGATATAAATGATGTGTTAGCATCCTTAGAAAAAGCTAGAGGTAAAAACAAATCTTTTAGAAAAATGCTAATTACTCTACAAGACGAACTCGAGAACTTAGCTATAACAAATGACTCACTTACGTCTAAAAATGCCGAACTTACAATAGAAAATGATAAGTTAGCTAATGACCTTAGTTCATGTAAAGAAAAGGTGGATAGAGCCGAACTCACTCTCTCTAAGTTCACTAAAGGAAGTAAAATGCTAAGTACTATATTAGCTTCTCAACAAGGCGCATATGATAAAACCGGTGTAGGATACAACCCTCTCTTAGCGTCTAAGCATAAAAATCTATTCACCAAACAAGTGGAGAAAAATGAAAATAGAACCCCAAGTTACTCCCGTAAGAACAATTCATATAAAAGGAACTTAGTTTATAATCGTTTTGTTAAACCTATCTCGCATGTAAAATGTATTACTTGTAACCGTAGTGACCACTATGAGGATTATATATATTGCCCTAATAGGTATAAAGTAAGTAGAAATGATTTGGTTTGGATTCCAAAGGGTCGAGACTCTAACCCTCAAGGACCCAAAAATGGATTAGGGTACCAATGATCGTTTTGTCTTGTAGGTATGCTTGAGATCAAAAATCAACGAGGACAAGTGGTTCCTAGATAGTGGATGCTCAAGACATATGACGGGAGACAAAACAAAATTCACCACTCTTGCACCTAAAGACGGAGGCTTTGTGACCTTCGGGGATAATAGCAAGGGCAAAATCATCGGTATTGGTAGTATCTCTAAACCATCTAATGTCGTTATTGATAATGTATTGCTTGTTGATGGTCTTAAACATAACTTGCTTAGTATAAGTCAACTTTGTGATTTGGGTCACAAAGTCATTTTTGAAAAATCGCATTGCATTATTCATTGTATTTCGGATAATAAAACTATTCTTATGGGCCAAAGACAAAATAATGTCTATATGATTGATTTGAATAGTTCGGTGGATGATGAAGTCAAGTGTCTTGTTACTATCAACGACAATGGTTGGTTGTGGCATAGACGACTTGGTCATGCAAGTCTTGATTTACTTGCTAAACTTTCTAGTAAAGATTTGGTAATAGGTTTACCAAAAACTCCTTATATAAAGGACAAACTTTGTCACGCTTGCCAATTAGGCAAACAAACAAAGATTTCTTTTAAGTCTAAAAATATTATATCTACTACTCGTTGTTTGGAGCTCATTCATATGGACTTAGTTGGCCCCTCCCGGACACTTAGTCTTGGCGGGCGTGCATATGCTTTCGTCATGGTTGACGATTTTAGTCGCTTTACGTGGGTCTTGTTTTTAACTCATAAGCATGAAGCATTTAGAGAATTCTCTATTATTTGCAAAAAGCTCCAAACACGAAAGGGTTATATGATCAAAAGTATCCGAACCGATCATGGTAAGGAATTTGAGAATACTCCATTTCAAACTTTTTGTGATGAAAATGGTATTGATCATAATTTTTCGGCCCCTCGTACGCCCCAACAAAATGGGGTAGTTGAGAGGAAGAATAGAACCCTAGAGGAAATGGCACGGACCATGCTTTGCGAAAATAATTTGCCAAAGTATTTTTGGGCCGAAGCCGTAAATTCCGCTTGTTATATTTTAAATAGAGCCTTAATTAGGCCCATATTAAAAAAGACACCTTACGAATTATGGAATGAGCGAAAGCCCAATATTTCTCATTTACGTGCATTTGGTTGTAAATGCTACGTTCATAATAATGGTAAGGATAATCTAGGAAAATTCGATGCTAAGTCCGATGAAGGAATTTTCATCGGATATGCAATATCGAGTAAAGCTTATAGAATTTTTAATAAAAGAACTTTATTGGTGGAAGAGTCGGTACATGTCTCGTTTGATGAGAATTTACCGATGATTGATAAACCTTTAATTGTTCATAATATTAATGATGATATTTTTCATAATCCATCTTCTTCAAATCATGTTGCATCTAGCTTAGAGTCTACGCCTAGAATAGAAGTTGAACCCGTAGTTGATGAAGTCACTATAGATGTACTTCAAAAGGACTTAGAATCTAGTGTACACATTCATGAGGATTTGCCTCAAGAATGGCGTTTTGCCAATCACCATCCGCAAGATTTAATTTTGGGTAACCCGGGAGAAAGAGTGCATACACGTTCATCATTAAGAAATATAGTTAATCATTTTGCATTTTTATCTCAATTAGAGCCCAAGAACATTCATGAAGCGGAACTCGATGAGAGTTGGGTATTAGCTATGCATGACGAATTAAATCAATTCGAGCGTAGTAACGTATGGACCTTAGTACCTAGACCGCGTGAGAAAACCATTATAGGTACGAAATGGATATTTCGTAATAAGATGGATGAATCCGGGGTAGTTATTAGAAATAAGGCTAGACTAGTAGCTCAAGGGTATAATCAAGAAGAGGGCATCGATTTCGATGAAACTTACGCACCCGTAGCAAGACTAGAAGCCATTAGAATGTTGCTTGCTTATGCTTCTTTTAAACGTTTTAAATTATTTCAAATGGATGTTAAAAGTGCATTTTTAAACGGCTTTATAAATGAGGAAGTTTATGTTAAACAACCACCCGGCTTTGAAAATCACGCATTTCCCGATCATGTTTACAAACTTCGTAAAGCACTTTATGGTTTAAAACAAGCACCCCGGGCTTGGTATGAAAGACTAAGTAAATTTTTGATTGCAAAAGGTTTTTCTCGTGGTACTTTAGACACTACTCTTTTTATTAAAAAGGATGGAAAGGATATGCTTTTAATTCAAATTTATGTTGATGATATTATTTTCGGTGCTACTAATGCTCGCATGTGCGAGGAGTTTTCTAAGTGTATGCAAGGTGAATTCGAGATGAGCATGATGGGTGAACTCACCTACTTCCTTGGGTTGCAAATCAAACAAACAAAGGACGGAATTTTCATCAATCAAGCCAAATACACAAGGGACTTGCTCAAGAGGTTCAACATGAGCGATGCAAAGCCGCTAGGAACTCCAATGAGTCCGGCAACAAAACTAGACAAGGATGAATCGGGTAAAAGCGTGGACCAAAAGCTCTATAGAGGTATGATTGGATCCCTCTTATATTTAACCGCAAGTAGACCCGATATCATGTTTAGTGTTTGCTTGTGTGCTAGGTATCAATCTTGTCCTAAGGAATCGCATGTTATAGCCGTTAAGCGCATTTTTAGATATCTTGTAGGTACTTGCAATTTAGGATTGTTTTATCCGCATGATACTTCGTTTGAATTCCTTGGCTATTCCGACGCCGACTTTGCCGGTTGTCGATTAGATAGAAAAAGTACTAGTGGCACTTGTCATTTTTTAGGAAACGCCTTAGTTTCTTGGCATAGCAAGAAACAAAACTCGGTTGCGCTTTCCACGGCGGAGGCGGAATACGTCGCCGCGGGTAGTTGTTGCGCACAAATCCTTTGGATGCGTCAACAACTAAACGACTTTGAATTATCATTTGATAGTGTACCTATATTGTGTGATAATACTAGTGCTATAAACCTTTCGAAAAATCCGATCCAACACTCTCGCACTAAACATATTAATTTACGTCATCACTTTTTACGGGATCATGTCCAAAAAGGGGATATTACACTTGAATATATAAGTACCGATAGGCAATTAGCCGATATTTTCACTAAACCCCTTAATGAGGAACAATTTTGTTTTATTCGACGAGAGTTAGGCATGTTTGATGTGTGAAATATACATATATATACATGTATTTGATTAATTTCATATCTTTTAAGTATTTTTGCATATTTTTTCTTGCCAAATCTGTGTCGAAATGTGCCAAAATTTCTGTTCTGTACCTCATTTACAGTCGATCGATCGTTATATAAAACGACCGATCGTTTTGCTACAGACGACCGATCGTTCCTCAAAACGACCGATCGTTTTTTAGTCTTACTCACTGGAACTTTTTGTTCCAAATTCGACCGATCGACACACAAAACGACCGATCGTTTTTGTGTTTTTCAGCATAAATCCTTGAAACCCTAATAAAATTTTTCAAAATCCTTCACAATTCCACAGCCAACTCTCTCTCTAAATTCGTCCCCTCTCTTCAAAAATTGTCAAATATCCCACTTTACGTCCGAAATCAATCCAATATGGTTCGCACTAAAAGAACTTCCCTCGTGGATGAAGATGACGAAGCCTATGTGCCTCCGTCCCCTCGTCCTCATATTCCTCGCGGTCGCCGAACCGCCTCCTCCACCGCTCCGCCATCGGGCCCCGGTGCCTCATCCGGCTCTCGTCCTCCTCTCTATCCACCCACGATGGATAAAAGAGGTATTTTGTCAAATTTCACTCTAGATATGTCTCTCTTCCGTGAACGATTTCCCGCTCTTATGCTCGATTTAAGTTTTCAAAAACTCGATACCATTCTCACTCTAAAAATGCCATTCTTCATTGAAAACGTATACGAATTTTATCACAACCTAGCTCTAGATAGGGATTCCGATGACGCACTTCGTTTGCGTTCATCATTTCACGGCCAACCATTCGTTTACGGTATAGACCGTTTACGACATTTATTACGCCTAGATAATGACGGTATCCATGAGTCAAGTGAGGAACTATGTGAGACTCTTGAGATCGATAACTTCAACGATCTCAAATCCGAAATTTTTCATCCCGTCCATAACAATCAATCCAACAAAGCCCATGGCCTCTTATTCCGCAACAAATTAGCCTATCACATCCTATCGCATATCGTCCTACCCCATACTTCAAATTTTACGGATGTTACAAATGAATACATCTTTCTACTAGGATGCATCCATCGCAAAGTCAAACTTGACTTCGCGACTCTCATATTTTTTAAGATGGATTCGCTTAAAACGAAATCCAAAAATGGGTTACCCTACGGTGCTCTAATTTCGGCCATCTTAAATGACCTCAATCTCGTTCCCGGTGGAACCTTATTCAAAAATAAGGACAAACATATTTGGGACACTTCATATCTTTCCCAAATGTCCATTAAATTCCACAATGCCGATAAAACCATTACATGGTCCGATAAGCGGGTATCCGGCCCCAACTATGCTCCTCTTTCCCCCGAAGAGGAAGAGTATGTTGGCCCCAAGGCCACACCGCGTGCCACTCATGAGGACGTCGCTATCTCCTCTGATTCCATCCCCCCCGTCGATATCCCTACATCTTCTCGTCCCTCTCGACGACAAGGGAAAGCTCAGGCGGGATCTTCTTCTCGTATCCCGCGCTCCGACAAGTTCTATGACTCTCTCTACATCAACCAATACCACAATGCGCAAATGACTCGTCGAATGTTTCGATTCATGAATCCGGGACAAGAAGAGCTAGACCGACTTGATCGTGAAAGCGCCGAGCAAAGGGCACAATTTCATGAATTCTTTCCAAACGACGACGACGACGAAGATGATGCGACTTCTCACCGCGACTAGGCGGATAGTTGTTTATTTTATTATTTTTTTTGATGATGTCAAAGGGGGAGAAATACCTCTCTTTTATTTCTCTTTGCGTTGTATTTCTATTATTTCCTTTGAGTTGAACAAGTTGTTTTGATGTAATAGGTAGGAAACGGTTTTACTTGGTTTTTATGATGCGTTTTTTCCTATATTGCTCTTGTTGAGATGGCATTGTGTGATTGCAATTTTTAAAATATGCATTTGTATCTTATTTTGATATTATTGCTTTTGGCGCACTTAGATTGATAGTTGATTGGGTTATATACATTGATTTTTTATTTGTGGCGTTTGACCTTTTTTAGGCAAAACTATGGCCAAATTTTCGCTTGCATATCGATCTTCATTATCCCTAATCTTTTAGCATTGTGTTTACATCGTTTTAAAATCAGATGTTATGACATTTACTTGTTTTTTTTTCAAAAAACTTTTATCCAAGTAAAGCGTCATCTATACATTTCGGTTATAATTGTTTAAACAAAAAGAGCTTATAGTATGTTGAAGTCAATATTTTGTCATCATCAAAAAGGGAGAGATTGTTGAACGTTGATTCTTCTAATCGATTATTTTGATGATAACAATATTTGTAAAACATGATAAAAGCTCGTTTTACGTACTAATCATTTATCGAGTTTATTAAAGGTTCAAAATGATAGAATGCGAAATTACGAAGCCAATAGTTCAAGCGGAACCAATATCGGATTCGAAACAAATTAGTTACGGGGTTTCGAAGTTTGTCGAGAAAACCGAAAACAAGCCCAGAACAAAAACGACTGATCCATAGGGAAACGATCGATCTTTTAAGTGAAATTTTCTTCCAGTGAGCACAACGTAAAAACGACCGATCGCCAAGAGGAAACGACCGATCGTTTTCAGTACATGTTTGTCCAGTGAGCACTTAGCAAAAACGACCGATCATAAATCTGAAACGACCGATCGTTTCAGTGCGCATTTTGTCCAGTGAGTCCAATTGAAAAACGACCGATCGTTTTTCAGAAACGACCGATCGTTTCTGTAGAATTTCAAAATCCAGCTTTTAAGCTATTCCTGAAAATGGGGCGAACTGCTGCAAAAACAGCATTGAATGAACTCACCAACCAGCAACGGTCTGAAATTTATTGCTGCACCTTTGTGACTCTACAAAAGCCCCAAAACACTTTGAAGAACATCATCCAAGTATTCACAACAATTAAGCAAATCTTTCTAAGAAATTCTTCAAGCTTATACTTCCAACTTCTCACTTATTATTCATAAATTATTCTCGATTATATTCTCATTGTAATCTTATAAATATCGAGATAATATTTGTTAGTGAGTGTTGTATTCAAATCAAACTTGTAAAAGAGTTCTTTATAAACTCGTTAGTGAGCGATTGATTGGGTAGAAGCTTTTCAAGCAAGTATAGCTTAAAAGTTCTAGGCTTTTTCTTTCGGGATACTCATTAAGTGAGGGGGAGCGAAATCGGCTGATTAAGCTCGTTAGGTTGTAACCTTTGGAACGAGATTCTAGTGAAATACTCGGTAGTGAAAATACCGAGGAGAGGACGTAGGCACGTTTTGCCGAACCTCTATAAATCTTGCGTTATTCATTCCCTTAACTTTTACTTTACGCATTTATTTATCGCTCATCTTTATTGCTTGTTTATATTATTTAGCGTTAATTTGGAAACGAAAGAGTTTAGGTTATAAAAACCACTATTTAACTTAGTTAAATATCCATAGATTTAATTCCGCGAAAAACGTAACAAAAACTTATTCACCCCCCCTCTAAGGTTTAGACTCCTACGGACCAACAAAAATCAATCAAATATATATAAATATATATGTATATATCACACATCAAACATGCCTAACTCTCGGCGAATAAAGCAAAATTGTTCCTCATTAAGGGGTTTTGTAAAAATATCGGCTAATTGCCTATCCGTATTTATATATTCAAGTGTAATATCCCCTTTTTGGACATGATCCCGTAAAAAGTGATGACGTAAATTAATATGTTTAGTGCGAGAGTGTTGGATCGGATTTTTCGAAAGATTTATAGCACTAGTATTATCACACAATATAGGTACACTATTAAATGATAATTCAAAGTCGTTTAGTTGTTGACGCATCCAAAGGATTTGTGTGCAACAACTACCCGCGGCGACGTATTCCGCCTCCACCGTGGAAAGCGCAACCGAGTTTTGTTTCTTACTATGCCAAGAAACTAAGGCGTTTCCTAGGAAATGGCAAGTGCCACTAGTACTCTTTCTATCTAATCGACAACCAGCAAAGTCGGCGTCGGAATAGCCAAGCAATTCAAAAGAAGTATCATGCGGATAAAACAATCCTAAATTACATGTACCTACTAGATATCTAAAAATGCGCTTAACGGCTATAACATGCGATTCTTTAGGGCAAGATTGATACCTAGCACACAAGCAAACACTAAACATGATATCGGGTCTACTTGCGGTTAAATATAAGAGGGATCCAATCATACCTCTATAGAGCTTTTGGTCCACGCTTTTACCCGATTCATCCTTGTCTAGTTTTGTTGCCGGACTCATCGGAGTTCCTAGCGGCTTTGCATCGCTCATGTTGAACCGTTTGAGCAAGTCCCTCGTGTATTTGGCTTGATTGACGAAAATTCCGTCATTTGTTTGTTTGATTTGCAATCCAAGAAAGTATGTGAGTTCACCCATCATGCTCATCTCGAATTCACCTTGCATACACTTAGAAAACTCCTCGCACATGCGAGCATTAGTAGCACCGAAGATAATATCATCAACATATATTTGAATTAAAAGCATGTCTTTTCCATCCTTTTTAATAAAAAGAGTAGTATCTAAAGTACCACGAGAAAAACCCTTTTTAATCAAAAATTTACTAAGTCTTTCATACCAAGCCCGGGGTGCTTGTTTTAAACCATAAAGTGCTTTACGAAGTTTGTAAACATGATTAGGAAACTCGTGATTTTCAAAATCGGGTGGTTGTTTTACATAAACTTCCTCATTAATAAAGCCGTTTGAAAACGCACTTTTTACATCCATTTGAAATAATTTAAAACGTTTAAAAGAAGCATAAGCAAGCAACATTCTAATGGCTTCTAGTCTTGCTACGGGTGCGTAAGTTTCATCGAAATCGATGCCCTCTTCTTGGTTATACCCTTGAGCTACTAGTCTAGCCTTATTTCTAATAACTACCCCGGATTCATCCATTTTATTACGAAATATCCATTTCATACCTATAATGGTTTTCTCACGCGGTCTAGGTACTAAGGTCCATACGTTACTACGCTCGAATTGATTTAATTCGTCATGCATAGCTAATACCCAACTCTCATCGAGTTCCGCTTCATGAATGTTCTTGGGCTCTAATTGAGACAAGAATGCAAAATGATTAACTATATTTCTTAATGAAGAACGTGTATGCACTCTTTCTCCCGGGTTACCCAAAATTAATTCTTGCGGATGGTGATTGGCAAAACGCCATTCTTGAGGCAAATCCTCATGAATATGTACGCTAGATTCTAAGTCCTTTTGAAGTCTCTCTATAGTGACTTCTTCATCAACGGGTTCAACCTCTATGCTAGGCGTTGACTCTAAGCTAGATGTAACATGATTAGAAGAAGATGCGTTATGAAAAATATCATCATTAATATTATGAACAATTAAAGGCTTATCAATCATCGGTAAATTCTCATCAAACGAGACATGTACCGACTCTTCCACCAATAAAGTTCTTTTATTAAAAATACGATAAGCTTTACTCGATATTGCATATCCGATGAAAATTCCTTCATCGGACTTAGCATCGAATTTTCCTAAATTATCCTTACCATTATTATGAACATAGCATTTACAACCAAATGCACGTAAATGAGAAATATTGGGCTTTCGCTCATTCCATAATTCGTAAGGTGTCTTTTTCAATATGGGCCTAATTAGGGCTCTATTTAGAATATAACAAGCGGAATTTACGGCTTCGGCCCAAAAATACTTTGGCAAATTATTTTCGCGAAGCATGGTCCGTGCCATTTCCTCTAGGGTTCTATTCTTCCTCTCAACTACCCCATTTTGTTGGGGCGTACGAGGGGCCGAAAAATTATGATCAATGCCATTTTCATCACAATAAGTTTGAAATGGAGTATTCTCAAATTCCTTACCATGATCGGTTCGGATACTTTTGATCATATAACCCTTTCGTGTTTGGAGCTTTTTGCAAATAATAGAGAATTTTCTAAATGCTTCATGCTTATGAGTTAAAAACATTACCCAAGTGAAGCGACTAAAATCGTCAACCATGACGAAAGCATATGCACGCCCGCCAAGACTAAGTGTCCGGGAGGGGCCAACTAAGTCCATATGAATGAGCTCCAAACAACGAGTAGTAGAAATAATATTTTTAGACTTAAAAGAAATCTTTGTTTGTTTGCCTAATTGGCAAGCGTGGCAAAGTTTGTCCTTTATATAAGGAGCTTTTGGTAAACCTATTACCAAATCTTTACTAGAAAGTTTAGCAAGTAAATCAAGACTTGCATGACCAAGTCGTCTATGCCACAACCAACCATTGTCGTTGATAGTAACAAGACATTTAACTTCATTTTCCACCGAACTATTCAAATCAATCATATAGACATTATTTTGTCTTTGACCCATGAGAATAGTTTTATTATTTGAAATACAATGAATGATGCAATGCGATTTTTCAAAAATGACTTTGTGACCCAAATCGCAAAGTTGACTTATACTTAGCAAGTTGTGTTTAAGACCATCCACAAGCAATACATTATCGATAACAACATTAGATGGTTTAGAGATACTACCAATACCGATAATTTTGCCCTTGCTATTATCCCCGAAGGTCACAAAACCTCCGTCTTTAGGTGCAAGAGTGGTGAATTTTGTTTTGTCTCCCGTCATATGTCTTGAGCATCCACTATCCAAGAACCACTTGTCCTCGTTGATTTTTGACCTCAAGCATACCTACAAGACAAAACGATCATTGGTACCCTAATCCATTTTTGGGTCCTTGAGGGTTAGAGTCTCGACCCTTTGGAATCCAAACCAAATCATTTCTATTAACCTTATACCTATTAGGGCAATATATGTAATCTTCATAGTGATCACTACGGTTGCAAGTAATACATTTAACATGCGATATAGGTTTAACAAAACGATTATAAAATAAGTTCTTTTTATACGAGTTGTTTTTATGAGAGTGATTTGGTTGTCTACTTTCATTTTTAGCCGTTTGTTTGGTGAATAGGTTTTTATGCTTAGCCGTTAAGAGTGGGTTGTAACCTACACCGGTTTTATCATACGCGCCTTGTTGAGAAGCTAATATAGTACTTAGCATTTTACTACCTTTAGTGAACTTAGAGAGAGTAAGTTCGGCGCTATCCGCCTTAAGTTTACATGACTTAAGGTCATTAACTAACTTATCATTTTCTAGGGTGAGTTCGGCATTTTTAGTTGTGAGTGAGTCATTTTTCATAGCTAAATTTTCAAGTTCGTCTTGTAGAGTAATTAGCAATTTTCTAAAAGATTTGTTCTTACCTCTAGCTTTTTTCTAAAGACTCTAACACATCATTAATATCAAGACAATCATCACTAGAAATAGAGGAGTTAGAGGAGTGATAGCTTACATCCTCGGTATCATCGTCTCTAGCCATGAGACATAGATTTGCGACTTCTTCATTGTCGCTATCGGAGCTATCATCATCGCTCCCCCATGCGGCCAAGAATACCTTCTTGTTTTCCTTTTTCTTTGCGAACTTGTCCTTTTTCTTCAAGGGACATTCGTTTTGCATATGGCCGGGTTTGTGACATTTGTAGCAAATGATTTCGTCCTTTTTGCTAGATTTTTCGGAAGGCTCTCCCTTATAATCCTTTTTCCGAAATCGTTGTCCACCCTTCTTTTTCCAACTTAGGAATTTGTTGTAGCGTTTGGCGAAGAGAGCCATCTCATCATCCTCACTAGATGAATCATTTTCGCTATCGTCATTTGTTGTGCATTTGAAGGCAATGCCTTTCTTCTTTTTCGAGTCATCCTCATGCTTTCGAGTCGTCATGTCGAGTTCATGAGTGCTTAGGGATCCAATGAGGTTGTCGAGAGAGAGAGTGTTCATGTCCTTGGCCTCTTGTATGGCCGTCACTTTTGATTCCCACTTCCTTGGAAGACTTCGAAGGATTTTCGTCACCATCTCCTTGCTAGAGTATACCTTTTCAAGTCTTTTAAGATCATTAGTAATCTTAGTAAAACGAGTGTACATAGAAGCAATAGACTCGTCATCATCGACTTTAAATAATTCATAATCATGAATAAGCATGCTAATTTTAGAGTCCTTAACTTGACTAGTTCCTTCATGCATAATAGCTAGCTTATCCCACATTTGCTTAGCGGTGTCACAACCGGAAATCTTATCATATTCACTAGGCGAGAGCGCACAAGTGATAGAAGTCATAGCCCTACAATTTAGGGAAAATGCGAGGCGTTCATCGGTGTCTAGTTCCTCTACAAGTTTATCTTCGCCATTTCTCCTAGGCGTTCTATAGCCTTTACTAATACTAATCCATTGATCTATTTCATACCCACATAGAAAAATTTTCATTAGGTCTCTCCAATAGGGATAGTTAGTACCGTCAAAGAACGGGGGCCTAGTTATGGATTTAGAGTCGGCGTACGAAGACATGTCGGATCTTTAAACTACAAATCGTTAGATTTTACAAAATAGAAGAGCTAGGCTCTGATACCAATTGTTGGTCCGTAGGAGTCTAAACCTTAGAGGGGGGGTGAATAAGGTTTTCGTACGTTTTTCGCGGAATTAAATCTATGGGTATTTAACTAAGTTAATTAGTGGGTTTTTTTTTTTATAACCTAAACTCTTTCGTTAACAAATTATCGCTAAATTAATCTAAACAAGCAATAAATATAAGCAATAAATAATTATGAAAAGTAAAGGTTAAGGGAAAGAAATAACGCAAGATTTATAGAGGTTCGGCAAAACGCGCCTACGTCCTCTCCTCGGTATTTTCACTACCGAGTGTTTCACTAGAATCTCGTTCCAAAGGTTACAACCTAACGAGCTTAATCAACCGATTAAGCTCCCCCTCACTTAATGAGTATCCCGAAAGAAAAGCCTAGAACTTTTAAGCTACACTTGCTTGAAAAGCTTCTACCCAATCAATCGCTCACTAATGAGTTTATAATACACTCTTTTACAAGTTTGATTTGAATAAATCACTCACTAACAAATATTATCTCGATGTTTATAAGATTACAATGAGAATATAATCGAGAATAATTTATGAATAATAAGTGAGAAGTTGGAAGTATAAGCTTGAACAATTTCTTAGTAGGATTTGCTTAATTGTTGTGTATGCTTGGATGATGCTTCCTTGAAGATTTTGGGGCTCTTTGTAGGGTGAAAAAGTGCAGCAATTAATTTCAGACCGTTGCTGGTTGTTGAGTTCATTCAATGCAGTTTTTCAGCAGTTCGCCCCATTTTCAGGAATAGCTTAAAAGCTGGAATTTGAAATTTTACAGAAACGATCGGTCGTTTCTGAAAAACGATCGGTCGTTTTTCATCTGTGCTCACTGGAAGAAATCACACTAAAAACGATCGGTCGTTTTAAGCCTGGCGATCGGTCGTTTTTATATTGAGCTTACTGGAAGAATTTCTCTCATTGATGATCGATCGTTTATGGTATATGATCAGTCGTTTTCTTTGTTCTCGCAATTGTTTCGGTTTTCTCAACAAACTTCGAAATCCCGTAACTAACTCGTTTCAAATCTGATTTAGGTTCCGCTTGAACCATTGGCTTCGTAATTACGCAATTTATCATTTTGAACCTTTAATACACTCGATAAATGATTAGTACACAAAACGAGCTTTTATCATGTTTTACAATTTTTGTTATCATTAAAATAATCGATTTGAAGAACATCGTTCAACAATATACATACATACATACATATACATACATACATACATACATACATACATACATACATACATATATATATATATATATATATATATAATACTACTATTATAATAAATACTTGAATATAAAAAGTAAGGTAAGAAGGTACTTGACCCGCGCGATTTATCTTGGTTCGCCTCGATGTGAGACTATGTACAGTCTCCAAGTCCAAACGTGGATCTTGAGCTTTTTATAATTAACCCACTCGTATTTTAGGGCAGAGCTACCCTTTACAAAACTTCTACTTAGGGGAAAAGCAAGCGACGTACAACACTCATCATTAGGGGC
Source organism: Primula veris (assembly GCA_963682055.1). Classification (NCBI taxonomy): domain Eukaryota; kingdom Viridiplantae; phylum Streptophyta; class Magnoliopsida; order Ericales; family Primulaceae; genus Primula; species Primula veris. The sequence continues at coordinate 24,834,147 of OY821743.1, read as the reverse complement.
AGAGCTACCCACGTGTACGATTCTCGTTAGGGGCAAAGTTATCTACTCACAAAAGTAAGTCTCAAACAATGAAACAAATAGATCTAAGATCTAAACAATTGACGTTGTACACAAGTTGTACAATCGATAAATTTATTAACCTTATTCAAAATAAATAATTGATGTGATCGAATGTATGAACAACGTCAATCACACACACTCAAATATATATAATTCTTTAAAATATTTTCTCTCAAATAAAAATTTTCTTCTCTCAATATGATAAGGTGTATAAACTGATATTGAAGACATATTAGGCTTGGATCGAAGGTATGACGATGTCAATGAGTAATCAAATTGACAGAGCTTCGCCGTCGAATGAAAGAACGACTAAAACATTTTTATAGAGAGAGAATGCTATTGTGGTGTGTTGATTTATGAGCTACGTAGACCTATTATTAGTCTTGAGGGTGATATGGCTGTTGATTGGGCTACAACTTTGAAATTCAAATTTCAGTCTAATCTAATCTTTTGGATTTCTGTCTATTGGATTCTTCATATTTCGTATAATGGGTTGACATTTTGAATGTCAAATATCTCGTGTGTTAATGTTGATATATCCGTTGTAAATGCTCTCATATCGTCTCATTGTGTATAAAAATATTCTCCAACGTTCATTGGTAGATTTTTGAATTGCTTTCCAAGTCTTAAAACACGTAGTTGTATCGTTCCATTTATACTCAATCTAATCGGTTGAAAATTATTCTAACCGATTGGAAAATCTCTGATTTTCCATTTCCTAATTTAACCTTTCTTTGAAGATGTTCAACAATTATATTGATTCCCTATCAATATATATAATGGCCACCAATCATTTAAGTTGCATTTAAAAAAATTCAAATCATTTACTTTAGTTGAAAATCCACCGATTAAACTCTTTGATTATTTCCCTTCATTATCTTGATCTGCATTAATATTCATAATCAATTCCTACTGATTTTCTTGATGCTTGTAATCCTTCATTATAATAAATAAATCATATCTTGATTCATTTAGTTCACATTTCCGCATCATCTAACCGATTGGTTTTTTCTTTAACCGATTGGATTATTTAGCTGGCTAATTTCCTATTAACTGATTACATTGTTATTTTTCAACAGTATAATACTTTAGTTCATTAGTCAACTTCCTTGATAAATAAACTATTTGTATGTACGACTTGAACGTGTATTAATCTGAAATGAACTAATTGAAAGAATTAGTACAACGATACTTGTGTTATAAGTTCTTGTTTGTTATCATCAAAACATTATTCAATTAAGTATATTTGAAGATTGGTTCAACACTATTGACCGTTCTCTGGCATTGAATGTCGAACTCCAGCATTGAGTAAAAGTAAAAAAATCGAAAAAAACTCAAAAGTATCACCTTCAACCTTTCCACGCTTGCCCCCATCCATCTCTCTCCTTATTCTCTCTCTATATGTTCGCTATTCTTTTCTTATTTTTCTTTCGTTCACCACCGGCTCTTTAGTTTTAGAAGTGAATAGTTAATGTTTTATTGTTCAATAACCCTGAATTATTACTTTTTTTACCCTGAATTTAAGTATTTTTTTCAATTTTGAACTATTCCGTTCTAATAGTTCAAAATTAAATAATATAAAACTTGAAGTCAAAATATTAAATATGAAAAATAAGTATTTAGGGTACTAACTAAGAAAACTGCAACAATTGAGGATACAAAAACCATAAAACCCTTCACCTCGGTTGTTATCCTTCCCTATTAATGTTTACAATAACTAAATTAGAATATTAGACATAAAAAAAAAAGGACTTATGAAGTGACCGAATGAATTGTGCAGGGAATTTTTGGCCGAAGATAGAAAAACGATTAAATACGAAAGGAATTATGTTTTAAGTGGCTTGATTTTCTACCCTTTTGTATTGGAGTCAATAGTTTTGGCGGGAGCACAAAAGAGGTTTTGGGCAGACTTGTAGCGGAGTTGGCATCGGTTAGAGACGTGTCTTCAGCTGAGACTCTTGCCTCTATTAGGTAACAACTTGCTTTCATGACCCAAAAAGTAATGGTCAATTGTTTTCTCATGCGCTATAGTGGAGGATAGTGAAGTTGTTGGGTTTTTGATATGTATTTTGTTATATTTTCTGTAACATTTTGATTACGGTTATAATATATTAGAAAGTATTTAAAAATATAAAAACTTTTAAATAAGTACCAATTATACATTTGATCCAACAAAAGTACAAACCACCATTGATCAAACAACGTTGACCGGTATCCAGTGTTGAGTTTCGTACTACGATGTTGACAAAAATAAAAACATAAGAAAAAACTCAAAAAATCCAAAAATATTTATTGAAAAAAAAAAATTGAAAAAAAAAATCCGAAAAAATGAAAGTGTAGTAAAAAAATGACAATATAATGGACACTCTAATACAAAAATAATAATTTAAGAGCCTACACAATAATTTTGTTAAATTTAACCTGTTAAATAATGCCACAAACACATGTTAAATATCACATATGTATGTTAACCTTAACTGTTATTTAAGCCTCACATTAGTGTATTTTTTTTAACAAAGTTATCTAATAATTTATAATAAATAATTAATTTAGAAAAAATAATAATATTATTGTAAATAAAAAATAAAGAGAGAATATGTAACTTTCGCTTTAACATTGGAGTTGTTTGTCCACCAAATTGCTACGTCATCAGTTAACTTTTTTAATTGTTAAATTTAACAATAATGTTAGAAGTATTAATTTTAATGTGTTACTTGACAATTCTTTTTTGAATGAAAAATATGGGTATTAGCAAACAATTTTATCGTGAGATAATAACACGATTGTTTATGCTCTAATGGACATTCTAATACACAAGTAACATTCTAATACACTAATAACATTATACTAGATAAAACCCAGTAGGAATATCCTAGTGGACTAGAACTCGCTAGAAATAGTTTAGGTATAGGGTTCGAGTATTGTCAAATGGATGGGTGGGTGAAATCTCTTAATACCCTTTAATTAGATTTAAAAAAAACATTACATTAGATAGTATAATATTAAAATGACAGTTTAATGGATCGTCTAATAGATTAATGACAATCTAATGGAGAATATTATATTGTAAAAATATGGTAGTTTAATGGAGAATGTAATACAGAAATGGCAGTCTAATATGTTAGATTATAAATTGAAAGGTCAAAACTATAATTTTCTATACCTATTTATAGTCAAAGTTGTTCACTTTTAAACATTACGAGCAATCTGTAAAACTGCTTATTTTTGGTCTGGGGACTGTATTGTTAATTGTTATTACTATTTTACCTAATTTACAAAAAGGAGTCCCCGCATATTAAAAATTAGGGTTTGACCCGTCGCTGCCTATAATCGCCGCATTCCGCTGCCGCCCACCATTGACGCTCACCCGCCGACCTAGTCTCCAGAGCACGGAGAGAGAGAGAGCGATAAAGACAAATGATAGAGAAAGAGATAGCGATAAACGGAAGAAAGAGAGAGAGAGAGAGCGAGCAGATGAGAGTGAGACCGAAGAACAAGAGAGAGAGAGAGAGAGTGGGGGGGGGGATTAGAAGAGATGTAGAGAGGGATTATAGGACAAGGGTAGTAATGATGACGACCGGGGGGGGGGGGGGGGGGAGGGGAGAAGGACGACGTTGCAGAGGACCAGAACGACGGGGCTGAGGAGAGAGAAGCACGACGACATATGGGAGATTCAGATGCTGATTTGCTTCGTAGCTTCCTAGCATGGCACTGAAAAAAGGGTCCTGGTGGGGAATTTATAGACACCTTTTCATAGTTTAGGGTAGAGAGACACACGAAGACATAAGTCAGCCCATCGGCGGAGCTAGACGACGGTGATGGATGCGGCTTTGTTAATTAGAGTTATTGTGGTGTGTAGTAGCGCTATTTTTTATAGAGAGAAAGTGTAATGGGTTATGAACCAAAACAGAATTGAAGAAACGGAGGTGAGATGATGAGTAACAATTGAAGAAAGGGTTGAAAAAAGAGAAATAGATGGGGAGAGAAAAGACGAAAATGGTGAAGTATAAGAGAGGAGAGAGAGGGAGGGTGGAGATGCCCGGGGGTAGGGACGGTGGAGATTAGCTCCCACCCCGGACCGCGGCGGCTACAAGGTAGATCTAGGGTTTGGTGGTTTTGGGGTAGAAGTTTTTTGAGCTATCACTACAGTCTCTAGTTTTGAGCAAGTCTTGCAAAGTGTTTTGGTTTGTTATACTTTCAAATTGGATATCAGTATAAGTAAAAGTTGATAATACGTATATGTTTTTCCTAAAAGAATCTTGAAATAATTGAATTATAAGTTAATCAGGTTGGCTTAGATACTAAATATTCAGAAGGAAAGACAAGATGGAGAAGGATAGCTTTAGGATTTTAGGGAAGGAAAATTCAACGAAACGACATTTACACTGTTCTGTATTTGCCATTTTAAAATAAACAGCCTAGTTGTTGGGTTGTTTAGAAAACCTTTATTTTACTCTTTCTTGTTTGGATGATTTGAGTTGATCTCTTCTAGGTCTAGACAAGATTGGAAATACTGAATTAGCTGAAGATGAGATATAAATTAATTTATTTGTTTATTGGTGTAACATTGTTTAAGGTTATGAAAGCATTATTTAATTGTCACACATAAGGTTTTATATATATATATAGACAAGTGCGCAGTAAGAATAACAAAAAGACAAGCTGGGGAATTAAGCAACTTATTTAGCAAACAAGAAATCCAATAAGTTGTACCCTTGAAATACAGTTACTGGCATCACATTCATCGATCTATATGTAGAGTATAAAATTTAATCAGGGAGTTGACCTTGATGTAGTAGTTTTACAAAACCCAATCACGTCTTCTTGTTTGAAAGTTTACTTCAAATATTTAGTAATATACATTATGGCAATGCATTAAGCCAATAAAATTGGTATGTCATGATCATGTTCAAATTTATGATGCTATGTTTCTTTTTGAGTACTAGGTACCAATGTGATTAGTCTTTTCCTTGGATTCGAAATTAACTATTTATATTTTGCTTAGCAAAAACAAGATCTATAACTCAGAGGTTATAACTTTGTCTATTAGGTGTATGCTTTGATAATGTTAATGTATTCAGCTCAGCTATAACGAAATCTGTGAAAAATGTTAAACTTAAGGTCAGTTTGAAATATCCATAATACTAAACTTCTACGATTTTTTTTCCTAACTGTTGATTAGATTGTTGACCTATCACGGTCATTGTACAAAAGCTGCATTTATATTATACTATAACTTAAATGGATTTGATTTATCAAGAAAGGAAATTACCAGACTAATTGAACATCAGTAGCTTTTCTATTTAAGCATGTATGTGATAGGATTGTCCTTATATTTTCTGTAAGTCACATACTCTCCCTGTCCATAATGAAGATTTGGTTTAAAATACATGGCCTGGTTAGACCTCAAGTTTCTGTTGAAGTAATGGATGTTTTTGATTAGGTGTTAAAATACATAATTACATTATAAGGTTTTATAAGTGTTAGCCTCATCATATTGTTGTTATGTGTTAAAATAGTCGATGTCATTTAGAGTACAAGCAGGGGCGGAGTCAGAATGTGTAAATGGGGGTGTCAAAATATATGTACAAGTAACATATTTTTATTGGGGGTGCCAAATCTACACCTAAAAAGAAATTGTACTAAAAAAAAATTGCGTCACTTGAGATTTCTAAAATTATGGGGGATGCCGTGGCACCCGATCGTCTCCACTTAGCTTCCCCCCTGAGTACAAGTCTAATAGTTAGTGGGTCGGTACGGTATATTGATAACTAAGTTGAAAATCATCTTTTAAATCATATTTTAAATAATCTTTTTAGGTTTTCGATGCCCCAGGCTATTTTTAATATGATATTAGAGTGAGTAGTTTTTCTTCGCTATTATGAGTCTGAATTCAAATATAAATACGGGTAATTTTGAATTGTTACTTTATCTACAATTTAATTAAGAATTGGTCCATCAAGCTGAAACTAATTAAATATTGGTCTATTTCACCTAACTAACCAATAAAAATGTAAAAAATAAGAAAAAATTGAAAAAAATCCAGAAAATATAAATAGAAAAATGAAAAGAAAAACAAAAATCTAAAAGAAAAAAAAAACTTTAAAGAGGCAAAACCCCGAAAAAACATGAATAAAAATTAAAAATCCCAAAAAATCTAAAATCAACAAAAAGCAAAAAAGCAAAAAAAAAAAACAAGTTGAATCATATTAATTCATTTTAAAAACAGTCTGATTCATTTTAAATCATTTTAGAAAAAGTCTGAGTCATTTAAATAATTTTAAAAACAGTCTGAGTCATTTTAATTCATTTGAAAAATAGTCTTAGTCATTTTAAATCATTTTAAAAACAATCTGAGTCATTTTAAAAGCAGTCCAAGTCGTTTTAAATAATTTTAAAAACAGTCTGAGTCGTTTAAAGTCATTTTAAAAATAGTCTGAGTAGTTTCCAATTATTTAAAAACATTCTAAGTCGTTTTGAGTCATTTTAAAAAAAAATTGAGTCGTTTTGAGTCATTTTAAAAACATATTGAGTAATTTTAAAAACAGTCCGAGTTTTTTTAAGTTATTTTAAAAATAGTCTGAGTAATTTTAAAAACAGTATGAGTTTTTTTAAGTCATTTTAAAAAAAGTCTGAATAATTTTAAAAATAATCTGAGTCATTTTAAGTCATTTTAAAAACAATCTGAGTCGTTTTAAGTCATTTTAAAAATAGTCTGGTTCATTTTAATTCATTTTAAAAATAGTTTGGGTCGTTTTAAGTCATTTTAAAAGCAGCATGAGTCGTTTTAACTCAATTTAAAACAGTCTGAGTAATTTTAAAAACAATTTGAGTCATTTTAAATACTTTTAAAAACAGTCTGAGTCATTTTAACTCATTTTTAAAACAGTCCGTGTCATTTTGAAAAACAGTCTAGGTCATTTTAAAAACCATTCTTAGTAGTTTTAACTCATTTTTAAAACAGTCTGAGTCATTTTAAGTTATTTTAAAAACAGTCTAAGTAATTTTAAAAATAGACTGAGTCATTTTAAATTATTTTACAAATAGTCCGAGTCATTTTAAAAAAATCTGAGTCATTTTAAAAACAGTCTAAGTAAATTAGAAACAATGTGAGTAATTTTCAAAACAGACTGAGTTATTTCGAGTCATTTTAAAAAATAGTCTGAGTCATTTTAAAAATAGTCTGAGTCATTTTAAAAAATAGTTTATTTTATTTTAATTCATTTTAAAAACAATCGAAGTCACTTTAAGTCATTCTAAAAACAGTTTGAGTCACTTTAAGTAATTTAAAAAATAGGTCAAGTCATTTTAAAAACAGTTTGAGTCATATTTAAATCATTTGAAAAACAATATGAGTCATTTTCGTTAAGTTTAAAAACAGTTTGAGTCATTTTAAAAATCAGCTCGAATAATTTTAAAAAACAGTCGGAGTTATTTTTAAGTCATTTTGAGTCATTTGAAAACAATTGAAAGTTATTTTAAAGTTTTTAACATTTTTTGGACTTTCCGGCTTTTTCCGACTTTTTCGAACTTTTTTTCATTTTTTTTTTATTTTGGATTTTTTTTTCTTGGTTTTTTTTTTTTTTTTTTTACCATTTTTCGGATTTTTTTCGGGTTCCCTGCTCTTTTGAACGTTTTTTCATTTTTTTGTTATTTTGGATTTTTCTTGGTATTTTTTTTTACCATTTTTCGGGTTTTTTTCGGGTTCCCGACTTTTTTGAACGTTTTTTCATTGTTTTATGATTTTGGATTTTTAAAATTTTTAGGGTTTTCTTTTTTAATTTTTTTAAACCAAATTTGGGTTTTTTCGGGTTCCCGATTTTTTCGAACTTATTTTCATTTTTTTTTGTTTTTTTGGAATTTTTCTTGGTTTTTATAGCATTTTTTCGGGGTTTTTTCGGGATCCCGACTTTTTTTAAATTTTTTTTGGTATTTTCATTTTTTTAGTTTTTTTTTTCATTTTTTCTGATTTATTTGATATTATTTTTCATTTTTTGAGTTTTTCCTATTTTTTCCATTTTTATTTTTATTTTTATTGGTTAATTAGATGGGTGATCAATCCTTAATTAGTTTTACAAATAATGGACCAATACTTAATTAAATTTTTTGAGGTAATCAATCCTTAAATAGTTTTGTTTCGTTGGACCAATCCTTAAATTTTATATGCGGGGGAATTTTTGTTAAAGTAATATATTTGTTTTTTTTAAGGAAAGAAAAAGAGGAAAACCTATTTTAGTTTCATATTATATATTGCGAGGTTTATCACTCGTTAAATTCACCCTTCATTTTAAATTATTCTTCAGGTACACAAACATGTATTAGAGAGTCGGATTTGATTTAGTTGGAAGCAGAAAAACTCTTAGAAATTCCATTTTATTTCCGCTGCTACTAAGTTTTCAGAAGCAAATAAGAGCAAGATTTAGATTTGCTCAAGTTCATGTTACTGGACTTTATTTTAATAAGTTGTCATTGGGAATTTGAATTTTTTTAAGTTTTTTTATTTGTTCGGCATATGAGGTGAATAACTAAAGATAGTTTGAAGTTATAATATTTGAGTTTAAAGCATTTATTTAATTGTCTAAAGTTATTGGCCTTCGTCTGGCATATGTTAATGCATCTGTTAATCGGCTGTTTGGCACCCATTAGGTCTGTACTGTTAAATTACCCTCACCTTCCCATTAAGAATCCCAGTTACTATCTAACCCATCAGATGAGGCATAACCATCATTTAGAACATCTATTATTTATTACAAATTCAAACAAATTAGCATCATCAATATTAAGTTTAGACACCTTACCTGTATACTTATATTTGTTTGTGTTTCTTTCTGTTTTTTCTTGCCCATATTATCATTACGCTTTGTTGGGACATCATTTAAAATTCAAGACACATAACTTCTTGACCACTATCAACAAAATATGATAAGTTTACATGAGTTCCATTTTCATTATCACAAACCTCATAATCTTCATCATAACTATCAGAATTTTCATTCTCATTCCTATATATATACTAGTAATCGTACCTTATGCGTTGCCTGTGTGATGCGCAATGCAATTAAAATATATTAAATAAATGTAGTTATGATACAAATACGTGAATAATAATAAAAAAATAGTATAAGATGATAAGACTTAAAAGAATGTTTGGTTGTTAAAGAGTGATAAATAGTGTTATTAGTTATTACTTTTATATTTTATATTTTTTTATGTGATTATGGTATTATTGTAATTAATAAAAAAGTATAGAGATATTTTTGGAAAAAAATGGCTAAATTGGACAAGCTCATTTGACTTGAATTGACTTATTATAATAGAATGATATCCATCCCACACAAGTATAAACTTTTATAATTTTTTAAGGACATAAAAGCTTAGAAAGTTGTAGACCATTTTTATCATACTTTATTTCTAAAAGATCAATTTTAAAAGAGAATCCAACTCTTTAAAAAACAATATTTTCACAAAGAACACCCAACCATTATTATTAAAACCAAATAACCTATTTGACCTGCAAACAATTGTCTAAAATGTTTAAAATGTATGCATATGATGATGGTTAATTAATTAACAAGAAAAAACCAAATTAACATGTAAACATTTTTTAAAAAAATAAAAATAAAATTACCACTTTTTACTAGAGGTTGATTAATTTGGAGACAACGTACACCCATGACATGATTGGTTGATTTATTAATACAAACCGAGAATCGCAACACCTACTTGATCACACCCCTAATCTACCCCAACCGCACCTTAATCACACCTTAATCGAACCAATTCATGGATTAAGGTTCATTTTTTATGAGTTTTATGTGTTTAAGAGTGGCAGAGGCAAGAGATAGAGAGAGAATAAGGGTTGTGTCTGATTTGGTAGAACTAGTCTATGCGAATTAGTTTAGTTTATATTTTTTTACTATTTTAATTATTAATTAAGGAAATGACTTAATTGCCCTTACATATAACAGAAAAGAGGCACATGCTAGCACGTGACTGCTTTCCGTTGACGTCTGCTAGAGTTTTAGATGGAAAAACAGATAAAACAAAAACAAAAGTAAATATGGGGTACAAAACTGAAAAATTAAGAAATGGGGATACAAAACTGGGAAAAAAAATATCTTAATTGGTGATATAAATTTGTTTGTATTAAGTAAGTTGGTCATAAAACATTCTAAACCTTACGATACAACGTAAATTACTTGTTAATTTCGACGGAACTGACAAATTAGTTATTTGGTTAAAAACAATATTATGATGATAAAATAATAGGTTGTTTTCCGATTTAAGTCAAACATAATCAAACCATGCATATGACATATGCATAGGGGTGTCATAAATAACCGCAACCCGAAAATCGGACTGTTAGAATCACAAAACTGCAAAACCCGCACCGTCTTGGAATCGCCAATGGGTATACCCAACCCCTGTTGGGTGTAGGGTCGGTAATGAGTTTCAACTTCACAGCCACATAACCGACCTGCAGAACCGGACAATACCCAATTCAAAACCCAATAGTTTTATTGATATTATATTTAATAAATCTAACTTTTATAATGTTTCGTGTAATAATATGTTTCCTGTAATAAAACTATTTTCATGTGGCTATATATCTAAGCCCTAACTATAAACATAAATTGGAACAGCCTAATGATCCAATAGTCACCTTTATTTTGTTTAAGTGGTGGGGTTTTATAGTATTATGTTTTTTTCATTATGATGAATAAAAAATAAAATATGGATTTTTCCCACAATTATACTAAAAAATGGTTTTCAATTTACTTATGTTTGGATTTCTAGAAGTATGAAAAATTCAATTATATTTTTAACTTTGTTAATTAACCGTATTTATAAAAAGTGAGCAACTAATAACTTTATTATTTCAATATACGGGTATATCCAAGATCGAAACCTGCAAGACCCGCCTTACATGCGGTTATGGTTAGTAAATAACCCTTCCAAGAACCGACCCGACCCGCAAATAGTATTGGAACCATAATAAGCAAAACCAATTTAACAAAAACCGTTGGGTTGGGTAAGATTGCGTTATATGTATATTTGTATGCATTAAATTCCCATTATATGTATATAACATATAATCTTTTAATTATAGAATATTACTGTAATCCACTAGTCAAAGAGTAGTCAAAGAGCGTTGAAATTGTTTTAAATGTTAATTCCCGAGATGATGTAATCTAATATAACTCCGTTATAAAAGGGAGACTTATAAATAGATGCATACCAATCTCATACTGAACCAAAGTGAATAGTGAAAATCCTTTTCTGCTAGTGTCAAAAGACAAAATTACCGATGAATAATCTTATCAATCAATCTGATAGTGATTCTGTTAGAGGTGATTACTCTTTCTTCTTAGAATAAGCTTTAAGTTTTGTTTCTAATCATGTTCATTGTTTCCTTTTTGAAACTAAAAATTAATACGATGAGATTCCATATCGATTAGTATGACACAAGGCATGGATATAAGAGGTTATAGGAACCTCCGTCTTGCAAATCGTTTTTTTAGGAATGAACTCAATTACAAGTTCTATCAATCGATAGCATAGCCTATGTCTAGTCCTTCAATTCACGTAAATCACTATTATGTAGGTGAGATCAAACTAAGGCTATATGTCATGGGTTTTAATATGCACCCTTACTTTACAAAATCGGCTTTTTGATTTGAGATCTCTACCTATAACTTTCATCAAAATAGTTTTTTTTCTAAGCAACTAACACCAACATATTTTTAAAGGTAAAAGACTAAATACATTACATGTAAAAGATGAAGGGCTCTTAGCTTTTTAAATTAAATTATGAAGACCAAACAGATCTCTTTTTTAAGGTATGGTTACCATTATTGTAATTCACTCAATCAAAAACATATATAAACCCATTTTCATTTTTTTTTCTCCCTATTTTCTTTCTTCTACCTTGTCTGTATATTTCAACAAAATCTTCAAAAACAAAAAAAATAGAGAAAAAATCCATAGCGGCAGCACTAGATATACATATACATATATCTCTTGAAATCACATCCTCCCATTTACATCTACTTAGTATAAGTAAATTTCTTTAAGATAAAATTAAAAAAAAAAAAATTAACAAAAAGTTGAAGGATTTGAGAAGAGAACACAAAAGGGTATATTTAAGTCTTAGCTCATACTTTGCTTCTCTTTGTCTCTCTGTCTCATCAGATCTTTGCTTATCTGAATATTTCTCATCTGGGTATTTATTAATCTGTGGTGGGTTTTGTTCAAAATCTAGATTTGAAGTTTGTTTAAACTGATTGTAGTTTTTATTTTTGATTGATTGTAGTTTTATTTCTAGATGTTTGTTGATATGTGTTTGGATTGACTTTGAAGGATCTGATATTTTTTCAGTTAATAATATATTACTAATAAGAAATCAACTTTGTAGGCCTTTTTAACTGTTCAAGCAACATATGATTGTTATAATTCGATATGGTTTGATCTGCATTTATATAAGATGAGTTCATTTGTTACTTAAATTTGAAATAAGTTGTGATTTTTAATATAAGAAAGCTTTGGTGTTTTTTTTTTTTTTGATGAAGATTTAACATGTAATTGAGCTGTGTTTTACTGCCATGTTGTAGCTTTTAGCAGAATTGAGCTAAATATTGTTAGATTGGATTATTTTATATATGTTTAGGAGTTAGGAAAATGCACTCATTTGTTAAATTCGAAGAAAGGTGTGATTTTTATTAATAAAAAAACTTTGGTGTTTGTGTTTTTTTATTATGGAGATTTAACTTGTAATTGAGCTGTATTTTATTACCATGTTGTAGCTTTTAGCCGAATTGAACTAAATATTGTTTGATTGGATTATTTGATATATGTTTTGGAGTTAGGAAAATGCACTCATTTGTTACTTAAAATTCGAAGAAAGGTGTGATTTTTAATAGAAAAAAGCTTTGGTAATGGTTTTTTTCTTATGGAGATTTAACATGTAATTGAGCTATGTTTTATTGCCATCATGTAGTTTTTAGCAGAATTGAACAAATATTGTTTGATTGGATTATTTGATATATGTTTAGGAAAAAGGAAAATGCAGTCTGATATGGGGAAGCTGTTTATTGGTGGAATCTCTTGGGACACAACCGAAGACCGTTTGAAAGACTATTTTGGTGGCTATGGTGAAATATTAGAAGCTGTTATTATGAAAGATCGTAGCACTGGTCGTGCTCGTGGTTTCGGCTTTGTTGTATTTGCTGATCCAGCGGTTGCAGATAGAGTCATTAAGGAGAAACACAACATTGATGGCAGAGTGGTAATTCTATGACCCTGTTGCTAGTTGATTCTTTACTAGTTTCTCGTTTCTTGTTTAGCTTCTATTGTTAAATCGTAACAATGTTATATCATAAAATATGGTTCCAAGTAGACGTTTCTCTTTTTCGATCAGATTGTGTTTCTTGTAGTGCTTAGTCCTTGTTTGGTTCGAGGAAGTAGTGTGCAATGCTTCAACTTCAATGAAATGATTTAATACTCCACTAATTCCTATGGAACGGCCATTCTACGCTTAACTACTGCTATAATTTGTTGACTGATGTTTGTCTTTCTTCTTTTGCAACTATACATTTTTACTCTGGAGTGGTACCTATTATTAGACTTGCATCTAAGAAAAATGAATTTGATACTTCAACTACTTGATGAACGAGTACCTCACCTGCTAGTGTCTCTTTTCTTATTTAGCTTGATTGTAGATTTTTGGGTATTATGAAAATCTAAAGTTAATTTCTGAGTAATTTCGCTTAACTGGTATCATATAATATTTTTCTGGTAGTGCTCAGGCATTGTTTTGTTAGAGAGACAGTTATGTAATACTTCATCTTCAATTAAAGTATCTTGTACACCATCTAATCTCATATGATGCCCATTTTATGCTTATCTATTACACTATTACTAATCATTTATCATTGTTTTTCTCTCATTTATACTTTAAAACTCAAAAGCAGCCACTGCATTTTACTCTTGTGTCTTAAAGGTCCATTCTTTTTCTTCAGGTTGAGGCCAAAAGAGCTGTCCCGAGAGACGACAACAGCTCAGTTATCAGCAGAAGCAGTAGCAGCATCCAAGGATCTCCGGGTCCAGTTCGTACTAAGAAAATTTTCGTCGGAGGTTTAGCCTCAACAGTCACTGAAACGGATTTTAAATCCTACTTTGAGCAGTTCGGTACAATTACCGATGTTGTAGTCATGTATGACCACAACACCCAAAGGCCGAGAGGATTTGGTTTCATTACGTATGACTCGGAAGAGGCGGTTGATAAAGTTTTGTTCAAAACCTTCCATGAACTTAATGGGAAAATGGTGGAGGTTAAACGAGCTGTTCCTAAAGAGCTTTCACCAAGCCCAATTAGAAGCCCACTTGGTGGGTATAATTATGGTGTGAATAAGATCCATGACCTTCTCAATGGGTACACTCAAGGGAATTACTCTCCTAATCCAGTTGGAGGGTACGGTCTTAGAGTAGATGGTCGATTTAGCCCTATAACGAGTGGTCGGAATTCATTGGGTTTGGGCCCACTTGGAAATAGCTATGGAATGGGCTTGAACTTGGGTTTTGAACAGGGGCAGAATGCAAATTTCGGGGGGATCCCCAATTTCAACCCTCATTATGTTGGTAATACAAACAGGGTTGATAGTTCTATTGGTTATGGTAATGGTGGTGGGGGAAGCACTTCTTTGTTTAGCTCAGGGCCTTCTCGTAATTTATGGGGAAATGGGGGGCAAAATTCGAGTGCATATGTAGGTTCTAGTGGAGGTAATACTGGAGTCAATTGGGGATCTAATCAGCTTTCACCTCAGAGAGGATTGGGTCAGATCTCTAATCATGTTGGTAACATTGGTTATGGAAATGGCGACAATAGCCATAATTTGGGAGGCGGCGGCAATGGACGAAATGTTAAAGCCATTGGGCCTCCGAATTCCTCGTTTTCTCAATTGAATGGTGGTTATGATAGGCCTTTTTCTGAGATTTACAGTGGTGCGTCGTCGGTTTATGGGGATCCTACTTGGCGCTCGTCTAACTTAGAGCGAGAGGGGTCTGGATCTTTTGGTTATGGGATTGGAGAGCGAGTGAATGATGTTTCTGCTGAGATTTCTCCTCGTTTTGTTGGCGGTTATAATATGATCAGAGAAAGATAGAAGGTAAGCCTTTCGTTAATGACTGCTTGCTAGGTTGCCAGAAGATTGAGTTGATATTATGCAGTTCTATAGTTTGTCCCAAAACATAACTATTTTGGTATGGTATTTGAGTAACAATGAATAAGCTTGATAATATGTGAATCAGACTTTAGTTTCTCTTGTTTGGGAGAAACTTTTCCAATGTGATAAAATATTTAGAAGACTCTTTTTGATTAGTTGTGATTATTATTTTCCTTGCAATTCGTTAACAACAAATGTATGCTTTTCTACATGGAAATGCAGTACACCTTTTTTCTTAATGCCTAATCATATGTACTGGTACGAGTATGTTTGCTCCTAAGATCAAACCCCTATGGTTTATATATATATATAAGGTCATCGCTTTACGTCCACACTTTTAAGCACACCTTTGAACTTGAACATGTATCCGCTACAGAAATACTATCTAATAGGTGTTCCGTGTATGGCTTGAAGGAACACCTAACGACGGGGATAGAGAAAAAGTTTTTGGCCCGATACGAGATTCACTATAAGATTCCCGCCTGAATACAACTAATTTTACCGACCCTTGTATTAATATAATTTAATAAGGTTCATACTAACAAATTTGTCAAAATCTTGTTAGCATAATCTCTATCTTCTCATTCCGATGTTGCCAATTTTATTTAAAGACAAATAATGGATTTCTCTTCTCTGTTTTTTCCAGCAAGAATTTATGTAAACCTAAAGCTTTGCACGCTATTTTAGGAGAAAATAATTAACAGGTGGGGACGCCTTTGGAAATATACATAATTAGAAAAGGCATGATTCGGCACATGAATTAGAGCCAAATGTTTTTGCTCGGGCTCAACTTCAGCAGACAAATCTTATTTACAATTTGTGGCCTGGCCCAACCATTGTTCACTTCTAGTTACTCTTAAGTTATGGTGGCAGTCTTGTCATCAAGAAGATGCGTCACGTGCTTATGTATGCATGTACGTGTGTTGGTCGGTTAAGTCATACTATCATTCACATAGTTTTAAAGAGCAGTGGTTGTATAGATATTTTCAATTGATTGGTTATATTGATCGGGATCACTTGAACTCGTCCCCTGTGCACTATTTAAAGATTTCTTTTATTCAGAATTGATTAATGCTGAAGATGTTAAATGAACTGTTAACAATGATGTTCTAAATAGATATGGTAAAGTGTGAACACAAATGCATACTTTAGAAAGTTTCATCATTCATAGTATTCTGTTTATGTTGCCCTCTTTTGGTTGTTAAACTTAGTTGAAGGTTTGATAGTCGTATTTGCTTTACATTGCTCAAATGCATTGTATTCTCTTCCATGTACTTTTGATCTGAATTATTTAATTCCAACTTATTTACCATTCTTGATTTGTTGCAGGGATTGCTGAGTAGATTGATACCCGATGACAGTATCTTTTAGCAAGTGAAGAATTATGGTGCAGCTGGTTAATTTTATTCTCCTTATTAGGTTTTCGCAGTAAACGAATTTAGAAGTTGTCTCATTCCATGAAAGGAAGAAAAGAAGTTCAAAGATTTAGTTACCTTATCTTGCGACTAGAGTGTTTGCTATAAGCAAAATTTAGTTTAGTGATAGCAGATGAAGACCAAAATATGTATTGAGTTTTGAGCTTTTCCATTTTAGGATTTTTTTTTCGTATTTTTTGAGTGAGACATAAGAATGTGTTGCGGCTTTATATTATCATGCATCTTAAGTGAGGGGATTGATACACAAACAGAAGATAGACATGAAGTTATTTTTGTTGCTAGACCTTGAGTTCCTGTTTTTGCATTGTTTTTGTGAACCCTTTCGTTGGGTATGTTTTGAATTCAGTTATAGTAGATTTTTATGACTTACTAGTTGTGAAATATTGGCGGGATGCACGATAGGGTCCCTATTGATAAATTTTAATTTAGTTTTGTTTTAGGAAAAAATGTTGAATACCTGCATTCGGAGTTTGGCATGCCGAAAGTAAAGGAAAGGGTTCTAAAAAAGCAACACATTTCTTCATCACAAGAGGAGCTGCCAAGTCTTAAAGAACATGACATATTTGCAGATTTGGCTTCTCCACATATAGGTCAGAGCTGAATACTTGGTCATCTTGTTTGTTGTTGTGTTTCATGATAGGAACTGAGACAGATAGTTCTTATACCTTTTACTATTCATAGATAGGTTGCACAATATTGTTATGTTTAGAAGCAAGAAACACGAGAAAGACGATCATTATTAAAGGAAAAGATGCATAAATCGCGGGCATTCATTACACATTAAGACAAGGGGAAAAGATCCGTTACAACACTAAAAACTCAAAAAACACCCAAAGATACTAAACTTTTTACCAAAAACATAGCCCGGAGCTATGTAAGCATAGATATGACAGCTATAAGTCCTAAGGCACTTCGTTTGCAACTCCGATTATTAAAGAATGAACAGTTGATTCTTTGGTAACAAACACGAGATGTATGTTCTGCTGAAATATATTTTTGTATTCAGTTCATAATTCATTACAGACTCATTTCAGCATCAACTAAGTATATCACAACTTTGCGAGTACCAGAAGAAACAAAAGAAAAATATTGCAAGTAACTTACCCTTATTAGGCCTTAGTTTTTCAATTATTTCGAAACTGGAGCCATTCTTAGATAAATAATCACTACGAGTTAGACTCGTTAGAATTTGATCAAACCTTGTCAAGATAGAGACCTGAACCAATGACTCAGAAGAAAGCTCTATATATTTCCACCATCACGATTTGCTCCATGCTTTTATCCGCGTTTAGTTTTCCATTCGAACCAACATCATCACCATTCTCCATGTCTAAACCGATTTACCCCGTACCCAATGACTAAGTAAAACTGTTGCATACTTTTCTTGTACATATCAAAAATCTCTTGTCCAACCACTTTCGATCCAAACATATCCACATTCATAACCTTTTTACTACCTAAATCTTCTACTTTTCCATCCTCGTTCACACTTTTGTTTTCTTGAGAATCTTTAACTTTAAGTTGTTCCACACTATGGGGTTTGGCAGAGCTATAGAATTCTGGTTTAGCATCCAAATTCTCGATATATTGGGAAACCATACGCTCGTTCTCAGCCACTACATCCGGATCGGGGAACACAATCTTCCCCAGGTCACAAGGGGCATAATCGAGCACATCAAAATCTTTAGCAATTGGCATATAATTCTATAACATGTTGGGTGGGTCCGAAATATTCGATACTCAGTTGGATTAAACCAGCTTGAGAATAAACAGTCGCTTGAAGAGAGAGGAAATTATTTTCCTATTTTCCCGTTCGACATGATGTCACTTACGGGCACCGAAGCTAAACCTACAATCTGATCTTCCAGATAGTTAATTAGGAGTCCTACTTGGCATCCAAATTTCGCATATAAGCACTTAATCATCTACTTTACAAAGGTCGAGCTTGAGGGTCTCGCTAGAGACCGGATTTTCCCACCGTCATTGATAAAAATTTCGTAGTAACCGCAGTTTCGGAAATATTGGTGAATAAAAAATTTGTCGTAAACATCTTGATGTTGGTATATACATATATCGTGTATATCCCTTGCTTGGTGAATATATAAACCTCAATAACCCCAACATGAATACTACGGTACATTTGAGCATTAAAATTATGGTAAACCCTTAATCTATTAAACCCTAAAACCCATATACGCTTTGATCCCCAAAATATATTATTTAACCCATATATAATAAGCTCATTTTCAAAAAAGAAAAACCTATAATAGCTACTTTGTAAGCTTAGAAATAAAAGAAGTGAGATTCTCAAATACACACACAGATGCCTTGTCAATAAACCCATCAATGTTTAAGCAAAAGAATGGGAATAGCGTTACTACATAGAAGACACGTGTCACAAAGGAACTCAACTGTTGCATGAGAATATATATATATATATATATATATATATATATATATATATATATATATATATATACACGAAAAGTGTGGAAATGTTTATTAGTTCGTACAAAAGATATACGTAAAAATAGGTAGAAAAATCTAACCAACCGTTAAAACTTCTTACATTGATAACGACTCTGTTCTTACTTTTGAGGGTAAATTTCAAATTTAGCCCCATCAATTATGCCTTATTTGTAAATGAGTTTTTTTACCATTTCTATTTAACCCATGTACGATACAAATCGTACGCCTAACCCTCTCCGAACTCAAAATGATAACTACTTAATTAATATATAGTAGTATATTTCTTTTATCTAGTCTAGATAATTTATTTTCTAATACAAATTAATATTGATTTAATTAGTTAGAGTAAAAAACTCTCACAAATCTGTCATAAAAACTAGCGTTAAACAGCTTGTCACAAGAAAAACCCTCACTATTCCCGTCACTGTTTAGACATTTTTTTGTAGTGAAAGTACATTAACCTTGTGTGAATAAAATATTATCCAATTTCAAATTGGTTGTGAGTTTGCAAACATTATACTATGTTTGGGTTAATTATACATGAGGTATAAGGCCATAAACAAATCATTCATTATATGTTAGATTGTTGCCCCTTGCCTCTTATTTTATCCAAGACCAATAATCATATATTGTGGTCTGCAAATGATTTGATTTGTATTATTTACTGTTGTGCTCCAACTAAATTACCTATATATAGCAAAGAAAATTATAACATACTCTCTCTGTTCAATATTACGAATTTACATGTATTTTGGTATGTATTATTTTCATATATATAATGCTGAAATGAAAATTTTGAAAAAAGTTTAACAAAGTCAAATTTAATTTGAATATATAATTTGTCATTTTATCAATTTAGGTACAAATTTTTTTCATCTCAAAATGTATGGACTCAAATTGTGGACAAGTAAATTGAAACGGAGAAAGTAACATTTAAAATTCTATTTCTTCCCAAAATTTGTAGTAAGACTTAATCTGTTTAATTTTAAAAATGTGGGTAAAGTAAAAATGGAGAGTTTGTTGTATTTAATAGTCACCGATATACGGCTTGCCTTTTCAAAAATCACATTTAAATCTTTTTTTTTTCCGTTTTTACTATTTTCACATGTAAATTTTGTTGGTTTTGGTACTATATCGAAAACAATAATTGAAAGGACAATAAATTAAAAGACAGGAACGCAATGAAAATAACAATTTATTTCTCACAATTGGAATATAAATTACAATTCCTGACTCGTACAGAATTTAAATTACACTAATTAAAATTCCAGACAGATTTAATATAAATTATTAAACTGCTGGACTGAATTGTAATTGTTTGAAACTGCCAGACAGAATAGTATAATTACTAACTGCTGGACTGTTTTGACAATTAAAGAAACTGCCATACAGAATAGTATAATTACTAAACTGCTGGACTGTTTCTGTAAATACAGAAAAGTAAATTACAGAAAAAAGTAAATTAAAGAATAGGAAATGACTGAATTGAAATTACAGAAACTAAAGGTACTGGAAAGTAAAGACAGAATGTAAACAGTACAGAAAAATAAAATACATAATGTAAAAGGGTACTGGAATGAAAGAACGCTGGAATGAAAGAACAGAAATTAAAGGTACTGAAATGAAAGAACAGAAATAAAAAAGAGAGGCAACTGCTGGGCAGTTTTCCTTAAACAATATTTCCCGAACCACCTTTAGAGGTTTCTGGTTTCGGGACTTTGTTCCTAAGGTACAACTCTTGTCACTTAGTGGCTCGTATGGAAACCGGCACCGAACCACAGGTCGAGCTGTTGGTGGTGCGGTTCTCTCTCTCTAATATGTATGCTTGTGCTGTGAGTTGTCTTTTATAGGCCTTCTTGAATCTGCAGCCATAATGATCATTCAATTCTGAGAGTTACACCCTCAGAATCCGCTCACTTAATTCCTGAAACTGCTGCAATTTATTCTCATTTATTGATGGCGTTTCAGTTGCTGGAAACTCTAGGGACTGCTTTTGTACTTTATACAAAACTCCATTTTCGGATTTGGACCCAAGACCGAAGACATTCCCCAAATCCCAAATCCCAAATCCGCTCACTTAATTTCTAAAACTGCTGCAATTTATTCTCATTTATTACTGGCGTTTCAGTTGCTGAAAACTCTATGGACTGCTTTTGTACTTTATACAAAACTCCCTTTTCGGATTTGGACCCAAGACCCAAGACATTCCCGAAATCCCAAGCCCAAGCCCGCGACACGAGCGAGCGCGCGTGTGTGGTACACACTAATACTCTTATGTGTATGTGGACATGTTAGTTTAACAAATACATGGGTTGGTATTCTATATATATTGTGAAATTGACCTTCAATTTTCCAATATGGGATTATACTAAATGGTTTTCCATTACCATTTCGGTTTTTCCAGAATTAAGCTTTCGAGAGCCCAACTTTGAAGCCGATTTGTATTCACACCCATTCTCCGAATAGGTCATGCGATATACCGTTACGAAGCTCGTCACACGAGCTACTCAAACACGTTGAGTATAGTATAAACAACTCAGTACTATCACATGAAAAAATGACTCGAAGTTGGTCCAGTGACCATTCGGAAACACCCATGTTTTTTTACATGTTTTTCCAACAAATTTTAACACATTTTCTTCACATTCGCGTTTTTAAACTATGATTTGAAATCTAATTTGTAAAAAATTGACCCAGGTGAAACGACTATAATCATGTACAACAACTACTTCATATGCTCGACCTTCCATACTTAAGGTTCAGAATGATTCTATGTGAATTTAACTCCTAGACACGTGTAGTAGTAATTTGCCTTTTCTCTTTAAATAATATATTAGTTTGCTTATCTAATTGACACGCAAGAAAAAAATCTTTCTTTCTTGTTAAACTATGTTCTACTAATCATCCAAGATTCCATTATAACAAAATGAACTAAAACTTAATATAAGATTGTATTGTGTTTCTAATGATTTAGTATTCAAAGTGTTAAAGCAAAAGGAAAATACATGAAACCAACTTTCTCAGAACTTGAAAAATGGAATTTTGGAAAATGGGCAAACTGTTGCAAAAACGCAGTTGCTCCCAGTCAATATTGGACTTTCTCTAGGAGTGTTGACCAACTTGTTGCTAAATTGAAGCCAACAAAACCTTGAAGTGACCTCAAACGGATAATAGACTTTCATGGACCAATAAACACCTCATTTGACTATATAAACATACCATCATTTTGTTGTTAGTTTTCGTATACGAAAAAACAATTAAACAATAATAAATGATTAAAAAAAAATAAGCAAAAAACAGTGTAATATTTATTAATTTAAAATCGAAATTGAAAGACAGATTACAACATATATGGACTAAATAGCAATTAAAACAAACGTTAGTCAGATTATTATTAATTAATAATCTGATAAACTGAATTGCAATAAATAGAAGCTGCCGGATTGGAAAGCATTTTCTGTTTGAAATTTAAATTACAGGACTGAATTGAAACTATTCTAATTACAGAATTAAATAACATAAATGAAATTACAGAATAGAAACAGTAATTTAAAGAAATTACAGAAAGGTAAAAAAACAATATAAATATTACAGCTAAGTACAGTAAATTAAAATAGTGAAATAAAATTACAGAATTGAAATTGCTGAAATATAAATGAAATAAAAGGACAGAATAAAATAGACGAGGCGATTGTTTAATAGTCTGTCCTTAATCGATATTCGTCCAACCACTTTATTGTTCATGGTTGCATTGACGCTTTGATCCCAAGGTACAACGTCTCGGATGACTCACCGGAAACAGACGACGAGTCAAGGTCGAGCTGTTGGTGGATGGTTCTCTCTCTTTCTAATATGTTATGGAAAAAAAAATGCAGAATGCAGTATTGTAAAAGTGTGTTTAGAGAGTAGGAGAGAGCTGCCTACTTATAGACTGAGCTGAAATCTCAGCCATTATGGTCACTTAATTCAGTATTCGAAACTGCTGAATTAATGATGCAATTATTCTCATTTAATTGCATCAGTTACAAGCTTGCTGAAATTTTTTGGACTGTTTTGTTATTATCCAAAACTCTTAGACTTTCTTGGAACCGGAACATTCCCCAAGTCCCAAGTCCCAAGTCCCACGCCCGCGACCCGTGCCCGTGGCCGAAACAGAGCGCGCACGTGTTTGGTGCACTTGCCTACACACACATATGAGGTTACACATTATTACTGTTGGCCCGTGCGGCTAAACCTTAGAGGGAGGGTGAATAAGGTTTTAGGCGTTTTTTGCGTAATTAAAATTCTAAGCGCAACTAACAACCCAACTAGCTCGATATTTATTTGCGATAATAAATATGCGATGATAATCTATGAATAAATTGAAACATGCGCACAATCACAAATAATATAAGTTGCGGAAAGTAAATAGTAAGGGAAGAGATTGACACCACGATATATAGAGGTTCGACAAACCCGCCTACGTCATCTCCTCGGTATTCACGCCACCGAGTATTTCACTATAATTTTCTTCCCAAGATTACAAATTCTACCGAGCTAATCAACCGATTTGCTCACCCTCTACCCGATGATACAATCTTGATACAAGTGCAAGAGTACACAAAATACGAGTCAACGACTCCCCCTCAATCTATGAGTACCCAAATGTTTAACCTATAACTTTTAACCAACACTTTGGCTTAAAAGCTTCTAACCAAACACTCACTCACAAATGAGCTTATAATTTGCTCTTTACAATTTTGTTACAACAATGTAACTACACTCACTATTTTTATTGCTTCTAAATAAGCTAATTGGTGAGTTTTTGATGTTGTTTGAACTTGATCACTTTTCTCCTTATTTTTCTCTTTTTGAGCTTTTTTGTTCAACAATGGAGTTTTTTTGTGTTTTTGATAGAGAGAGATTAAGGGATGGTGATTGGTGTATTTTGAAGAGGGATTGATGTGTATTTGTAACCCAAAAATCCTCTTGGATCTTTTTTTGACTGTTGGGACTGGTTTTGGGTTTTATCTAATAGAAACTTCACTTTTTGAA
This sequence comes from Primula veris, assembly GCA_963682055.1. NCBI lineage: Eukaryota > Viridiplantae > Streptophyta > Magnoliopsida > Ericales > Primulaceae > Primula > Primula veris. Next base: position 24,809,927 of record OY821743.1, on the reverse strand, counting down.
AAAGCAAAAAAACTGTTTTTTTTTTTTTTGATCTGCACTTTGACCCACCGGTGGGTGTCTTCTGACCCATTGGTGGGTGAAATCTTGCTTGGTTCTGGAACATTGACCCACTGGTGGGTGTCTTCTGACTCATTGGTGGGTGAAATCTTGCTTGGTTCTGGAATATTGACCCACTGGTGGGTTCTGTATACCCACTGGTGAGTTCTGTATACCCACTGGTGGGTATACCTGGAAATTTATGTGTTGAACTATCGACTTTGAAATGCTTGTAACTTGCTTGTTCGGACTTCAAATTTACTTCCGTTTGAACAGTTGGCTTCGTTATCGAATGCTCTATCATTTTAAAGTCCTGAAATATACATTTTCTATTTTTGGAAAAGACAAAGAATTATATCATCGAATAGAGAAATCGTAAAATCATTAATACATAATCAAAAGTATAATCAAAACCAATTATTGAATCCATGGTTCAACAATCTCCCCCATTTTGATTATGACAAAATAATTATGATTTTACAAGTATAAAATATATCTCCTCCATTTTAACAAATCCCATTTCTCTAAATATCATTTTTCTCCCCCTTTGACATTATCAAAATGCAATAAAAAAAAATTGGGGTTATGTGGAGGGTTTTCAAAGAAATACCAAAACATGAAAAATGTTATCATAATGCATATGACCCAACTAATCACATATATGTAAATATTATAGAGTAGAGTATACCGAATATGTGATGTCGAGTCCGCTCTCTAATGACATTTGCATTGAGCATTTCCAAGTCCAAGTATCTGGTACCATTTGTTGGTATGCCTTCCAATTTTGTCGATCAATGGTACGTCATTCTTTATGTTGGAGTCGATTTTCTTGACTTACACGAATTTTTCCGGTGTTGTTAACCAATTGTTGATTTTCTCATTTTGAATGGATATACCTACAACACGTGTTTTGTCCTTTGGTCCCCAATTTCTTTTGGGTCCGACATTGTTAGTGGTATGGCTCTTTACTACCCATTTCAAATCATTTCTATTCACACAAAAACGATAAGGACATCTAGAAGAAATATGCTCGTTTCTACTACAATGTACACAATGCATAGACATTTTCGCATAACGAGAATTATACGAAGTTTTGGAAAAGTTTTTCGGAGTATCCAATTTTGTTTGAAAACCTAAACCTTTTCTATCATTAAAAGATTTTTAAAAAATCTTGAAAGCACTCCGTTTAGTAAAAACAACCTCTTGTTTAGGCGGAGTAGCAGTTTTAGAAATGTTAGAGGCTTTGACGAAGTGGGTTTTGTTTGAATTAGAACTAATCCAATCATAACCTAAACCACTTTTGTCATTAACATCTTTTTGACAACTCAAAATCTCGTCTAAAACGGTTTTACCTTTAGAAAACTTTGAAATCGTCAAATCAAGTTTTTCAATGGAGACGACAAGCTCGTTATTTTTAATTTTCAAAGTGTCATTCTCGGTTTGTAAAATCTTGAGCTTGTCATTTAAGTTAAAAGCATGAGAACTCAAAACCTTGTTTTTGCTTGTAACTTTATCGAAAGAACTTTTTAACTCTTCAAAATTTTCTACTAAATCACTATCTAAAAGAGATGATTTTGAAAGAGTTTTAGCAAGTCTAGACGCTTCATTTTTAAGAAAGTTGATCTCGGTTTGTAAAGACTCGTTTTGAATAACGAGATCATTGTTTTTATCTTTCAAGTCTTCCTTTTCGTCATCTACGTTATGTAAAGAAAATGACGATTTCGGACTAGACTTGTGTTCAATGTCATCTTTTTTCAAGAATCTTATTTCTTCATTGAGAGAAGAATTTATCGTTTTAAGAGATTTAACCTTCTCTACAAGCTTAGCAAGTTTTTCGGAATAAATCCACACATGTGAATTAATTTATCATGGGATAAATCTTTTACCTCTTCGTTGTCACTTTCGCTTGAGGATGAGAGGTTTTGTTCATGGTTGTCTTCCATGGCCATATAGCAAGCAAGATGATCGACTTCATCTTGGTCGGAGCTATCGCTAGAGCTTGAAATGGATATTTTCTTCTTGCCTTTGCTCTTGCGATTCTTGACGTAATCTCTCGCCATATGTCCTTCCTTGCCATAAGCATAGCAAACAAAATCGTTAGAAATAATTGAAGTATTTGACGATTTACCCTTATGTTTGCGTTTGCCTTTAAGATTTAGTAATTCCTTAACGATCCGAAAAATTTGCATTGAATTTTTGTCGTCATTTGGTAGCTCATTGCTTTCATCACAAGTTGTTTCTTTGAAAGCTATCTCCTTCTTTTTCGAAATTGGCTTGTGACTATTTAGGGTGATCTCGTGAGTAATAAGCGAACCCGTCAATGCATCAAGAGTGTATGTGTTCATGTCGTGCGCCTCTTGAATTGCGGTGACCTTAGGTTCTCATTCCTTCGATAAGCTCCGAATCACCTTTGAAACCATTTTCTTACAAGACAAACACTTACCAAAAGACACTAATCCATTAGTAATAGTGGTAAATCTAGCAAGCATATCGGAAATAGTTTCTCCCTCACTCATCTTAAAAAGCTCGTAGTCATGAACTAAAAGTTGGAGTTTGCAATCATTAACTTGGTTAGTTCCCTCGTGCATAACGACTAACTTATCCCACATACCCTTAGCCGTTTTACAAGCGGAAATTTTGTTGTACTCGTTAGGAGAAACGGCACAAACAATAGCGTACATTGCTTTAGCGTTAGTAGAGTAGGCTTCTAGTTGAGCGTTATCAAAGTCCTCTACGGGGATTGGGTTTTCGCTATTTTCGGATGTAGGTGCGGAATATCCTACTTTTATGGTCATCCAAAGTTTAACATTGTAACTTTGCAAAAACATACTCATTCTATCCTTCCAATATGAATAATTTACCCCATCAAAAAATGGTGGAGTATTGGGCGATGAAGCAATACCGGAAGCGAAATTAAGTACGTTAGCCATTGGGATCTAAACTCTTAAATCGCTAGATTCCTATATGCAAGAGCCTCGGCTCTGATACCAATTGTTGGCCCGTGCGGCTAAACCTTAGAGGGGGGGTGAATAAGGTTTTAGGCGTTTTTTGTGAAATTAAAATTCTAAGCGCAACTAACAACCCAACTAGCTCGATATCTATTTGCGATAATAAATATGCAATAATAATTTATGAATAAATTGAAACATGCGCACAATCACAAATAATATAAGTTGCGGAAAGTAAATAGTAAGGGAAGAGATTGACACCACGATATATAGAGGTTCGGCAAACCCGCCTACGTCATCTCCTCGGTATTCACGCTACCGAATATTTCACTATAATTTTCTTCCCAAGATTACAAATCCTACCGAGCTAATCAACCGATTTGCTCACCCTCTACCTGATGATACAATCTTGATACAAGTGCAAGAGTACACAAAATACGGGTCAACGAATCCCCCTCAATCTATGAGTACCCAAGTGTTTAACCTATAACTTTTAACCAACACTTTGGCTTAAAAGCTTCTACCCAAACACTCACTCACAAATGAGCTTATAATTTGCTCTTTAGAATTTTGTTACAACAATGTAACTACACTCACTATTTTTATTGCTTCTAAATAAGCTAATTGGTGAGTTTTTTATGTTGTTTGAGCTTGATCACTTTTCTCCTTATTTTTCTCTTTTTGAGCTTTTTTGTTCAACAATGGAGTTTTTTTGTGTTTTTGATAGAGAGAGATTAAGGGATGGTGATTGGTGTATTTTGGAGAGGGATTGATGTGTATTTGTAACCCAAAAATCCTCTTGGATCTTTTTTTGACCGTTGGGACTGGTTTTGGGTTTTATCCGATAGAAACTTCACTTTTCGAAAAAGCAAAAAAGCTATTTTTTTTGTGATCTGGAACATTGACCCACTGGTGGGTTCTGTATACCCACTGGTGGGTATACCTGGAGATTTATGTGTTGAACTATCGACTTTGAAATGCTCGTAACTTGCTTGTTCGGACTTCAAATTTACTTCTGTTTGAACCGTTAGCTTCATTATCGAATGCTCTATCATTTTAAAGTCCTGAAATATACATTTTCTATTTTTGGAAAAGACAAAGCATTATATCATCGAATAGAGAAATCGTAAAATCATTAATACATAATCAAACGTATAATCAAAATCAATTATTGAATCCATGGTTCAACAATTAACACTCTGTAGAGGTAAATATGTATATAAACTATTCAAAATAGTTTTTCCTCTTCGATGTGGGATAAACATTTGAGTGGCTTCCTCATCCCTTTGTTTTCCCACTTCCTCTTTCCAAATTCCAGATTTCGTCTCTCCATTGTCCAACTTCGGAGCGAATTTTCATACACACCCATTCACCGAATAGGTCATGCTATATACCGTTTCAAAACTTCTCACACAAGCTACTCAAATCATTTGAGTACCGAGTCTAAACTTTAGATTATTCGCATGGAATTTGACCAAACTTTTGGATTCGTGACCAATTCGGGAAACACCATGAAACATGGTTTTTTCCTACACATTTCTCTAAAAATACACGATCTTTTACCACACCTTAAACCTCCATTGTTATTAAAAAAAAATACACAATCTTTTACCACTCCTTAAACCTCCATTGTTATTAAAAAGTGATTCAAGCAAGAAGGCTCATATTATAAATTTTCATACTTTTTCTAAATATTTTCTAGAGTGAATTCATATTGTAATCATCTAAATTTCAAGATAGATATTTAGTTAAGCGGGATACACTCCTATTCAAAATTGTATAGCAAGTTATAAGCTAATTTGTGAGTGAGTGTCTGTATAGAGGCTTTTTAAGAAAGTGTTATTTTATTAAAAGGTTTAGGTCATTTCAATTTGGATACTCATAGAGTGGGAGTGAGCTTAATCGTTTGGTTAACTCGTTAGATTGTAATCTTGGGAGAAACATTATAGTAAAATAATTGGTAAAGTTAATTATGAGTACAGGGGTTGCCGAACCTCTATATATCTTGTATTATTTCTTTTCCCTACTCTTTACTTTAACCTTTCTTATTTAATTGTTAGCGTAAAGTAATTTATTCGTTTAATGCATTTTACAAATCGTTTATTCTTAAATTGACGCTAGTTGGGTTGTTAATTACTCTAAATTTGAATTCCACGAAAAATGTACATAAACTGGGTTGTTTAGTGATTTTGTTTTGAATGTTAGTCTTGGGTCCACAGAAATGCTAGTTGGGTACCCTTTAGCGATTTTGGGCACCATTTGGTACCCATTTAAATCGTTTCAATCGATCTTAAAGCGATAGGGACATGCAATAGAATATTGTTCATTTCGATTACAATGCATGCATGGATGTAATGTTTGATTAGACCACAAAAAGATAGTTTTTATGGGTTAAAACAATGCATTTTAACTTGGTTTCGTTGCTATTACAGCTTGTTTAAGCGATATTTAGTGTTTTATGTATTTTTCCGATTTATTTGCATATTTTTGCATTTATACAGGAAAACGCATAGAATTATCATAAAAACGAGACCAAGACGAAAGTGGACCCAAAGGGAAGAAACCATAAGATGAAAGGTCTAAAGTCAAACCAAAATGAAACAAAAAACAGACCAGAATGAAGCACAATAGTCAAAAAAAAGCCAACCCATGAATAAGCTTCTGGAAGTAGACCTGGCCGAACCACCTAATTGGACCACCTGACCGAACCACCTTACCATTTTATTAATTCGTTGAGCGGTAAGCAAAGATACCTCCACAATCGCTTTCTTCGTTGTTTAAAATATTCTTGTGCAAAAAATAAGACTTTCTTACAACCATTTTTCTAGCTACTTGGCTAAACTCTTACAAGATTCCTTAACCTTTGTCATTATAATATTTTATAATATTGTAATAAGACTTTCTTACAACCACTTTTCTAGCTACTTGGCTAAACTCTTACAAGATTCCATAACCTTTGTCATTATAATATTTTATAATATTATAAACTTATTACCGCTTTGTATTACTTCTCATCAAGTAATATATTAATAATTTGTACAAACATTTGTCTTTATTTCTCATCAAATAAAAATATAACCGGTATGTACACTTATTCGGTCAAAATAATGAGATTTCTTTCACCTGCTCTTATGTATATATATTTTGAGTTATACTCCTTATATACAACAAGCATCATTTTATCTCAGTTTGTTTATTAACGCTAATTTTCACACCATACTATGTCCAATTTATTTTACTTTCTCATACGTTGACTTTACACTGTTAGGTTGTACATATAATCCCACATCAAATAGATATGAAAATAAATGTCCATATAACCAATGACTCACCATACTATTGGGTTGATCTTTTAGTATGGATATGAATTCGGAATTGTATATTGGACCCGTGTGAGCGCAGTGTGTACACGTGTGAACCATCCATCGACGTGATAAATCTCCCTACAACTGGTATTAGAGCCAGGCGGTTGGAAAACAATTGGATAATTATTTGACTTTCTCATACGTTGACTTTATACCAATTTACCGAATAAGTTTTAAGATTGTTAGCAATTTTATACTAAGGGGTTATTGGTATAAATTACTTAAACAGTTAAATAAACAAATTATATGCAAAATAGAATAATAAATAATGCAATAAACGAACTTACACGGGTTATCAAAGTTATGGTAACAAATTAACCGAGTCGAGTACGAAAGTCTCTCCTTAAAACTTATTTCCTTATGAACTGGTATAATTATGGAATAATTTCGTTATATGTATTGTTACTGGTTACAAAATTTGTTTTGCTGCATGTTGATATACTCGTTGCAAATTTGTATTTTGAATTAGAATTGCATCTATTGTGGTTAGATAATCAATATACCGAACAACTGGAAATTAAAATTTTAGGTTTGTCACTTTGTAGTTATATAATTACTAGTGTTATTGAAACGTTACCTGTTAAGTAACTATTAATTCCGGAAGTGTAAAAATCTTGAAAGAAGTTATTGTTAACTGTTCGTGCCTGTTGATGAATGGCATTTAATCATAGTTTGAGTTTGTTACTGGAACTTGAAAGTGAAAAAAGGAATTTCTTATATAATGCATGTTCAGTGTTGAAATTTTATTTTTGGGTTTGACTTGGTTATTAACTTGACACTATCCATTTTGCTTACTAGTAAAATCTCTTAAATCTGTTGTAAATTAAGTCCAATTATCCGTTTGTTTTCCAACCGGTGTAAAGTCAACGTATGAGAGAGTACTAAACTTTAAACTAAAGTGAAATTCCATTAAGATATCTTGTAGCTAGTTATTTGTTGATAGTATGAAACGGTGCGTGTAACAGGAGTTGGAATTTGAGAATTAGTTATAATATAATTAACCTATAATGGTAAATAAAACAGTGTCACTGTTATATCATATCACATTGATAGTTTGGAAATGAAACTGCTAAAACGTCTTTGAATTACTAATTAATTAGTAGTAACGGGGTTTTAGTAATTAGTTTCTAGAACACAGGTGAATTTGGAATGCTACTCACTCCGTTCCTAATTAATTGTTCACAACGAAACTACGTGCAATTTTAACCGGCCAATAACTTGTATCAAAATTGTCGGAATGAAATTTTTTAAAAGTTAATCATATAGTTTAAATATTAGATTATATGATTTAGTTTTGAAAATTTTGATTTCGATAATTTTGATATATGTTATAAGCCGGTCAAAATTGCACGTAATTTCATAAAAGAAAATTAATTGGGAACGGATGGAGTACTTTTTACTATGGTGGAAGGAAATTTTCCGAGATTCCACAAAAATATGGGGGTAACCATCGATTTTCTAAATCGAAGAAAATGTTGTGTCTAACGAGTCCTATACATTAATGGCATAACCAAACGATTCAGTGGTATGCACTTCAACCGTGTGGAACAAATCAATATTCGGTGTACCAACTTGAAATCGATTGGACTTATTAATAAAATTGTGTGGGTCCCGAGTAGGGACAAAAAGGATCGCACGAAATGTTGGGCAGTTAAGGCATGAATTATATTATGGTTGTGAATTCAACTAAGATGCGCAAATGAAATAAAGGCTAAATAATGTAACGGTATTTCTTAAATCTAAAGCAAGGATTTTAAAGATTGAGAAAATTATTAAATTCTTGGAAATACAAATGCGACTAAACTAATAGTCATATAGATTGTGTTGAGAAATTTAAGCCTAAGTTTGAACATTGATATTAAAATATCATGATACTCTTATTAAGTAGCTTTGCGTACCATTGTGAGGGTTACCTAAGTAACGTTAAAATCATAAATGAGTTTGATAAAATGTTACTTGTAAGATCATTAATAATGTATGATGTTGCTTGACTAAGTTGATTTTATTTGACTTGTATGTTTAGCATATTAAATCCTACTTACTTGTTTGATTTAATTTCTTTATTAGCATTGTCAAAATACGTCTTTATGTCAAAAGATTGACTAAATACTTAAAGTGGTATTATAGGTCAAAAAATTCTAAAAAAAGGATATGGCAATCAAAGTATTGATATTAAAGACCAGGTTTATGACAAATGATTGTTTGGCGTGTGCATACATAATTAAGTGAGAAAACTCACTGGTGATCCTATAATGTGATCAGTATAGTCAAAAATAATCAAGAGGGTTAGGACATTGACTATAAAATGCACTACAATGAATATTGAGTTATACGAGATGGTACATTAAATGTAGTAGTGCGATGATGTCTTTGAAGATTCTAAAAGCCTAGAATGGTTTGTCTATTATGGTTTGAAACATAGTTAGACTAGAGAGGCCTAAAGTGGAGGCAGGCGTACTTTGATTGGCTTGCATGATATGCGTTATACGTTGACTTAAAGATCATTGTATAAGCGGCATTGAGTAAGAGGAATTGCTCTAATATGGTTTTATCACAATCGACTATGTAAGGTCACATGATAACATTGCGGATCTGTTTGACAAATGGTTGTCAACAAAGCAATTACTGACGTTATCGAGGCGAATTAGCTTACAACCTACATAAATGAGACCATACTCAATGATTGCAATCTTACCTAGTTGACTGTAAATTACAAGATTTAGGTTTAAGCGGACAAGCGAAGGTTAAGATAATGCTTTTAATCATCCTTATATGTTGAAATGAACCAAGTGTCTAGTGCAATATACCTTTATAAGAGATTACCTATGTGAGGTGTGATGGGGACCACTTTTATGAGAATAAGAGTGCGGCTAAATTCTCTAGAGCATCTTAATGAACTTTAGCATGGTGTTAATAGCCAAAACGGACACAACATATAAAACTATTGGTATTACGAGAGAAGTCATGTGAGTACAATTGTCTTGATATGCACAAAAAGGTGAACGATTCAAGACATCACGTCTATCATTTGACGAGCATATCCGATTGTATTTCCCTGCGAAAGATTAAAAGCCAAAAACTATACATCCCGATGAAAGGACTCTCCGCTGTACTCTTCATGTGGGGATTATTGAAAAAATATTATTATTAAATTAAAATTTTAATAATATTGGTCTTATTATGAGCCATTTAAAGTTGAGAAAAATATGTTAGAAATATAGTATGGACTAATGAAATTTTATTTCATGGAATACCACATATATTTAATTATATAATAGTATATAATTGTATATATGTGTCATGTGTGCATAGAATATGAAACTATGGCTTTTGCCACGTGGCTGCAAATGCCGCACGTGAAATAATTGTGTTACAATTGTTTGTGTAAGCGTTGCAATATTTCGGTATAGTGCAGTTAAGCCCAACAAAGTTAATTTCCAACAGATTCATCCCTCAGTGAAAGGTGGTGTTTTTTCTGAAAAGACATATTGGGTCATGTATATACCCCTATATTATGAAATATATAACATTTTAAATACATACAAAATCTTTGTCAAAATCCTTCATTTATTTTCATAGCAATAATGAGTCCAAGAGTACAAATACCACCCTAATTCGCCGTACGATTGATTTGTGGTTCTTATTGATCGCTATACCCATTATATCCTGGGAAACTTACGTCCGCGAAAATCAGGAAGTCGTTGGGGGACGAATAAGTTTTAAGGAGAGAGTTTCGTACTCGACTCGGGGTAATTTGTTACCATAACTTTGGTAATTCGTGTAAGTTCGTTTATTGCATTATTTATTATTCCGTTTTGCATATAATTTATTTATTTATTTGTTTCAGTAATTTATACCAATAACCACTTAGTATAAAATTGACAACATAGTATACTATACTCATCATCCGGGTTCATCCTACAAAACTACTTACCTCCAAAAAAGTGAGGGTTATTAATTATAAATAAATAACTCTATTCTACCAAAAAAAAAAAGTATACTATCATAAAAATATAATATAAAAAATTGAAAAAATCATTAAAATATAAATGAGTGATGCAAAGAAATCATTAAATTCAGAGCGCCCACAGCTCTTTGTAAATTTTGAAGAATATCGTACCTAAAATCCCAACCTTATCAGACTCCCAAAACTACCCCTCAAAGCTGAAAAAAGCTTTAAATCTCACAAGTTTGGGGAGGATCTCTACTCTCCTTTTGTTTTTTTAAAGTGATCCTCTATTCCCTTGCTGCAAAACTTGCAAAAAGTGTTCCTAATTAAGGCGAGAAGCGGAGAGATGCAAAATGAGCAAAGCACACCACCCTGAAGAGGGCCGGTTCCCGACTCATACTAAAATCAAAATCACCATTGTAGTCTTGTAAAATATACATCAACAATGTTTTCTCATGAGAAAAATTCGGCCACCAAATTTTTTGCATGAGATTTTGTTAAGAGTTTTTCAACGTCAATGATTTTTAAAAACTTGACAGGGGAAATAATTAACCTGTGCTTTAGTAATCACACTTATATCATTAATTCTCGGATCTCTTCTCCCTTTACGTAGTTAGAGCTTGCAAAGAGAAACTTATTATGCCATTAGCATTATGCCAAGTCGACTATTCCAGGGTACAACAGCATTTAGAACAAAACTTAAGAGAAAAACTTCTATAAGCCAATAATTCCTTTTTTCTCTACTTCAGCTCCTGCTTTGTTCCTTTTACCCCCAAAAAATGTTGGATTCAGATCCTCTGTGGTCCAAATATTGGACAGACAATGTGTCTGTGCTTGTATCAACCGTTAATATAAACATTTATAAATTAATGACTCAGATCTGTTTGACTCATATATATATTAAATTACATAAAACATTATTTTTTCTTTTTATTTAGTTGACACTTCCAGACTTTCAACACCTCTCTCTCTTCTCAATTATGCCATCATATTTCAACTTCATCCAGCATCACACAACAAATTTGGTGAAGAAATTCAAAGTATATTAGCCTTCTTCAATATTTGAATCACCTCCTTAATAATTGCAATAAAGGTATGTACATACATATTGAGTATTTTCGTTTGTTCATAGCTTAATAAAAATAAGTTAGGTTTGTTTATGTCTACTCAGACGTTTTACCAAATTTTGAACAGATCTGGTCCAATCATTGATTCAAAAAGTTGAAACGATAGATAGTTCGAATAGCTGAATGATATATATTTATAAATTAATAACTCATTGTTCTGGCTAACCATCAAATTTGGGGAAAACACAATGCTTGTGCAAAATTGAACAATTTGAAACATAGGAAAGCTACCATATATATTGAGAAAAAATAAAGTTTAAAGGGCTCTAGCGACTTTGGGCCTCTTACTCGAACTTGGATATATTTGTGATTCGCCAACAAAAACTTGTTTACTGTATGTCCGGACTCCATTCTGCAAAATATATAAGATAAGGTAGTCAAAATTATACTTCTAAAATGATGAAATAGTATGCAATTTCTAAGCAACACACGAGACTTTACCACTAATAAGTCAGTGTAGCTCTGACCACTTGGATGTATTTCAGGATAGGAAATTTCATCAACCTGTGATCATAAAAACATTTGAATCACTAGAGAAATTCATGTGGTAAATGAAAAAATTCTAATCGGTACCTGACATGTGATGTAGTTTTGCGATATAATTGGGACGGGATCATTTGTGGGCATTAAAGTCAAAGGTTTTGCACCAAGCTACACAATCAGATAGCTATTTATAACATTCATAAACACAATACACATCATGTTTTGTCAAATTAGAAGGAAAAAAAAATGTATCTAGATTTCAGAAAGTTACCTTCATTTTTCCTTTCTTTTTGTTTAAAGTGACTTTATTTCCATCACCTAGTTTTTCATCCCAACTTTTGTATCTTTTTCCATTTTTTTGTCCCCGACTATTGGTTTTTCTTTTGAATCCTTTCACATTCATCAACAACAAATCTGGAGACTCGCGATTATCCTCCACTTCTTCATTATGTCCATTAGATGTTTTTTTTTTTTTGCAAATATCGTCTACCGTTTTACTCAATCTTATCATTTCATTAGCTAAGAATGTCGATGCTTCTTCACATTCAACTCCTCGAGTAACTATTTTAACAAATCCAGGACAGAGCACTCGATATCTCTCAGAAATTTTGAGTTTTCAGTCACTTTGAATGGTTGCACCTCTAATATCTTGGACAATTTCAGATCTTGCATCTTTTGTCCATCTTTTGATTATGTATTATTCAGGAATAAGTTTGATATCCATTGCATTGAGTACTTTCAAAGCATGACTACATAAGATTCCAAATGTTTCAAATTTACGACAATTACATGAGACTGTATTCTCATGACGATTGCCAAAAACTTTGTATTCGCAGTCTTTCCCAACGAGTGTGACAAGATACTCATGTGTTGCTTGACTTTCATCTTTAAACCTGAAAAATGTTCCTTGAAAATCATCATACTCTTCTTGAAATAGATCAAATATCGAAGTCGTGTAAACTTTTGCTGCTTGATTTAACATGGTGAATTTTTCATCTTTATCTTAGGCAGCTTTTCCCGACAATTGTACTCAGCTTCCGTTTCCTTGTAACGTTTGTATTCTACTACTCGCTCAAAGTGATGAAAAAATCGTGTAATATCCAATTTTGGTCCTAGATAGTCTTTCAAATCTGAGTTTAAACTTTCACTTAGTTGTGTACTTCTCATCCTAATATCGAACGTCATTTTCATATATGCCTTTGCCCATTTGTCTCTTATTGAATATATACTCTTTGCCCATGGATCATTTGATAGATGGTGTGTACGTACCAATGATTGCCACTTGGTCTCAAAGTGTATGGCATCTTCACATTCAAACATGCATGCTCTAAAGTCTTGAAGAAAGTTTCCATCTTTATCTACATGTTTTAGGTGTTTTACCTTAATATTATGCATAATGTGCCAGATGCACAGGCCATGCCGTGTCTCAGACATCTTTGAAGATAAAGCATTTGCCATGGCTGCATCTTGATCGGTAAATATAGTTCGAGGTTTTCTTCCATTGTGAACCTCTAGGAACGTTTCGAATAGCCACTCGAATGAGGGAATCGTTTCGTCATATAACAGTGCAGCCCCAAATACGACGGTCTCTCTATGATGGTTAAACCCAACAAAGACACCAAAAAGACGAGATTGATTATTGGTCCCAAATGTGGTGTCGAAGGAGACAACATCACCAAAATGAGCATAGTCTATAATCATTTTTGAGTCTGCCCAAAATATATTTGTAATCTATTCCTCTTTATCTAGTTGGATGCGATAGAAAAATGAAGATTCAGCGAGTGATTTTCGCTGGAAATATCTTAACAAACTTCCTGCTTCTCCATATTGTAAGTTATTTTGTCGTTTCTCTCGAAGATAGTTTTTGTGATCTATATGAGTATGACCGAGGTTATCTTGCCCGCCAACTTGCCTGCTCAAGAACTCATGTGCTTCTTTGGGTTTAATTCCCGAATCATCGGCTAAATTAATTTGAGTAATATGGGCTTCAGTCATTTTTCTTTGAGATGGCATCAAGTGTGAACAACAAGCAAGATGAAGGAGATGATTATGGTCTGGTACAAAATCAATTACCTTATACTTTCCCGTCGATCGTCTAAGTGAAATTGTCATCCTTGCGCCGCATTTCACTCTAGTCTCAGCTCGAGCTTTTCTTGTAATATTGTCTCTCTTATCCTTACCTCGTTCTCCTTCCTTGTTAACTCATTTGTAACTTTATGCCTATTTGCATAATCTAGTCTGACACTAAAACCCATGTTTCTTCCATATTCATTGTAAAAGGCATAGGCTTCTTCCTCTGAATCAAATTATTGCCCCTTTTTAGGTGTCGTATTCGGTAACTTAATGGTTTCCGAGAACTTTTCATTTTGTGACCCATGGTCATGTTCATTGCAGGTTGTGGTTTGGTTGACCATTCTAAGGTTAAAACAGAAAAAAAAAAAAAAAAACATTAACTAGGTGCGTGTATAGTAACAAGTACACATGTATTTTTAGGAAAAATCCATTTTTGAAGAAATATGAGACTAGATGATACATGAAGGAGTATAAGGGGGTTTATTAGTCCCGTAAAATCATATTAATTCTTGTTTTGATATGATTCTATAGTTTTTTTTGAAAGAAATTACAGCCATTAGATAAATCGAAGTTCGAAACTCAATACTTATTGATAGAAATACCCATATTAAAAATGAAATATTAACTTTAGAATCGTAAAATTTTAATGAAAGAAATAACTCGAAATACAAATACCCATATTGAAAATGAAATAAAAAACTTTAGAATGATAAACTGTACCTAGATGTTTGTTCCTTACGATTCTTTGCAATTGTTGTGGGGGGCTATTTCTTTAATTTACTTTATATTTTTTGACTATTTGCAGGCATGTGTGGGTATTATTTGGTCTAGCCGTCTAGGGCTAGGCTATCTTATGGAGCTATAATGATTTTTGGAGGCAAATATTAATTGGCACTATCTGACAAAGGCGGGAAAAGTTTACGATTAATAAATAAAGTAATGAAAATTAAATACAGCTAGCCATTCTTATTTTTAAAAAATCTTAGCCGTATATTAGTTCAATATATTCTAAACCGTTGATACAAGCACATACATATTGTCTGTCCAATATTTGGACCACAGAGGATCCGAATCCAAAAATGTTATGGTTTACTAATCTTCTGTGGGAGAGGGTTTCAGAGCCACAGGCACCGAGTCAAGTGATGGCCTTAGGAGAACATACAGAGCGGGACCCAAAAAGGGGATCAGCGACAATGGAATGAGCCAAGAACCTTTTTCATACCTGAAATTGAGGGGGGAAAGATACCAGTATGATCTAAGTTCAAATGTTCAATTATCTAAAATTATCTAAAGGCCTCAAAATAATATGGAAATCTAGTTTCAGGAAGAGTCACATAAACTTAGCAATAGAGGTTTACCATTTACGAGCAGTCATGTCGTTGTATACCCAAAAAGGAGCGAATGTCGAACACAGAGTAAAATCAATGCTTGTGGCATGAATCTGCAAACACAGGTTCAGATTTAGAAATGGATGTGTTTCAATAACATATTTGCTTACGTTATTCATACCCATATATGGTGAAACAATGATTCCTTGTAGTTTCTAAACAAACACCTTTAAAGGATAAATCATGTAAATTTACCAATGAATCTGCCTTCAAGGAGCTTAAATTCCTAATTGGAAAAGGTGGAGTTCAACTAAATATATTTATTCACACTTTAACGAAAAAGAGCAAAGACCATTTGTTCTTATTGTTATACTATGGAATTGATGTTCCCTTTTCGTATTTGTCAATGTAGGAAATATGTTAGTTGGAATTACAAGGAGATTGGTATCAATTAGAAGAGTCCAAGTTAATTAAGAAGATTTTGAAAAACAAATATTGAAGAATAAAGATTCATGAAGATCTTAGAAGATTGTTCTTTCTCGTATAAATAGATAGTAGCTATGATTGTAAAAGGTGTGTTCTAAACTATAAAAAATTCAACCTTGAGAGAATACACGTGACACCTTAAAACGAAAAACAATGGTGACATGTTATTGATATTTTGAGTGATAGTTATATAGTATGAGCAATATAGAGATAGACAGAAAAATCTAGAGAGAGTCTGAGAGTTTTTCATTAAAACTTAAATCATGTTTTTCATTAAGGCTTTTATAATATCACTAATCTGTGTGAGTGCCCAGAGATGTAGCACATGGATTGGGTGAACTCCGTTGTTAAACGTACGTGTAAATTACTTTGAAGTACGTTTAATATTCTGTTCAGTCCATCAGTATACTTAAGTTGCATATGTGGTTACAACTGTAGTTGCAACCTAACTGCGTAACACCAACTAGAACAGCGAATAGCAATTTCACATGTTACCAAGCCTTTTATCATACTTAGTATCACATTTGAATAGTTAGCGTACAGTCAAAGTGTACTAAGGTTAAGGTACAAAAGGAGAATGTCAATCAAACATTTAGCTTTTGAGTTAAGTGTAGAAACACAATGATCCTTTCTCACAAATGCTGTTACGCAGTGCTTTTACATATTCACAAAATATTACTCCCTCCGTTCCTATTTAATTGTCCATTACGAAACTACGTGCAATTTTGACAAGCCAAAAACTTGTATTAAAATTGTCGGAATGAAATTTTTTAAAAGTTGATCATATAGTTCAAATGTTAAATTTTATGATTAGATTTAAAAAAAAAATCATTTCGACAATTTTGATACAAGTTATAAGCCGGTCAAAATTGCACGTAGTTTCGCAGTGGACAATTAAATGGGAACGGAGGGAGTAGATAACTTACAAATTTGCTCTCTCTGAAGTACTGTATGAATTCTGACCAATCCTCTCCAGTTGCTAAACCGGCATAGGTAATTAAACCTAGTCCTGCAGCAAGTGAAATCTGATGCATAGGTTCGTAAATTTCACTGTTTCCAAGCCATTAAATTATAAAAAGTATTTATAAAAAAATAAATGTCAGGTAATAGTACTGAGGGTAAACCATGCGTTAGAGATTGTGATAGCAACTTAAAACATCGCGGTATATTATTTTAAAGAAATCGCCATAAGTGGCATCTTCAGACTTGATAGGTCACAGGTAAAAGATCACTTCCCATTTGGTGGTACCTTTGATTAGAGTAAATTTAAGAAAAACTATTCTTTTATTATCATACTATCAATAAGTTGATTTGATATTTATGAGTATATACTTCATTCTTGGATTTTGAATATTCATATTGAACAGTATGCAGTACCACTTATAGGGAACGAGAAGTTTCTGTTGCTTCATTTGAATGAAGTCCAAAATTGCCAATTAATTAAAAATATCTCCAGAAAATAAGACTAGCACTTACAGCAGCAGTTATCTTTGATTCCAGAAAATTCAGAGGCCATTTCCCGAGTTCTTTTTCTTCTATTGGCGGGGGTGGTGGTCTCCATAGAACAAAGTATGGAATAAGGGCATATGCACCACCGAAACATGAAAGAATGAGAAATGGCCACACTGGGATTTTACTATTTGAGCTGCATCAAAAAGAAAATACTTAACTAGAGCAATACAAATCTGAACTTCAAATTATTTACTATTGTTTTTCCATTTTTATATCAATAAGGAGATCAAAATATAAGCAGTTATTTGTGAAAATGGTTACATTCTATTTAAGGAACTTACATCCTAGATGTTGGCAGTAGTAGCATACTGTATGCTAACGGCCATAAACCCATGATGTACCATAGAGAGACGAGCACCTGATTCATTCGAAACCCATCATCTCCTCCCAAATTCAGAAGCTTTTTCAAGAAATACATGTCTCTTGACTGAAAATGCACAAAAATACTCGGTCTGAGTTTAAGCAACAAGCCATCCAAAAAAGGTGAAGTTGAATTGCAAGTCTGTGGTCTTCCCACATGTATCTAACTTATGAACCTTTGCTCCCATGATATTAGATGAGCTATTTTAGAATCTAAATCATTTCTAGAACTCGAAAGGAGTATATATTGCTGAGTAAGCTGCTCATTTGTTTTTGAGGATGTACAATCTAGTTGACAAATATCCACCCATTCAATCTCATTTAAATAGATAATACACATTGAAGTAACTCAAATATGCAGAAAACCACTCAAAATTACGAAAATATTATTGAAACACCAATATGTATTTACATAATTAAGTATGTGTTTACATCATCATCAAACTATGCTTTTATCCTAAGAATTTGGGGTCTGCTATAAGTATGTGTTTACACTTCATATTATTTCCCTAGTAACAGTATGACAAAATGTCAAAAAAAATTAGGCACTTCCTTTACCTATTCCCTTACAAAACATTACCTAAGTCATACCAAAAGGAAAAAAATGTTAAGGAAAGAAAAACTGGGATTTCTAATTACTCATTACCAATTCTCAACCTTTTGTATCCTCCTCCCCAATTTTCAAGAACTAAGGCCACAAGATCAGAAGAAAACAGGAAAAACCAAAACTATGAGATGAACAAATATTTGTCAAATGAAGAGCTAAATAATATGCTATTTGTAAACATTAGACATATTTGGAATAAGTTGACTCATTGAGCATGCCAAGAAAGATGGGGTTGGAATAAGTTGAGCGATTTAAAGCATATCTGCATAGGTATTTAGATAAAGGAGAAACAAACTCATAAGTTGGCCACTAGAATACTTATCCCTGTAAATAAGATAAATCGAAATAAAAAGCTTACCTTTTTTTTCTGAAAAAGTGGTGTTCGGCCAGTTTAAGACACAGGAGTAACTAGGTACAAGCTAAAACGGGCTAAAACACCTCCGTATTGAGAAAATTCCGAAAATTTTCCATATATTTTTCTGAAAAGTTGACGATTATAGCCTTTCGCACCCTATAATTACAAAAAAAAATATAAACATACAGTTCAACCCCATCCACATTCAAATCCTAGTTCCGCAACGGGCTTAAGCGCACCTCGACTAATCCACTGGGAAGCTAGCACATCAACTAAAAATCTTGTTCATAATGGGTAGTTAAAATATATGAAATGAGCTACAAGTGTGGAACCAAACAAGCGAAAAAACGAAAGCACTAAACTAAGAATTGGTCAAAAGAATACCGGGGTTTGATTAGGAGCGAGGTTGAAGACGTAAAACATGATTCCAGCCCACAACAAGAACAATAAAAGCGACGTAGTCCACTCGCCTCTCTCTCCCTCACTAACACCATTATCATCTCCAAAATCTTCTTTCTCAGAAACCGGTTCTTCTGAATCTTTCAAGTTAGTCGAATTCCGGCTAATTTGTAAATTACTCTTTTGAGTAAATGTAATCTTGTAAAGGCTAGATATAAGTATTCTTGAAGAGTTTATATTGGTTGTGAACAAAATTGGTGTTTTTATGAAGGGGTGTTGAGGTGTGAGAGTAGTGTGGTTTTTGAGAGGGATAGGAAAATTGCAAGAGATGAGGCTGGAATTTCCTAACATTGTGGGGGATCACTGACTCGGCTTCGTAATAATGGGTCATAAATACTTGCAGTTTCTTCGTTTTTTATTTAATTTAAAGAATATACACATACAATATTTACCCTTTTTTTTTTTCACTTTTCTACATAATAATACTTTCATATTATTTTATTAGAATTTTACTATCACTTTTCGATAATTTTATACATTTTCGTAAAATAATTTTCGCTTATGACTGAGTTCGGTTCGATCCGGTTCGATTTTTGACAAAACTGAAACCGAAACCGAGCATATTTTTCGGTTCGTTTTTTTTCGGGTTCGGTCTTTTTATTTTTTGGACCGAACCGGACCGGTTTTTTCGGTCCAGTTTCGGTTATTTTTCGGTTTTATTTTTTATTTTTCGCTCTTTTTTGGTCTTTTTCGGTTTTTTTCGGATTTTTTCGGTTTTTTTGTCTTTTTCGTTTTTTTTCGTTTTCGGTCTTTTTCGGTTCGATTTTACTGAAAACCGAAACCGACCCGAAATTTTTTCGGTTTTTCGCTTTTTTTCGATTCGGTTATCGGTTCGGTTTTTTCGGTTTTTTGCCCAGCCCTAAGTTGCATAACTTGATGTAGGATACTGAACTCAAACTTATCATATTCATTCCATACCACAAACCAATCATGTACAAATCAATTTAAATTACGTTGGACTTTTTGGCAAATGACAAACTATTTTATTACCATATTTTTTTTTTCACAGAATTTTAATTTTATTTGACGAAAGTGCATAAAATTATCAAAAATTTGTAATACGGTATAATAATTAAATAATATGATAGTATAGAATAAAAAATCACAAAAAGTGGTATGGTGTACAAGGGGGAAAACCCCGAATCCAAATCTTTTACCCCATTTCTTTATGCTTCTTCCGTGCCCCTTTGCTTATTTTATCCAAAAAAAAAAATTCTAAAAAACTTGAAAAAAATTGTACAATTACTATAATAAATGTTTCAATACATTTCAATAATTATTTTTTTTTAAAAATCCACACAAAATTTATTTTGGAATAAATGTATAATTAGTATAAATTGTACAATTAATATAAAAGTTTATAAAATTACGGTATAAGTTGTAAAAATTTAAAATTTAAATAAAAATAAGTAAAAAAACACGAAAATAGATAGAGGAGTGGTGCTAAAATATTTAGCCTCCAAAAACTCCGGTATTTATGTGTATATATGTATTGTTTAAGGGTAAAATGCAAATAAACCCCTGGAACTATGAATTATTTGCAAATAACTTCCAAAAACTATCAATTCTTCCAATTTTCCCCCATAAACTATCAAACTTTTACCCCATTGTTTATTTGCATTTGCAGCCTGCTGGGAATCTTGAATGAGTATCTTAGCTTTATCAAGAATCATAATCACCCCTGGCCATTTTGTTTCTACCAAGTACAAAGTTTAGTTTCATTTAACCTTTTATATTTTGATATGTTTAAATTTACCCCCAATTTGTAGTTTTTAAGTCATTTTGCCTTATTGTTCATTTGTTTTAGGCTTGGCTTATGTCTTTTTTCATCTCAAGTCAATTAATCTCACATATTTTTTAAATTTTATCTTTTTTATATCACCAGTCAATTTAACCTCGATAATCAACCTTTTTCAGTGTAAGAAACTAGACGGATCATTAAAACATGAGGAAACCTTGCAATGTTTAATTTTTCTAATGTAGTCGATGCACATGGATTTGCTTTCATTAAAAAATTCCCCTTCGGGTGAAAAAAAAAGTGCACGTTAATTTGTTACACTTTTCTTTTGTGTCTATGTATTAGCAAGTAACTTTGTGTATTTAAATAATTTTTTAGGTTTGTCCTTTCGTCAAAGCCTTTTCAACGATTTTTAATTTCATAATTTATCACTTAACCTATTTGTTTATGGTGTTAGTGTAGATGGTTTTAATTACTGAGATAAAATTATTAAAAAAGATTGAACAAATGACAAATCTGAAGAAGTTGATATAAAGTTATAAACTAAACCAACTTGATTTGATTTAATTTAATTAGCTAGCGACGTCAATTGATTGGGGTGAAGTAAAACAAAACCAAATATTACTTATTAGTAACGAAAACCGATTGATTGTAAATTGAAATTTTCTATCAAGTTATGTTTTCCGGAAATGACTTCTACATTTAAATCGAAAGTACATATAAAAACGATTTTATTAACTGGTCCACTCGTTTAAGCATCATATGTATTATCGGAATAAAGTTCAATTAATAAAAATATTAGTTGCATTCAAAACCTCTATAATGTTAACAATAATATTCTATGATAATAACACTATAGCATTATCAAGTATATATTTTATTTATTTAAAAGAGAGTTAATATTGAATTATTATAATAAATAATTTAAAACAAATATCCCACAACATTATAAAGCAATTTTATTTTCTCTGCCTGTAGGCCCTTTACAATCCGTGTATTCTATTATTAATATGTTAATATGGTTAACAATTTAGGTATTCTAATAATATTTTTAACAATTAAACTATTCATGTACAAATTTTTATCCAATAAAGAACATCACATCGTAAATTAACGAAATTTGAGTCATTATATCTCACATTTGGTTTTTTTTTACGGATGTTGACAAAATTACTCTCGTTATGTAATAGCTGAGATAACGTGACTACAATTCATTCATTTTGTTTAAGTTAGTTAGTCAATTATGACAAAATTTATAAATACATATCTCAATTTTTAAAAATACTACTAAAATACCTATATATTAATGGGTTTAATAGTTTTCTGTTTCTATAACAGAGGACTAAACACTAATCAATTAACTGTTAGTTTTAGAAAGAGACCGAATTTTCCGACTACAAAAGGTCTGTTTTCATGTTAAAACCATAAATAATAATTAGTAAATAATAATTAGAAACCGTAATTCGAATTTATGATTTACGTCGAAAGTCGAAAAATCCAGCAGAAAACCAAACTGAAAACTCTGCCCACCTATCCATTCTTCTTTGTTTCACCAGATAAGGTCTCTACTTTCTCTCTCTCTCTATCTCTACAATGGCAGCAGAAGCATGTTGTTCAACAAGGCTCCTCCATACCTCTCTCTTCCCACCCTCATCACTTCCGAAAACCGCCAGAAGGTCCCACCAACCCCTCCTCTGCATCTCACTGAACCGGCCCACAACGACACTTCTCCGCTGCTCAGCAACAACAACAACTACAACGAAAGCGAGTCTTGTTCCGTGGGGATGCGACATTGACTCTCCTGAAAATGCAGCTGCTCTCCAGGCTTGGCTGTATAGTTCCGGACTTCCCGAACAGAAGATGGGGATAGAGAGAGTGCAAGTTGGTGAGAGAGGCCTTGTTGCACTTAAGAATATCCGCAACGGCGAGAAGCTCTTGTTTGTTCCTCCCTCCCTCTTCATCACCGCTCTTTCTGTAACTTTCTCCTTTATTTTCTTTCTTGTTTTATTGAAATATACTAGTACTAAACTTTGATGGATGTATACTTTTTTACTCATTAAATTTTACTGTTTTTGGTTAGCCAATTTTATAGGGTTGGGGAAAATAACTTATTCAGATTTTAGGCATGTGTTACAGAATTTAGTTTTTTTTTTTTTAAGTGAGGGTGGAAGTATTTGGTTACAACTATTTGCTTATAAGTTCTATTGGATTTGGTTGTCCAGCTGAAAAACTACCCTTTCTTGTTTGAATGGCCCGGGAAAAAGGTAGAAACCTTACTTGGTTGTAAGTGATTAATTGTAAGAGAGGGTGGGGAGGTTGGAGTGATAGGGCTCGTTGTGCTTAATAATGTTCCTAATGGAGAGAAGCTGTTATGTGTGCCTCCCTCGCTCTTCATCACCACCCCTACAATGCAGTTTTTTTTTTTTACTAGTGTTCTTTTGTGGTTTTATTGAAGACAAGAACAGTAACTAGTGGCGAAACCAAGATTCATATATGGCAGGCAGGTGAGAAGACGGAAATTGTAAGCGAGGGATGCAAGATTTACATAAAGAGTAATTTTCAACTGAAAAAAAAACTTTACAGCTGCCAAATCTTTTTTTAACAAACAATACTAAAATTACATACGCGTGTTTGGTTTATAAGATACACTGGGTTTTGTTGCCCACCTTATATTTGATGGTTTTCCTTGTTTTATGAGCTGAGGAACTGTACATCTTAAGACCAATGATTATTCTCTTTTCCCAGCCTCAATTTAGGGACCCAAGTGCTTCACCGCTTACTTATAAGTTCTCGTGTGTTTGGTTGCCCAGCTTAACAGCTATGCTCAATATGCTTTATGGCCTTAGAAAGATAAAAACTTAAAACTGAGTAATCCCTACTTTTCTCTCAGCTTCAAATTAGAAACATTGATTGTTCAAATCTTGCTTTTATATTCTACTGGGTTTGGTTTCCTATCTTCAAACCTAACATCCTTTTTTGGTTTTATAGCCTGAGAAAAGAAGAAGTTGTAAGCTGAATGATTCTGGCTTTTCTCCCTCAGCTTAAACCTTAAACACTGCAGCCAAACAAACCCATACCTTCTCTTTTTAATGTTATATTTGTTTATTTGAAAAAGTACAACCTACATACACATTTCGAGTGGATTTCTGCATGACATAATATAAACCAACCCAATTGTAGGCTGAGTAAAAGGGGACTTTTCATTTGCATCAATCAAAGAAAAAAAATCAACTTATTCGAGGCATCCAACGTAAACCTACTGGCTTCTTCAAACAAGAAAGCAAAAGCTTTCACTTTTAACCCAGTTAACCAAAGGTACTATAAGTCTACAACTTATAAGGAAAAGTAGTAATATGCACTAGCTTAAAAAGTGCTACCCTACCAAACAAGCTCAAAGTAGAGCAACACATGGGGGGAAAGAAACAAAAAACGAAAACGTGTATGACTGAACGGCCGTCTACATGTTAAGTACCAAATTAGTTACTAGTACAGAGTAATTCTTTCGAATCTAGGTCTCTTTGGCCCCCTAGCCTAACACATATAGCCACTTCTGATTTGTTGTTCAGTATGTTTGTTGGAACATTGTTTGATGTCATACAGAGAAACCGCATGAGTGGTATGTATTATGTATGGAGTCATACCCTTCAATTTGAACTCTGTTGAAATTTATTGTTTCCATGTATTGATGCTGTTATTGAATTGGCTGGGTTAGGAAAACAGCAACTCAGTTAACGTAAGAAAAATACTTACTAGCTCACCCCTCACTATAATACACGTCATTTATTCGGATTCCAAGACTTGTCATTTTGTAAACTATGTGGATATATTATTTCTTGTTTTTAAATACGAAAGTTGTGCCGAATTATTTTTCTGTTACTCCTAACATACAGTAAAATTCTTTCATTCATTACCACTGAGGCAATATGTAATGCTATTATTGCATCTGAAAAGGCATTTACTAAAATACTACTTCCCAGAGTAAGGGAAAATAAATTCTTTTACCGATTTTTGGATATTTTAGTTAAAATTATAATCGTAAAAATACAAAAAAAAATCCATTTTCTAAGATTATTTTCCCTGGATTATTTACATGATAGGACTGGAGCAATAAAGAGGCAGGTGAAGTTCTAAAACGAAATAATGTACCAGATTGGCCATTTCTTGCGACATACCTTATAAGTGAAGCGAGTCTTATCAAGTCCTCGAGATGGAGCAATTATATCTCTGCATTGCCTCGCCAGCCATATTCACTCTTATATTGGTAAACTTACCAACTAAATTCATGTTGTCATTATTTATTTATTTCAAATTTCTACAGTCTTACTATGCCTTTCCAGGACACGGGCAGAACTGGATAGATATCTCGAAGCATCCCAAATTAGAGAGCGAGCAATTGAAAGGATAAATGATGTTACTGGAACGTAAGGCCCCTTGTCGTTTTCAATTATGGTACAAAAATATATTTGCAATACATTTACTTTTTTCTGTTGTGATACCACCCGATGTTTGCTTTGGATTTCTTATCTTTCTACAGAATTGGCGTTTGATTGTGTCGTGCAGGTATAACGACCTAAGACTTAGGATCTTCTCCAAGCACCCTGATTTATTTCCTGAGGAGGTATTATTCATTCACCTTATACATATTTCTTTTTTATATTCGAATGTGTCTGTGTTGACTTGTTGAAGTACATTTTCTGCTCATAATTCCTTTTGCTTCCTTTTTCTTTGTTCTAGGTTTTTAATATGGAAACCTTTAGGTGGTCATTTGGCATTCTCTTCTCTCGTTTGGTAAGTTTCTCTTTATATGTGTGTTGTATGATCTTTACCTCCTAAAAATATGAATGGACCACTTTCGATGAATTTTTCTTTCTTTTATCGCGGTCTTCAAGCAACTCTGTTCTATAGATTCATAACAAATAATGGTTCTAAAACTTGCAGTTTTCTTTAATTTGTTGTAGGTTAGATTGCCTTCAATGGATGGAAGGGTTGCATTGGTACCTTGGGCAGACATGCTAAACCATAGTTGTGAGGTATGTATAATTTAATCGTGATTGAAGTTACTATGAATCATGCAAGAATACGTGGTTTCAACTCTGATAAAGGGCACTGTCATTTGATTTTTCAAGGTTGAAACGTTTTTGGATTATGATAAGTCGTCATCAGGAGTCGTGTTTACCACTGACCGACCATACCAGCCAGGTGAGCAGGTAAACCAAAATGCGATCAATTTTCAGCTAAAATCTCATGTTATATGTAACAGAAGTAAAAACAAGGATTTGACCCATTTCAGTTTTAAGTTCAAGTTCTTGTACCTTTTTGCTATCTACCTGGTCAGCTCGAAAGCATTTCTATTGGTTGTCTGCCTTGAAAGACAGAAGTTTTGTGCGAATGGAACATAACCTTTTCACAGCCTTAAATAAACTGACGCATTTGCTTAAAAAAGGCTACCAAACAAGTCCTAGTTGGATTCTTAGTTGGCAAACAATCTTGACACAGTATTTATCTCCACTAGTCCAATTTATTGTTAAATCGGGCCTTTTGTTTTCCTCTTCATTTGCTTGAGAAGTGATATGTCAAACTATGGATTATTAAATAATCTACATAGTCAACACTCAACACACATTGGAAAATTTTCTGTTTTGTCTTGTTTGGATCTCTCGAAACAAAGCATATTCCTTATGTAAATATCTTTTCCAAATTGTTGCAGGTTTTCATTTCATATGGAAGAAAATCTAATGGAGAGTTATTGTTATCCTACGGCTTTGTTCCAAGGGAGGGCACAAATCCTAGTGACTCAGTAGAGTTGTTGGTCTCGCTGAAAAAGTCCGACAAATGCTATAAAGAGAAGTCAGATGCTCTGAAGAAGCATGGTTTGTCAGCGTAAGTACCCCTTTGTTTTATATACACATTGAACTTAAGAGACTTCTAATACCACCAACCACTCTGATATTGACCAATCAATGTGTACAAATCTGTGTAAGGCCCGCTACTGCCTCACAAATATGTATATGGATCTTCGCAAACAGGATTTTTGTGAAATCCTCGTTTTTTACTCGTCAAAAATATTTATCAACAGATCACAGTGTTTTCCACTGCGGGTCACGGGTTGGCCTGTGGAGTTGATGGCATACGCCTACTTAGTTGTTAGCCCTCCGAGCATGATAAATCAGTTTGAAGAGGTATGACTATGAAAATTTGTTATTATCCCTAATATAATGATTATTACTCGCATAACATTAAATCTGAAAACCGTGTATTTAAAGATGGCAGCTGCGGCATCAAATAAAACATCCAAGAGAGATGTCAGATATCCTGAAATTGATGAAGATGCACTACAGTTCATTTTGGACAGTTGTGAATCGAGCATAGTCAAATACAACAAATTCCTTCAGGTACATAATTTTTATTATCAAAGTTAACTTCTTAATGAACAATGAAAATAAGAGCCTCCTTTTATTGACCTTGATAAATTGAAAGAACTCGTCTGGGTGCAGCCCAAAAATTAAGCAGGCTTAGTTTGAGAAAAAAAGTTGGGTTCATCATCGTTAAACACATCTACATTTTAAAGCCAAGAAAATAAAAAAATATTCAGCTTTTAAGCCAAGAAAAAAGTTGAGTTCTTGCACTACAACTCAAAAGCAAACAAGATAATTCAACAATCTGCAAGAAAAGAAGCCGAATAGTGCTTTATTAATTTGAAATCTGAATCTGAATATCTTCTTCGAATAATTTAGGCAAGTGGATCAATGGATTTGGATGTGGCATCTCCAAAGCAGCTGAACCGGAAGTTGTTTCTTAAACAGTTGGCCGTAGACTTGTGTACTAGTGAAAGGCGAATATTATTTCGTTCTCAATATGTAAGCATTCATCGCCCTTTTCCTGTTTTCTGCATTTCACTTAATTATATGATTAAGCGTGCATGCCACACGACGTTTTTGAAACAGATATTGCGGAGGAGACTGAGGGATATAAAGAGTGGTGAACTGAAAGCTCTTAATCTATTCGATGGCTTTAAAAAAAAGTTCTTCAAGTGACTTGAACCGAAAATGACTGCTTCGTAGAAAAATACTAAATACACTTTGTATCGGATATTTGATTGGAAAATATTGTTCTGAAGTTTTGTATCAGTTGTGTTTGATTGGTGTTGTAAATCTCTTTAATGAGCGTGGGCTATTTGACATTAGTGTTTGAATCTTAATTAGAAGAATAATGCTAAATTAGTAAAAGGTCTATACCTCGAAGCTTACTTAGCAATAATCTAATTTCTGGTAATATTCATGTTATTATAATTCTGATTTAGTCCAGTTAGCTATAGTTTCTTTCGAGAAATCACTTGGCCATTTAGATTTGATTAAACGGTCCGGAAAATAAATGAACTCATGCAAAATGAACTGAATACTATCGAGTCTCCCCTTCCACCGCTCCTAATCTACCCCTCCTCCACCCTGGGCTAGTGAGCTTGGTTGGTTTCTCTGTGCTATCAGGCTCTATTGCTATTGGCGCCTTCCCAAGCCATATCTTCATCGTGATCCAGTTACCCCCTTCTCAAGATTATTTTTATGAAAAAAGTAAGAATTATCAATAATGTAACCAAATTCCAAAAGCAAGACAATTTGGTAATTTTCGCCAATAAAATTAGAAAATAGTAATTTTACATCGCCAAAACCTTGATTGGCTCAAACTTCAAATTGGATCAAATGTAGCTTTGTGTGGAAAAATAAGGACTTTAATGTAAATATCTCAAGAGAAACTAAACGCATCCCCTCTACCTATGATGCACGAACACTCCAAAAACAGGCAATGTATGCGTGCCCGACATGTTTCGTGTCGGACACCCATTCGACATTCCATTTTACGTATCGAACTATTCAACTCTCGTGTACTTGACGTATTGACATGTTAAGCACACATGCACTTCATCGGACACGTATTAGACACTTTTTAGAACACATGTTGACACTTTTTAAAACGCATGTTGACACTTTTAAGTACCAGAGAAATATAATTTATTCTACTAAAAAGTTCTTAAACTTTCAAATCTTCCACTATATCTCATTAATGAATAAATATTCAGATAACAAAACGTAACCATTACTAAAATTTGTCTATTGCAATTAAAAAAATTATAATATTTTTTCGTAAACAAGATATAGATAAATTTATATAGATAATGTACTAATTATTAATTGTCGTGTTCTAGCCGTATCGTGTCCTAAATTTAAAAAAAATTCCGTTTTTCTGTGTCCGTGTCACGTCCTCAAATCCGTGTTCGTACTACATGTACATCTACCGACTACCGCTGTTTCTCTAAAACAATAGCGATTTTCTATAAAATTACATCCAAAAGATACTCAAATAAATAACCACATGCATATATTAATTCAATAATAGGATATGTTTGTTAACAGATTTTTTTAATCTAAAATCAGATATTAAAAATCTGAATTTTTTAGTTTTTTCAGTTTAAAAATCAGATTTTCAGATGTTAAATAATATAACTTACCAAACACACGTATTTTTAAAATAAAAAATACAAAAATTTACTAAAAAGAAAAGAATTTACAATCACCGTTCAAAATTTGGTTACTCGTCTGTATAATAATAAATTAATAATAATACAAATATCTATCTATCTATCTATTGCGTTATGGTAAACTGCATATATTTTTGTTTGAATTGGTATAGTAGTATTTAAATTTGTTTAATTGGAAAATGGAAGGAATATTAACGTGTAGAGTAACACCACCGTGTATTGCCCTGCGACCGCTCTCATCTCGCCGCCACGTCACCATTCTCCACACCCCCCGTCACACCTCCATTTCAGCTCTTAAGGTAATCCTTTTTTTTTCAAATTTTGTGTTATCAGTTCAACCTTTTGTGAAGGAAATCTGTTAAGTTATAAAACTACAACGCCCAAGTTTCGAATTTTGTAATACTATTGAATTTGGGATTGTATATATTTTTTTTTTTATTATTTTGCTTTTTGATGACAAACTATTGCGGTAAAACGGTTCATTTTGGATGCACAATTGTTGGGACGTAAATTGCCAAAAATGAGTGGTTTCAAAATTATTTAAGTAGGTGAAAATAAATCCTAATAATTTGCGTACCAAAACTTTGCATCCTATATGTTACTCACTTACTTTTGACCCAAAACTGTCAAGCAAAAACAGTGGAATCGATATTAGATTGCAGGAGGAGTTGAAATTCAGTGTATTTCTTTATTAGAAATGGGCAACGGGAGGCGTAATGCTAAAATACGAAGATTTTAAATGAAATACATGTTCAAATACAGTATACTTTTGTTGAAAATGACTACTAGCCATCGAGCCCACGCAATGCGTGTAAACCAAAAATAAATTAATAATTAAAAAAGAAGAAATAGAATATCAATAAGATGCATTGGAGAAAGAAGAATATGGCCTATGGACATTCGTTTTACAAAATAATTGGAGAGATATGTTTTTCAACATTGGCACTTTCTTTTAATAGGTGGCAGTTGCGTTTGGGTTGAGGCATTTTGATTTGTTAATGTAACGCAGGGTTATTTTGTAAATTGATTAATTTAAGGGTAATTTTGCAAATATTTGTTTCAAGGCTTCGTAAGGCCTATAGACATATATTAATAGTATAGATAATTTAAGCTGGCCATTTTCTACTATCCTTAGTTTTTCATATGTTGAGATATGAGAATGGTTTATAAAAGACTTCCCCTTTGTTCTTGGAGACTAATGTTTTCTGTAACACTACTGTTGTTTACAGCATATGCATATAAAATGTCTGATTTTAAATATTTTAGTTTCTCTTTTCCAGTCTGAAATAGAAGACATTGAAAAGCCTGAAGAAAATTCTTTGAAACCAAAGGAGTCGGAGAAGGGTAACTTTCGAGACGAAGTAGCTACTAGCCAAGGTATAAAGATTAGAAGACAACCTTCGACAGGCCCATCAATGCATTATGTTGGTCCTTTTGAGTTTCGCTTAGAAAACGAAGGCAACACCCCTCGAAATATACTCGAAGAGATCATTTGGCACAAGAATACAGAAGTCTCACAAGTACTCCTCAAATCAAGTCTCAAATTGATGTTTTTCAAGCAGTAATCTCAGTTTTGTATAGTAACATATCACCTGATTCCAAATTTGTACACCAGAATGCACAAATTATGATTAGTACACTAAGAGGTTACGTTTCTCAGTGAGTACATTTAGTGCACTAAATAAAGAACATAGGTTTACAAAAAAATTAAAGAACATAGGTTTGGGTAATTATTTAAGAAAATGAAATAATATCCACCCCTCCACCACCACCAAAAAAAACACACACACCACCCACCCAATTATGGAATTTTAATCTATGTAGTGTACAACAGAAAAAAAGATTGAGCGAGGCTACTAATTGCTAGTTTTTTCAGGTTAGTATACTAAATGGCAATCTGATGATACCTTCCTTAATATATAATATTTTAATTAATTCTTTTTCTTATATACTTACCTGCATTGCACTTTTTTTTTCCCAGATGAAAAGTAAACGTCCTTTGATCAAGTTGAAGAATGTTGTTGACAGTTCCTCTCCTGCTAGAGATTTTATTGGAGCTTTAAAGGCATCTAATTTGAGAACAGGATTTCCCAGTTTAATTGCTGAAGTGAAGAAAGCTTCACCAAGCAGAGGAGTTTTGAGAGAGAACTTTGATCCAGTAATAGTCTATCTATTTTCTCTTTCCTATATATATCTATAAGTCATTATCTGTTTTAGTGGCTAGCAGGTTTCGGTCTTTTGATGTTTCATCTTTTTTTTATATCCAAATGCACCATCAATCCCAAATGATGTCCCGTTTTTAACTTTCCAGGGTGCTCCATTTTACTGTGCAGTTACCTAAAGAAGTAAATGAAATTATACTCTTTTTCGTACCCTTTTTTTTTCTTACGTCTATCAATTAAATCACAAGACAGATTTGTCAGTTTTCAATCACACAAAAAAAAATGTGGGTGACCATTTTCCCTTACATAGTTAACCTCCTCATACATACCCTACGTTTTGGAATGGAGGGAGTATCACATAGCAGTGCAGAGATCCGAAACTTTTGTGTTTAGTAATTGATAAAACTAAGAAATTTGTCTTATGATATTTGCTTTTACAGTTGCAAAATTTAAAGAATGTGCAGAGGAACCATTTCCACTTATTAGTCATGTGTTAAGAACCCATTTGAGAGAGAATGCAGAGCGTTTACAGGTTATTCTGGCTTGACACTATAGCGTAGTTCATGTCCGGAGGACTATAACATTAACGTTGTCATATCTTTATATAATCTGTAAAGACAATTGGTAAAGGGAACAGTCAGCTTGATTAAAGATATAGTCCAAATTACCAGTATCTTTTTAAAGAAGTGATGGTCGCTTCGTGCAGGTCGAAGTAGCTCAAGCTTATGAGAAAGGTGGAGCTGCTTGTCTCAGTGTTTTAACCGATGAGAAGTATTTTCAGGTAAAAAGTTAATTCTAGTCTCCATAAACCTTGTAGTGTTGAGCTTATTCATTAGGTTAATCGTTGAGAATCATTATCTAATGCTAATTTTTTTATTGACCTTTCCCAAATAAGGGAAGCTTTGAAAACCTTGAAGCCATAAGGAATGCTGGGGTAAAGGTGTGTCATCTGCCTGGTTGTCGCCTACTTCTTCTCGTCTTTTTTTCTTCTAACTCCAAAAAGTAAAATAAAATAAAAATGCAGTGCCCTCTACTTTGTAAAGACTTCATCATTGATGCATGGCAAATCTACTATGCCAGATCTAAAGGTGCAGATGCGATCTTGCTGATTGCTGCAGTTTTACCAGACCTCGATATTAGATATATGATCAAAATTTGCAAGATCCTCGGAATGACTGCACTTGTTGAGGTAATACTCATGGTGAATGTAGCTTTATTTCCTCTCAAAGCAATGCGTATTTAATACTTTATTGACCAAAATCCAGGTTTCACGGTTTAAGTATATGAAACATTACCTTTGAATTACATAATGATGTCGGTGGAGATGATGAAAAAAAAGTATTCTGATTTTTATTATTGTTCTCTCTTAGTTTTATAATTAAGGCTGCCCTTGTTCGTAAGGGATTAATATTAGAATGTATTTTATTTGTCTATACATTTGGGAAGATGAAAGTTTTATTCATGTACTTGGGGTTACGGGGGGTAAGTTAGAAGTTAAGGGGATTATTTCTCAGTGCCTACATATTTAGCTGATAAGTGGTTGTCAATCAGACTTGATATGATTGGTAAATTGAATTCAATTGAAAAATATTGTTCGGTTCCCTCTATGTTTATTTGTTGTTTACACTTTGCGGTTCCTGCTGTTATAAGTACATCGGATGGATTATGGAATGGACTTTTCTTATTTTATTTAAGACTTTTCGCAAGTAAGGAGGCAAACTGTACCTTACTTTTGTTCTTTATCCCTCTATTGCGTCCTGTTATTTATTTGTATTTTGGGCTGAACAACTTGCTTCCTGTTGGGTGCCTCAATCGGAATTAATACCATTTTGATGATGAAAGTTTTATGCGGATTTTGTAGTTTGCTCTGAATAGATATGCTTATATCTGCGTTTATCTCTAGGTACATGATGAGAGGGAGATGGATCGTGTTCTAGGAATTGATGGCGTTAAACTTATTGGCATAAATAACCGTGACCTTGGTATTGCTACTCTTTAAACTGGTTGTATTTGCGGAACTTCACTTGTTTTACTAGACCAACATGAAACTATTTGCATGTGCAGATGTATTCTATTCCAATGTAACACTATATATATATATATGGGAAAGTATGTAATTTTCATTTATAAACATTACCTAAAAAGCTAGCGCTTGGTTTAGCAACATTCATCGGTCGTACTTTTTGTTATATTTCTCATTGAGGTTATCTCAAATATTAAAACCATCATTTTGAACATAAAAATCAATATGCTTTACTCAAAAGTTTACCTTCTACTTTGTGATAAACATTTTGCCACACTTTTCCTACAGGAACATTTGAGGTAGATATTACCACTACAAAGAAGCTTCTTGAAGGAGAACGTGGGCGAATAATTCATGAGAAAGACATATTAGTAAGTGATGCTATTCGAATTGATCGCACTATTAGGGACTCGAGCATATTTTCTCATAGTAATTTCTATTTTTACGTAAACGTATTTTGCCTTCTTAACCTTTCAGGTGGTTGGGGAATCTGGGCTCTTCACTCCTGCTGATATTGCTTATGTACAAGAAGCTGGTGTGAAAGCGGTAAGCCCTATTATTCTTTTGAGGCAGCAGTTTAATTCACCTCAATTAAATAATACAGTTAGATGTTATACTCATGGACAATGTCGGATCATGTGGCAGTCCCCCATTATTAATGGGAAATTTCCACCATACTAGTTAGTAGTTCTATATCTATCATACTGCAAGTACATTATTGTGTATATTTAAGGTGCAACCATCACTAGATTAGTGTTGTGTTAAAAGAACACGAAATTCTGCTACAGTGCCAGCTGATTTTAAAAAGAAATGCCAGTTTCTGACTTCCCTTCTTTTCCTTTTCGTTCGGTTTGTGTTCAAGTAATATTTGGTCGTTGTTTTTTAGTCATGAATTCTTGTATCCAGGTATTGGTTGGAGAGTCGATAGTAAAGAAGGATGATCCTGCACAAGGAATAACCGATCTTTTTGGGAAAGATATGTCTGTTTAGTTCTGGGTGATCCTTACGCCGACCAGCATTAGTAACTGCGATTTCTATAAATAAACGATTCACTATATCTCGAGTCCTCTTCTTTTAAAATTTAATGAGGTTTGTAGAACTTCTACCTGAGAAATTGTTGTGTTATGAACTACGGTAAAAGTTCTCTTCATTTTTTATTTTTAGATTTGATATGCAGATATGTTATTCCATGATTCCATCATATTTGCAACTTTAGCATGTAACATTATTTTTCTTAAAATGTCAAAATTATTTATTTCAAAAGTTATTTATTTAATTAAGTATGTGAATAACTTTTTACAATTTACAATTTACAATTCTGACATTCTGAGTAGACCAATTATGCGTTCTAAAAACACTTAAAATTCCTTTTAAATTCGGACAGAGGTAGTAGAATGTTTTATGTTATACTCCCTCCGTCCCGAAATAAGTGTCATGCTTTACTTTTGGAACGTTCCAAAAATAAGTGTCCACTTTTATGTTTTAGTAAATTTTGATTTTTTTATATTTTTTTGTTGAATTTTAAGAAAAATTGTTCTGGATACTTAAATTTCACAATTTTCAAATAAGACACTTATTTTGGGACGGAGGAAGTAGAAGTAACACTCGGAAATACACTATTTCTACACTCCTTGTCACTCATAGAAGTCGAAACGTAATTATAATATACTCGTTTATACTTAAACATGTTTAGTGTAAATTTGTTTTAGTTTCTGTTATATAGGATTGATGATATGATTAGTATGATAAAGAGTGGGTATCATTAGTATTACATTCCGTGTCTTGTTGGTTTCCCTTAGGATCACCTCCAGAGTGATCTCTACCTTATTCCTCTAAAGTATTTATTCTAATAAGGACACCAGTCTAAATTAAAGATTATTCTTTATTTCATAGAAGATTGTCTCCTTCCCAAATCGACTGGTTAATGATAATAATGTACAAGTACCACTGCCACCAAAAAGTAGAGATTATTTTCTTTATAT
Source organism: Primula veris (assembly GCA_963682055.1). Lineage (NCBI taxonomy): Eukaryota > Viridiplantae > Streptophyta > Magnoliopsida > Ericales > Primulaceae > Primula > Primula veris. Next base: position 24,774,401 of record OY821743.1, on the reverse strand, counting down.
TTATATACTTCCAAATAGGTTGGGGTTAATACACCCAACTAAGTATACCTTAACAAATAAGGTATCAAACTATCATGATTTACAATTGAAGTACTAGACTTTGTTTTTTTAACAAATAAGATTTCTCTGCCCAAATCGATCTCAGGACTCTATCATGGGACCGAGTTAGAAGGTATTTTTGTCATTTGACCTTCCTACAAATACAAAACAAATACCAAAAGTATACGCTAACTCAATAAAAAAAGTAAACTCTGAAAACACACTTCCCTAAATTTCACGGTTTTGATTTGTGAAGAATTGATCCAATTGACTGTGAATCTGAACAAAATTGATTAACAGATGCGTATTTAGATTCTATTGCAGAGATACAATGTTGGGTGTTTTTAAAGGCATCCATGTGGGGATGGTCCGTAATATGGTTATATACCGAACCGGTTTTGTCCGATTTGGGGGAGCGGTTTAAACGTGTTAAACACCACAAAATGGATCATGGTTGGTACCAAATTGAATTATGTTGTATGTGCTTAAAAATTGTACGTCACACGTCCAAAACCGATAACCGGTGTGAAAGATATTGATCTACAAAGTGAGTGTCATGCACCATTTCGGGTGGAACTCGCTTAAGTCCAGTTTTGCAATTGTGGGAGAAACTTTTATTCCACATCGATGGGAAAAACCGATTTTGGATGGTTTATTAACAATCCCCATGAACTAAGTGGTTGGAACTTGGTGATTCAAGCTTTTTGCGTGCGATTGGGGTGAGTCTTGCTCGAGTCTCGTCTCGGGTTTAACCATTGATACCATGTCGCCGGTCCGACCGCGACCCGTGGCACATGGCATGTGGTCGCGGCCACGGCCGTAGTCGTGATCGTGGCACGGTGCGGTGCGGTGTACACGCGAGCACGTGTTCCCGACACACATAATTTTTTTTAGGCATATGGTGTTCCTGAAACACCATATAATTTTCTTTGACAGAAACAATACCAACAGTTGCGTGTTTTCGCTTTTTGACTCCTCATAGTTTGAAACTGTCCCGATTCTGTCTCCTGTTTCTGAATAGTCGCATCTGTTCTGAATGATCGCGTCTTTTCACTTCGCATCCTTTCGTTTACTATATAAAGACCACTACCATTTCGTTTTAATTCATTCATTTCATTTTAATTCATTCCTTTTCTGCATATTTAATATATCAGAATACTCTCCCTCTCTCCGTAATTTATTTCGTTAAACATAAGAAATTCTTGCCGTTTTCTGGTTCGTTAACAAGAAGCATGCTTCCGCTATCTTATTTCAAGAAAGTCGCTTTATCCTGAAAGATCAGCGTCTGAATTCCTAGAAGTCAAGACGGTAGGGGACGAATCGATATTAAAAACAGATTGTCTAGCAATCGACTCGACTTGGAATACATTCTGTTCAGTATTGTTCCACGAACAATAAAGGTACGCACTTTTGTTAACCCTTAATTCGTTTCTATTTTAATTATTAGAACAACATATAGGCTTGATTTCTTTATCATTTATACATACATGTTATGTTATAATTTTTGTTAGTAATTATTTATTGAACCACATTGTATCGTTGTACCGTCTGGAACATTTTTTCCTGGTTTGATTTCTATTACATTTAGGCACGAAATCCAACAACACTTTGCGGTGGACGATCCGTGCATCGCATGGGTCTCCTCGCTAGTTTTATATATAATGAATGTGCACGACAATCTGGTCCGTCACTTATGATTTGCTAGCCTTACATACAGGTGACTTAAAACTCACAAACAACCATCACACTGACAATGATACACTTATTTACAGAGAAAGACAGAGATTACCCCACCGCTCCAACTCTCATAGGTCTCGTATGAGATGGTTTTGAGTAATCACTCTCATTATTCCATCTAATGACACAGAGTTCGTTTGTGAAATCATACTTGGATGTTATACAATAGAGTGGGTAAGATAGAGAGGAAGCAAAGGGATTGCCCTCCACTTCCTATGTTCCTTTTCGATATCAGATACGTTCAGCAATTTAAATTTTCTAATTGCTATTTGGGGCTTTTGAATTTTCAAATACATGTCTCTTTTATTTTTATTTTTTATTTACATTTGTCGAATTTCTTAGTTACTATTATTTTCACACAAGTGCATACTCAAATTGGAGGTTCTATATTTCTGGAGTTTGAACCCCTTTTTCTAATTTCCAACCTATCTATTTACTTCTTCTTTGAAAAAGGAATAAATGCATCATCAACATAATAAAATTTAAATGTTGTCATGTGTTTTTCCACCCTGACATAACTTGGCAGCAAAGATACCAATCGTTAACATCCAGACTAGGACACTCTTCCTTGACATTAGCTTCAAAGAAACAGAAAACTTCAATAGATTTAGTCTTGTTCTTGTGATTGATTGATAAATGGGTTTGACTTCACTTGGTTAAACTGAGCATTACCTCGGATTGTGGTCAATTAAACTCTGATGCGTCGTTGCAGTCCCATCGTGTGAAGTGTACGTGTTGGCGTTTTTATTTCAGTTGACCTCTACGTCGTCGTTCGACCATCAGAGTCACCGAATTATCAATTTGTGATAGAGGCCATGTCGTAGTTAGGGTCGAAAATGAACCGAATCGTTCAAGAACAAACTCGTGTTCGGTTCATTAAAAGTCCGGTTCGTGTTCGTCCATTTACTAATGAACCGAGCGTGAACAAAATAATAAGGCTCGTGTTTAGGGTCGGGCTACTTTAAATATTTTAGTAGTAATTTTTTTCTTATATACATTCATGCCTATATAAATAAAAAAAATTAAATATAATGTCGACGATTAATAAAGACTCTTAAGTTACCTTAATTGTATTAAAGTTCATAATACTTAGTTATATTATTGATCAATTTAGCATATTTTACGAGCGTAGTGATGTTAAACGAGTCTAAAAACGTGTTAGAGTAGGTTCGTGAATAGGTTTTCTTCGAGCTCGTCTATAAACCAGTCGAGTCTGAATAGAATTTTAAGGTTCATTTAGAACAAGCCATACTTGAATCGAGCCAGACTCGGTTCATTTGCAACTAGAGTCCATGGTCGTCATCTTCGTGTTTGCCACACCTATTCATCTTTCACATCTATCTCTAATTTTGACTTTTAACATCCTAATTAAAAACAAAACCAAGTCCAAAAGGGAATAGAGTCATAAATATTTAAAAGACCAAAAAAGAAATAAAAATTAATAAAATAAAAAGGATTCCATAATTTTTTTTTGCCTATTTTTGGTAAACACCGCCTAGAATACGCTTTCAATTTGTTTTTTCATACAGATTTCTTAATAATAAACAACTATGCTCTACTATATACATTTGTATATCTTCATATATACATCTTAAAATTGTGATTCTTGAATATTGTTATATAACCTTTTATCGAGATATGCGAAAACTTCATATCAACGTACGATTACGATTGAATCATTTGAAATCATAACAATCACTTGATCGAGGGTATTTATTTAATAGAAAAGTCTTTAACCAACCATAAATTTTTATCTTATCTCGAAATTCTAAAAACTAACCATCTCAAACATCGGCGGCGCAACTTTGAAGATAATATATTTTTACGTCCCCATTCAACTCACTCACCATAACTAATCTATTATATTTTATATAAAGTCTGATCGTTTCTTTCCTTCTCACGATCTAAATAGGAAAATGTTTAATTTGCCTGCGGATTCAATTAGGACAAGAATAACAAGAGATAAATTGCACGAAAAAAAGGAAGATGAGGGAACATCGTATATGTTATCATGAGACAAAACCAGCAGATAAGGGATTTACCATATATTGATACAAGGTAAATTGTTTTTGCCTGTCGATTTATCTTATTTATTATCAGTCATGTGAAAGTGAGAAAATTGGTCGTTATGATGAAATCCTTAGTGTGTTTGTATTCTCAAAGAATTTAAAAGGAGGTTTAATAATCTCGAATACAATTTGATATTTTTTGTCATTCGAAAGTAAACGAAAATTCTATTTTAATGACTCTCGTCAAGATATTTTAATTTACCAGCTATACACAACATATTTGAAAGCTTAATCTTGTTATGCGATTTATGGATTTCTATGGAGATGAAACAAGAGCATAAAATATAAAGGTATAAACAAGTATGAGATTTTAATTTCCTAAAAGAACTTGTTTTACATTAATCATAAATTAGAGGTTGGGTACGTTTAATAGTTCATGTCCCCACCAGGCTCCGCCATCGTTCCCACAACCCACCTCCATTTTTTTGTATTTGGAATTATGGTGGTGGGACAATGCGAAAGATGGTGGTTATACATATGACAAATCATTTTCATCAGAACATCCACAACAATAGTATTTTCTCCCTTGTTACATAAAACAGATAGCTAATATACATTTTTTTTAATTCAGAATAGTTGTGTTAGTGAACTCATTAAAGTTGTTAAATAAGAAACTTAACGGGTGATGTGGCATTTTGGTTTAATTTACTTTAAAATTAAATGCAAAATAACCTCCACTCTATTTATTTTTATTTCCAATAATAATATTTTATTTCTAAATCAATTATCTAAGTTTAAATATTATGTAACTTTGTTGCTAAAAAGACACTAACAATTGGTGATTAACATTAAGATGCATATGTGGCATTTTACATACATATATGAAACTATTTAACAATTAAAAGCTAATAAAACTATTGTAGATGCTCCTATCTAGGATTATTATCATATAAAATACACATCCCATAACTTATATTAACATATTTAAGAACATATTTTCCAATAAATTAATATTTTCACCAACGTATTTAAGATTTTAACAAAGAAGTATACCCTAAGCTATTTTTTTTTATTAATATAATCTACTCTTAGGTTATATTCATTAGTGTATTTGGTCGGAGACTGTTTTTAAATGGTCACAAATTATATTCAAATGACTATAGACTATTTCAAAATAATTCACACTATTAAAAAATGTTTGAGACTGTTTTTAAAATGACTCATGTTTTTTTTAAATGACCATAGATTGTTTTTAAATACTCAGACCGTTTTTAATGTGACTAAGCTTTTTTTTGAAAATGATTTAAATTTTTTTAAAATTGATTTAGGCTCTTCTAAAATGACCGTAGATTGTTTTAAAACTACTTAGTTTTTTTTTTTTAAATGACTCGGAGTGCTTTTAAAATGACCATATATTGTGTTCAAATAATTAATAGACTGTTTTCAAATGACCAGAGACTGTTTTCAAACAAACATAAATGGTTCTAAAATAACCATAGGCTGTTATCAACGATCACAAACGACCGTATACTGTTTTATAATGACCATATAACATTTTAATGTGATTTTTAAAGTTGTTTTGCCATTTTTGAACGTTTTAATGGGTTCACTAACACATCTATTGTAAAATTAAAAATTATATTAGTTAACTATTTTATCTAATAAGTGAGATAATTTTATTATTATGGATGCTATTGTTTCGGGAAAGTGGTGGAGCTTTACGACGACGGTGGTGACGTCATTCTCGTCCTCGTGGGTGACCATGGTCGAGGTGTACCATGCGCCATCTACTTTTGAACAAAACTCGATTGTTGTGTTGTTGTTTTCATTGTTGTTATGTATGTATAGGTCTGGTGTATGGACATACATGGATACACCGTATTGTCTTTGTCTCTCAATAGCAAGAGGAATAATACTAATATACGGATTACTAGCTAGTTATCTCAAATAGTTGTAGTAAAAATGAATTGGGGATATTGATTGTTTATAAATTAATTACAAAAATCGGGAAAGGAAATTTGAAAAATTTGAAAAAAAATCAGAAAAAGCCAAAGGAGGCTGCAAAAGATGGGTACCGGTTTTTTGTTTCATTTTTCTAATTTTTTAGTGATTTTTTTTTCCTGGGTTTTCTTCGATACCCAACTTTTTTTTAGCTTCTTTTGACTTTTTCAGATTTTTTCCAAATCTGCTTTCCCGATTTTCATAATTTATAAACAATCAATTCCCCCATTTTATTTTTACTACTACTATTTAAGATAACTAGCTAGTAGCCTGGTACTCCTTTATTCATATTATTCCCGATTTTTATTACACCATATCATTCTATTATAATAAATCAACCCAAATCAAATGAGCCTATATCCAATTTAGCCAAAAAATTTTTCAAAAATACTCATATACTTTTTTATTAATTAACATATTAACCACTTTCATAAAAAATAAAAAATAATTACACTATTTCTCTCTCTTTAACCACACAAAATTTCTTATATCCTATATTTTTTTACTTTAAATATTTGTATCATCATCACAATTTATATTATATATTTTTTACTCTACATTTGTATAATAATCACAATTTATAGTGTACCACACGCAACGCGTGGGTATCATTTACTAGTCATTCTATTATAATAAATCAACTCAAATCAAATGAGTCTGCCCAATTTAGCCATTTTTTTTTCAAAAATACTTCTACACTTTTATATTAATTACAATAATATCATACAGATAAAAATATAAAAATTAAAAACTAATAAAACTATTTAGGGATAAGTAGATAATCAGCTATATTAGTATATTTAATTAGATAATCAATCAGTTATATATTAGTACAAATATTTCTGATTTATCATAGCACAACAGAGAAAGACAACACACTGTACGCATGTCTATGGATACACAAAACTTATACATACATAATAACAACACCAACAATGAAATCAATAACAACAACAACAACAAAACAATCGAATTTCGTTCTAAAATAGATGATGCATGGTACTCCTCCACTATCGTCATCACCCACAACAATGACGTCACCACTCTCATCGTCAAGCTAGACGACTTTCCCGAGTTAATGCAGGAGAAGTTCTGTTCTGCGGATTTTGAAATGATCGATGAAGTGGATAGGTTTGTTTGTAGGTTTAGGCCGATATCGGAACAGCTGCAAGATAACGAGTGCCGTAGGGTTAGAGAGGGAATGAGGGTTTGTGCTTCTTATAACTCTAGTGTGGACGATGTTCGCTACTTCGATGCCTCTATTGACTCCGTAAGTTGTTTTTTTTTTGTTTTTACGATTCATGAATAACTTATGAAACAAAACAAAAAACTTATGAAATCATCAGAGGCGTCGAAGTAGTGAACATCATCGACGCCAGACTTGTAAGAAGCACAAACCTGCATTCCCTCTCTAACCCTACCACACTCGTTGTTCTGCAACTGCTTCGATATCGGCCTAAACCTGGAAACAAACCTCTCCATATCATCAAGTGTTACGAAGTCCGAGGACGAGTACCTCTCGTGCATTGTCTTGGAAAATTCGTGTAGCTTGATGACCAGGGTGACGTCAACTTCGACGTGGGGGACGAGAGTCGAGAAGTACCATGCGTCGTCTACTTTCGAACGAAATTCGATTGTTTTCTTTTCATTGTTGTTATGTATGTATAGGTTTGATGTATGGACAGACATGAGTGCCAATGTGTCGTCTTGTCCAGTGTCGTCTCTAGCATTTTGGAGACTTGGTGTTATTATGTATGTATAGGTTTTGTTATCCATAGACATACGTACAGTGTGTTGTCTTTCTCTGTTGTGCGATGATAAATTAGGAATATTTATACTAATATATAACTGATTGATTATCTAATTAAATATATACTAATATAGCTGATTATCTACTTATCCCTGCTATAACAAAATTAAGAATTGGACCATGAAAACAAAACTATTTAAGAATTGGTCCGTACATAAAATTTAATTAAGGATTAAACCATTATTTCTGAAACTAATTAAGAATTGATCCATTAATTATTGAGCTTTTATATTTAATAAGTAATGCATCAATTCTTAATTAGTTTCAGAAATAATGGTCCAATCCTTAATTAAACTTTATATCCGGACCAATTTTTAAATAGTTTTGTTTGGATGGTAAAAATCAAAAATATATATTAGTATATTAGTACAAATATTCCTAGCAGAAGAGAGAAAGAGAGAACACACTGTAATGGATACACAAAACCTATACATACATAATAACACCAACAAAACAATCGAATTTCGTTCTAAAATAGATGATGCATGGTACTCCTCCACTATCGTCATCACCCACAACAATGACGTCACCACTCTCATCGTCAAGCTAGACGACTTCCCCGAGTTAATGCAGGAGAAGTTCTGTTCTGCGGATTTTGAAATGATCGATGAAGTGGATAGGTTTGTTTGTAGGTTTAGGCCGATATCGGAACAGCTGCAAGATAACGAGTGCCGTAGGGTTAGAGAGGGAATGAGAGTTTGTGCTTCTTATAAGTCTAGTGTGGACGATGTTCGCTACTTCGATGCCTCTGTTGACTCCGTAAGTTGTTTTTTTTGTTTTTACGATTCATGAATATGTCGTGATAATAGGGGCGGCCATGAGATTTTTGTTAATTGGGGCCTTTTTTTTTTTTTTCTATTGTTGTTCCTAATATATATTTCATAATAGAACATTTTGATAGTAGAATAATCCAAAATTAACTTTCAAACCAAAAAATCATTACTTAATATAGAAAGAATTGTGCCCTTTCACTTACTTGTAATTTTCTTTACTAGTAGTATATATTTACACGTTCAGTGCCGGTCCTAGGCCTACGTGCGCCTCAGCCGGTTTTTTTTTTGTACCGTAATTAATTTATTTTTATTTGTCGGCATCGTGGGGCTCGGTGCGGTCGCACTCCTGCACCCTCTTTGGCCACCCCTGTATTTAGCAACAGACCTTTTTTGTTGAAAATTGTTGGTAAAATGAGTGTCGCTAAATTTTAGCAACAAAACAACAACTAATTATTTTGCTAGACATTTTCTTATTCCGTAAGTTCTTTATTACTATTACTACCTTTTTCTTGTTATTTATTAGTTAATGGCTTTGAATATGTCCAACACGACAGGGCAAAACGGCAAATCTTTATAATTTAGGGCACGACACGGCTATGACACGGCAATTAAATAGTATTAAATATACTATTTATATGAGTTGTTATACATTTTATTTATAAAAACAAGAAAAATTAGAAATACTTTAATTGCAGCTGACAATAATAATTAAAAAAAGTATCTAGATATTTGCTATATTTTTAGATTAAATTGTAAAATTTAAAAATATAGAAACTTTTTAGTCGTGTAAATTGTGTTTATCGTGTAGTTTAAGTGTCCACGACAGTTTAGAAAAGTCTCGTTGGCGTGTCCGCAGAAGTGCCTGTGTGGTCAACGTGTCGATACATCAATGACACGGGAGCTGAAGAGTCCGACACATGAAATGGAGTGTTGGGCGTCCGACACGCATACGTCGTCTTTTTTTGAGTTCCATGCATCATAGGTTAATGGAAATTCAACCTTTATTAATTCATTTGTATGCATTGGCGGTACGGCCTTTCTTTTCTTTTGTTATTATGCGGGGTGGTGAAATACTATTGGTTGTGCAAACATACACTGTAAAGATCGATTCTTTAATACTCCCTCCGTCCCATAAAAATGGTCTGATTAGGGTTTTCACGTTGCTTAAAAAATTAGTCAGAATAGTTATAAAGTACTAGTATTCTTCCAATATTGCCCCTAATTTAATTTTCATTTTGTTGCAAAGTTTGTGCAGTATTAGTCGGATACATTTAATGTTGGTATTATGTAGACTAGACCATGCTAAATGATTGTAAATTCCCAAGTTATTTAATAGGGGCTTAAAAGGAAATTTTCTGGTTAAATATGAGACCGGACCATTATTTTGGGACGGATGGAGTATTATTATGCGGTGTCCTCTTCATTTTGTATCTCATCTCTCATTATTTAGGGTGCTGAAAGACTAGAATCCGTCAATATATGTAATCTGGGAGAGAGGTAACAAATATAATAAAAAACTTAACTCTTTTAGTTTTAGAGATTAGTGTCACTATGTATATTTGAGATGGAACTATATGAAATGCAGAGCTCTAGGTTTTCAAGGCCCTTGTTCGTTTCAGTAATTATGGGGGTGCTGAAATGCTAAGATTGATAAAAAAAATAAAAATCAGGATACATGGTAAAAGATTAGTTTTTTCTCGATATGAGGTGTTGGAGTCCCTTTTAGCATGTTATATTATGCGGGATTCTGATATACTAAGATTGTCTGAAAATACATGGTAAAGATCGATTTTTTATTAATATGCGGGGTGCTGAAATACTAAGATTACGCAAAAATACACAGTAAAGATCGATTATTTATTATTATTATTATGCGGGGTGCTCTTCATTTGTATCTCATCTTTCATTTGTATCCATGGTGAATCATATTGGGATAAGTTTCTTTGTTAGTACTATTATTTGGGGTGGTTAAAGACTAGAATCCGTCAAATTTTGTAGAATCTTGGACAGAGGTAATAATATAAAAACTTACTCTTTTAGTTTTAGAGATCAGTGTCACTATGTATATTTGAGATGGGACTATAAAATATGGAGAGCTCTAGGTTTTCAAGGACCTTATTCGTTTGAGGGGCAGTTCTGTTTTTTTCAGCTTAAAATACGAGCTTTTTTCTTCTTCTTGTTTTGTCCTAGCATCCAAATGCATATTAGTTCTCTTCAGAAAACTTAAAAATCTAAAACTCAGAACGTCCCACTAAAGGCAATGAAAACTTGATGTATCTGTCTAGCAAATTCATCTTATGTCAGAAGCTACGATATTTCTCTATATAAATTTGTCCAATTTTCACAAGTAGATATTTACCTCTCAAACTTTTTGAATTATTATTTTACTTATTCTTCTCTTTTAATAACAACTACCGAGTCAAGTGTTGGTGGAATTTTGGTCGGTCTAGCCCTTCTAATGATGTCCCCTATTTAACAGTAGTCCTAAAATGCTTAGCAAAATATTTTCATATCCGTTCCAAGAATTTTACCAGTGTATGCTGACACAGAACAACAAGATTCTTTTTTCTCTTCTAATATTTATTACTGAATTAGATGTTGGATTTATTTCTGTTGGAAAGTCGCTACGTATGTTCCAATCCTAGTTTGTATTTTGTTTTCTTTGACCGATCTTTGAATCTTAGCAACAGTTAATGTGATAGAAAACTAAGATATAGCACTGGTGACATGCAGGCTCATCATATAACTGTTTTTTTTTTTTAAATTCCTATCCAAGTTCGTGTATTGCTTTCAATGCTTATCAAGCCATTTGGCTGTCATGTCCAAATACTGCTCATGTTGTCCTAACATGGCACCATATGCATTATTGTTAAGGGACTTACTGTATTTATCAAAAAAATCTCTTAAAAAGGACCTCCACGGTACTGTTTCGTTTCTGATGCTTGAATAAAAACCATGCTTTTGAAAAGTTTCCATACTAATAAGAAACCCACTAAACCCACATAAGTAATGAATTATGTTTTGATATATTCCCATTTACTAGTACAAATGCTATAAATGATATCTCAGAAAGAATTTTATCCTGAGATCAATACTATTCTGTTCCCATATATGTTTTTAGTCATATATGACTAGCTTCCGAATTGCGTCATTCGTTATTTAATCATCTTTTATATAAGTAATAATATATTATATATAAAATCCCATGGTTCCTATTTTCCTAATATTTTAAACGATAAGTAATCTGTTATTTGTCGTCTCTGTTTTAGAAACTGAAACTACGACTGTTACACCCCAATTAGATATTAGGCAACAAATGTTATTGTTTTTGCTAACTCGGAAAGGAGTGAGGAAGACCGAAGACTCCCTAAATAAATTAATACCGTAATAGTGACATCTTTTGGGTGGCATTGGTTTATGTGAGCACTGTTTGGATGGAAATAAGGACTGTTTAATGGCAAAGGACTACAGTGGTTGTTACCTATAAAATGGTGATTAATTTGTATTGTAGAATTTTAAATGTAAAATTTGAACATTGGGGATGTTTCTACTCCGTATTCGTTTGAAAGACTAGGGCTTTATTGCTATAAAGAAACTATAGATGTTCTTAGTATAAAAAAACTCTTAGCATAGATGTTCTTAGTATCTTATCAAATCATACATGGCTTGTATTCTGCTCACTCGTCTGTCTCTTTCTTTCTTACCCCCGCCCCTATTTTACAACGAAGTACCCTAACTGAACTTAGGGATTTTTTATTTTCTTAGCATATCATTAACTTAAAGCCATCCTTGTATTCTTGCTATCAAGTGAGCATCTTCAATCAACAATGGGATTTATTTCTTTTATCAGATGACCTCCGGCTAGGTCACCTGATCTGTCATATTCGAGTCAGCTACTTATCGGCAATCCCCTAGGCTTTGCCTTCGCGGCCTCTAATTTTATTAGAACTAGCAAAGATTTCGTAGACAAGTATTATACTTTGAACAACAAATTTGATTTTCTGTTTGATAATCATCACTAGTATAGGTAAACTGAACTTGTTGAACTTGTCTTTCTATTGCCTTGCAGTTTGTTGGTATGACTTTGTTTAAGTATCCTTTCCTTATATTCCGGGGATTTGGCCCTTTTTTTTTTATATATATATCCTTCATCCTTACCTAAAAAATGGGAGTAGAGTACTAATGGAAATATTTCAAATTTAGGAGAATTGGATAGACCTAAAAGCTCAATAGGCCATTGTGAAAAGGAGGATCACTCTGATTTGTAATTATTCACCAAATTGGGTAATAAGACAGAATAGTTCTCTAATCCCTTTTTTTTTCTCTATATCCTACTTCGTGTTTACTTTAGTTCTCCGTTTCCTTATGTGTTGAGAAAACTGAATGTCTAATTTAACCCTTCAAAATAAGATTAAACAAGCCAAGTGTCACACGGGGATTTTGGGAAACTTATGCCCGCGACATGAGTATCAACATACCTGTTGATTATGTCCTTGTATACAAATTTCTCTCTTAAAGCAAGAGCAGGGAAGAATAGACAAAGGCACACAGGTTTAGTTTCAGGAACATAAGGAAATAGATCTTAAAACTAAACTTTTCAAAATAAAATAAAATAAAACCAAAACTCCATCTGAAGAAGCCAATGAGTTGCTGTGTGCGCTATATGTGAAGTTTTCTATGGTTTAAATCTGTGTGGTTCATAAATTATGTAGATACTTTTTATAATGTTTTGTGTTGGAATTTTCCCAATCATTTTTATTACTTGGCTCTTTAAGGTGCACCGCAAGGATCATGTGTTTGGAAAAGAAGAAGAGTGCAAGTGCGAATTTCTGCTTAGTTGGCTACATGGGGCGAACGAGGGCAATCTGACGAACACCACCGGTGTTGCAAATATATGCGTCATTGAACCTTTTGAAGAAATTGATAGTAGGCTAGCTTATTTTTCAAACATAGTGAAGAAAAAGATTGAGAATTCTGTTTTGTCTGGTTCTGGGTGTGTTGAAAAAGCTGGGTTGCTTGAGAAAGGAACTATGCAATCATTGACTAAAGACTATTCTTGTTCATCTCAACGTAGCATCAAGGCAAGTTACCTATTTACCTATTATCTGAATTTGCATTTTTCAGCCACATTTTAAATTTTATTTACTAATTTTTGTTGTTGTTGCTTATTTGAACCCTTTTTACCTGATTTTCAGCTTAAGCAAGAGAAAAGGCAGTTCCCTTTCCCTCTTAAGAGCACAGAAGGTAGGTTGCCTCCTTTTGCGGACTGGTGCTCTGTATGATTATTCATATTATTATGTTGTCTAATTTGTTCGATATTTTATGTTGTTCCTCAGAGGCAGGCAGGATAAACAAGCATCATGAGTTTCAAGATATAGATTTTACAAGTAGTACATCCCTCGTGTTAACTATAATTTGACCTATATATTGTGAAGGACTATGCTAGCCACAGCTTTAGTGCACTCTTTTAGTCACTTCTTGTAAGAGAGATTTCTGCAGAAAGACTCAAAAGCCCCTGTACCTCTTCCATTGGGAGGGGCTAAAGGAGTACACGAGTTGTATGGATAGCTTTATTGTGGTGTTAGTTATTTCCTTAAATTGTCAATTTCTTCCAGTGGCAGGAAGGATCAGCAAATATCCTGAGAATAATAGTCTTCAAATTAGAGAACAGTTTAGTTCTGGGAAAGCTTCCTCTTTATTCGTAGGTGCAACAGTTGAGAAGTATACTACTTTATCTCAGGGAAAAGTCCGGGTAATCTAATTTTTGCTTTTCTTTTTCATGTTGTAAATTTTTCTTCCACTCATTGAATTAACTTCTAGTATGCTTATGTAGGACTTCTATTGATATGGGTGTTCTCTGTGAACCCATTTTTTTTTTCAGGTCAAGGAAGAGAATGGACACTTCCTTGGGTCCTCTCAAGGAAAAGAAGGTTCGTTGCATTTGCTATAGCTAATTGATATATAACATGTAATTAAAATTTTGTTTTAATATATTCATTTTTCCTGGAGGCAGGAATGATAACTGAATGTCTTGAAAGTAAACTTCATCATGTAGATTCTGGAGGTTTATCAAGGCCAAAATTAGTGGAAATAACGAAATTTTGTCCTGGGTTAACTGGAAACGTACTTCAGGCAAGTTAAACTTTTGCCTAATGTTACCAGATTTTGCAAATAACTATACTTTCAGTATGGTGTTCTGGAATCTTGTTGGTCTTGTTTCTTGTTTGAGAACAATTTCACTTGTTTCGCAGGAAAAAAATTATGTCAAAGTCAGGAGACAGTTTCCAAGCCAAACTGAAAAAACTAAAGGTTCACTACTTCTGCTAACTAAAAGCTGACACACATACACACAGACACTCATACAAATGTATGTGAAATAACATCAAGTTGTATGATGTAGGTCCATCTGAAGAGCTTGAAAAACATAATTATATATTAGTAGTTGATAACTTGGAGAAAGATCTGTCCTCGTCAACAATCGTGAAATTTATACAAAACCACACATTTACGTCTCCTCAAGCATATGTTTATCCGAGTTTATCGTCGGAGTTATATACAAGGGGAATAATCGAAACTGATTCTGAAAAGGAGCTCAAGCAGATATGCATGTTTATAAATAATCATGGTTGTATTGTCACGTCATCTAAAGGAAGGTACACCCTTTTAGCACCTTTTTATTTTTTAGTGTGTAGTACTGCTTTGTGTTTAAGGATATTTTTTCTTACAGACTTCACTTTATTTCATAACTATCTGTGTGCACGTAGTTATGATTTCTATAAACCATTCATACATCATAGTTAAGACGATACTCTTACAACCTATTCCATGCCTTTGAAATTTCTGAAATTGATAATTTCCTCAAACTCACTTGTAAAACACTTATGTGATGCTAAACACTGTCAGGCTGATCAGTATGTGATCCATAAAACATGAGTATAAAACAAAGTAAATCTTTTACCTGGTTAGCTCGGGCTTATCTTTAACAATTAAATTGGTATTCTTATTATTGATGATGTACATTTCTTTCTGCAGGCCTTGGGTCGCACATGAGGAACCTATATGGAGTAAAACCTTTGAAACTTCAACTGGAGGTGTAACGTCAATACATCAAGTAAGTATGTAGTATTTCATCTTTAAAAGGGTTCTGGTTGTTGATGTTGGGTAGTACACATATCACGTATGCAAGATGAAGTCCGTTCATAATACTATGTACATAACAACCACCGACAGAAAATAGCGGGATAAAAAAGTGAGATCTGAAGGCGTGGTGGTTTGATGGCGCTTTGAGTTCTGCTAGCAATGAAACTGTTTATTTTCTCTTTGATTTGGCTCCACTACTTTCTTCTTTTTGGCATCTTCTTTTAAATTAATTCTGCATCACAGTGCCACAGAAACCAAGTTAAATGAGATAACAAGGCTCTTTGAAGTTTTACTGGTCATAAAATATGGACCCACATTCAAGTTCTGATATAGGGTAGTGGCAATAAATCAAGCTAAGAAAAGTTACTGAACAACTATTTAGAATTTCTCCTTGAGCACATAGATTTAGCTACTTCTTTATTTTTTGAGAATGAAACCTTTGCAAATATCTTCAGTATTCTACAATTGTCAGGAGAGTACTGTCGACCAGCTGAAGGTGGTGCACAGAGGGGATCAAGAATACAGGGCAGCTAAGCGTAAGAGAGACTTGTTCTTGGAATTTGTGGAGCACCAAAAAAAGCTTCATAAAAAGCTAGCTTTAAAGGAGAAACAGATCTCACAACCGGTTGATGGCAGGAACAGTATATCGAGATCGTCACATATGAGTTGATCCATTTACTCATTCAGGTAAAACATGTCATGCTCCTTCTCTAGTTTAGTAAGTAATTTGCTGACACAAAAAAATGTTGACATCTCCAGTACTATTATTGATATTACAAGTGTAGTTCTATGAATTGGGACGTAGACAATGAACAGTGAAACCATATTTTGTATACAAACTGTCATAAGAGAGTTTAATTCTCAGTGTGTTGGCGAGCACCAATTGCCTATTAGATTTGTCTTATTGTCAAAGGGTAAGTTATGTTGGCAGCTACGCTGGTGTTATGAATTGGAATTTTCTTTTAGAATGGTGAGGTTTCTATTCTTGTCTTGGATATTTTGAGGTTAATGCATACAATTCAGTTTATAGAATAAAAATTAACTGAAATTTATAGCAAATTTGAGGTTAATGCTATGAATGGCGTAATCGTGACTGACATTTGGTGCTTTGTTTGTTTGCTTGCTTGCTTGCTTCGTTTCAGGTTCTGATGGAACTTCATAGCTGGATCAATTAAGCTCAGAAACTAACTTTTGTGAAATTGGGTAAATACCAGTGTTGTTGGTTGGTTCTGTCCAAACTTATATATGTGAAATATGCATCTCAGTATATGGACAGCCTAGTTTTCTGATGTCTGGGATTTTATATCTACATTAGGTCTCTTTTGTCATGGAAAATCTGGTGTTGTTTTAGGAATTATCTGGATGCCAGAAGGGGAAACTTATGGTAGTCTTTTAAATAATTATATATTTTGTTGTATGAGCAGTATTCACCTCAATTGTAGACATGTATAACTCAGGGTGACGATATCAGGTGAAAATTCAATCTATTTGTATAACTCAGGGAGCCTCTTTGCAACGGTCAATGAACGGTCAATGCTTTTGACTGTTATCTAAACTGTCGAGATCTACGGCTAAATTAGAGCCTAAAAAATTAGCCGTTGGATTTAAAATTAAGGTTTTTAAAAATCATTAACAGATAAAATTATCGAAAAGGGTTTATTGAATTATATTTAAAAAATTCGTCAAATGTAAAATGACATGAAAACCATCCGATTTTAAATTGATACAACTAACACTCTAATTGATTTAATACTTAATTATTTAAATTAAACCCCAAACAATTAAATAATTACAATTTATAGAGATTATACCCAAATAAATTAAAGCTAAAATCAATTAATAAAATTAGGGATTAAGGTTCTTAAAAGTCAACTTGTACATATTTTAAATAATTTATTCGTTTAAATTAAACTCAAGCAAAATAAATAAATTTGGGGATTAAGGTTCTTACAAAAAAAATTCGAATATATAATGAACAACTTATTCGCTCAAATTAAATTAAGTAATTAGATCAAACCCAAATTAATTAAACCTAAAATCAATTAATAAAATTAGGGATTGGGGTTCTTAAAAGCCGATTTGTACAGATTTTACACAAACCGAAACAAAATAAATAAAATTGGGGATTATGTTTCTTACAAAAACAATTCGAATAGTTTTTGAACAACTTATTCTTGCAAATTAAACCATGCGGACTAGGGTTCTTCAAAAATCAATTCGTAAATTAAACTCAAATCAATGAAACTCAATCCAACTAATAAAATTGGGGTATTACGATACCAATTGCTACAGATATTGAACAACTTATTCGTTTAAATTAATTTGGGGATTAAGGTTCTTAAACACAAATTAATTTTTATTTCAACACTTAAAATATAATACTAAAATGCAGGTGGGTGGAATCAAACCCACAACCTCTGAAATGAAATGTGATCACTCTACCATATGCATGTGCTACAACCCTTTTGTTTAATATATTAGTTATATTTAAATAAGTATAATATAAATTTGTACTTTTTAATATATAAGACTAATAAAATAAAAAATATCGTAAACTTCAAAAATTATATTGTCATTTACATTACAAAAAATACTATATATATTAGGTTCCTTATATAAAACGAACTATTGTCAGTTAAATAAAATGGAAATTAGGGTTCTTACTAAACCAATTCATTCATATTTTATAAATCTTTTTCGTTCAAATTAAAAGCAGATCATAAAATAAAATTTGGGATCGGGTTTTTTTCAAAACCAATTCATACATATTTTCAATAACTTATTCGTTCCAATTAAAGATAAAACAATTCGGTCACAATAATATTGTTACTAGTATTCTTTGAGCTTTTGCTCACTACAAATCTATTTAGAACGGATACTTCGTATATGCGGATGTACATTGTTTACGATTGTTTTTCGGGCATATGATAATAATAATTACTGTAGTAAAAAGAAAATAAAATAGAAGTAACAATATATTCTACACGTGGTTGGTGTACAAATCATTATTATTAAAATATGTACCAAGTCCTGTTCATGCCATTACATTTTTTTTGTCAAGATATATCAAATGGAAAAATAAAAGTTGTTTACATATTTAATCTTTATGTACGATTAACTATTTCTTCCAATTGACAAAAAATAATGTAAGCCCAGTGTAGGGGAAGTTAGTTAAATTTTAGGTGTTTGTTTTGCTGCTGTTAGTTTATTTTTCAAGTCTGTTTCAAGTTAGTTTTGTAACTATACAGTTTGTAATTGTTGGAGTTGGCTCATAGTATGGAGTTTGTAATCGTTGTTTTCCCATCTTTTGTTTTGTTAATATACTTATTTAACTAAAAAAACTACGAATGAAGGTACACATAACCAAATACATAATAATAATGGTAGAGGAAACACATTGTCGATTACGAAATAGTAGGCAGGTAGAAAAACATGGTACATAGAAAAAACTAGTTGTCGTGTAAGTGTTAGAGAATAAAACAGAGAGAGCCCTCATGCAGTCAACAATCATATACATAAACTCGTTATAGAAATTCTTTCAAAATTATAAAAAAGTATCTACTCATATATCAGTCTGTTTGCAAAACATGATATGCCATCATAATAAACAATTATTTTATAGAAAAATATCATAAATATAACTCTAATATCAACTCTATTTTAATATCGTTAAAAAAATTAATTTTGAATCGTGTTTCTCAGTTAATGTGTTCGATGAAGTTAAAAAAATCCAATATCTAATTTGATTTCGTGAGAGAAAAATTATTCAGAATGATGGGCGATAAACAAACAACTAATAGTACTTGGGGCTGAATGTTGTGTTTTATACGACAAATAAAAAACACTAAATCAAACAAGTTGAGTAAATATTGCATATGATAATAATAATGATTGTAGTAAAAATAAAAAGTACAAGAGGTAAAAGAATATTATAACCTGCTGGATGGAAACGAAACTTGTACATATGTATGGATAGATCCCACTAGGGGTGGCTTAGGGTCCGGACCCGACCCGTAGACACTCAACCCGTATCAAGTCCCGAATAGTTTTGAAAGTGAAAAAAATCCTGATAATGGAGTATAAAAAAAGAAATTAACATTTAGTATAAAAAAAAAATGTGAAACTACAAATAATTGAGTATATTATAACAATTGATACGTTTTTTTATCAGATTTCTTAGTATTTAGTTTTATTCACACAAGAAACATTTATCATACTAAATGAGATACATTGTCATTATAATTTTTGTTGAACTTATAATTCAATAATTGATTTTGATTATAATTTTGATTATATTTTTAATGATTTTACGATTTCTCTATTTCGATGATATAATGGTTGTCTTTTCCAAAAAGAGAAAATGTATATTTCAGGACTTTAAAATGATAGAGCATTCGATAACGAAGCCAAAGATTCAAGCGGAACCAAAATCGGAGTTAAAACGAAGAAATTACAAGCATTCGAAGTAAAGCGGGAATACTGAAGAAACGATCGATCGTCTGGACAAAAACGACCGATCGTTTTTGGTTCAAATTATTCCAGAGAGATCGTTATAAAAACGACCAATCGTTTTATGAAAACGACCGATCGTTTTCTGAAAACGACCGATCGACTGTAGAAAACGACCGATCGTTTTCTGCAGAATTCGAAAACAACTTTTCAGCTTATTATGGGAAATCGCTTAAAACCAATGGATAAAAGCATAACACCTCATACAACGGTAACAAAGCCTTTTATTCTTTAAATACCCCCAAAATACTTGAAAAGAACAACCAATCAATACACACATCATCATTCTTCAACCTCTATCTATCAAAACCATAACAATCACCATTTTGGTGAAATAATTCAAAAAAGAGGGAAAATTAAAGAGAAAGCAATTCGAGCTCAAACATCATCAAGCTCACCAATTAGCTTATTAAGAAGCAATAAAATAGTGAGTGTAGTTACATTGTTGTAACAAAATTGTAAAGAGTGAATTATAAACTCATTTGTGAGCGAGTGATCGGATAGAGGCTTTGTAAGCGAGTGTTGCTTAAAAGCTCTAGGTCTTTTCATTCGGGATACTCATAGAGTGAGGGGGAGCTTAATCGGTCGATTAGCTCGTTAGGATTTGTAAAATCGGAAAGAACAATTTTAGTGAAATACTCGGTAGCGTGAATACCGAGGAGAGGACGTAGGTCGTTTTGTCGAACCTCTATAAATCGCGATGTCAATTTCTTCCCTTACTATTTACTTTTCGCAACTTATATTTTTGTGATTGTGCGCATGTTTCAATTTATTCATACAATATCATCGCATATTTATTATCACAAATATATATTGACTAGTTGGGTTGTTAGTTGCGCTTAGAATTTTAATTCCGCGAAAAACGCCTAAAACCTTATTCACCCCCCCCCCCCCCCCCCCCCCCTCTAAGGTTTAGCCGCACGGGTCAACAATTGGTATCAGAGCCAAGGATCTTGCATATAGGAATCTAGTGATTTAAGAGTTAAGATCCCGATGGCTAATATACTTAATTTCGCTTCCGGTATTGCTTCATCACCAAATACTCCACCATTTTTTGATGGGGTAAATTATTCATATCGGAAGGATAGGATGAGTATGTTCTTACAAAGTTACAATGTTAAACTTTGGATGAGTATAAAAGTAGGATATTCCGCACCTACATCCGAAAATAGCGAAAACCCAATCCCCGTAGAGGAATTAAATGACACTCAATTAGAAGCCTACTCTACTAACGCTAAAGCGATGTACGCTATTGTTTGTGCCGTTTTCCCTAACGAGTACAACAAAATTTCCGCTTGTAAAACAGCTAAGGGTATGTGGGATAAGTTAGTGGTTATGCACGAGAGAACTAACCAAGTTAAGGATTGCAAACTCCAACTTTTAGTTCATGACTACGAGCTTTTTAAGATGAGCGAGGGAGAAACTATTTCCGATATGCTTGCTAGATTTACCACTATTACTAATGCATTAACATCTCTTGGTAAGTCTTTGTCTTGTAAGGAAATGGTTTCAAAGGTGATTCGGAGCTTACCGAAAGAATGGGAACCAAAGGTCACCGCAATTCAAGAGGCGCACGACATGAACACATACACTCTTGATGCATTGACGGGTTCACTCATTACTCACGAGATCACCCTCAATAGTCACAAGCCAATCTCAAAAAAGAAGGAGATAGCTTTCAAAGGAACAACTTGTGACGAAAACGATGAGCTATCCGATGACGAGAAAAATTCAACGCAAATCATTCGAATCGTCAAGGAAATACTAAAGCTTAAAGGCAAACGCAAACATAAAGGTAAATCGTCAAATACTTCAATTATTTCTAACGATTTTGTTTGCTATGCTTGTGGCAAGGAAGGATATATGGCGAGAGATTGCGTCAAGAATCGCAAGAGCAAAGGCAAGAAGAAAATATCCGCTTCAAGCTCTAGCGATAGCTCCGACCAAGATGAAGTCGCTCATCTTGGTTGCCATATGGCCATGGAAGATTACCATGAACAAAACCTATCATCTTCAAAGTCAAGTGAAAGCGAAGCCGATGAGGTAAATGATCTATCCTATGATGAATTACTTCATATGTGCGATGTTTACTCCAAAAAATTCCCTAAACTTGTCGAAAAGGTCGACTCTCTTAAAAGGATAAATTCTTCTCTCAATGAAGAAATAAGATCCTTGAAAAGAGATAAAATTGAAAATGAGTCTAGCTCCAATTTATCATTTTCGTTTAATGAAATTGATGATGAAAAGCAAGACTTGAAAGATGAGAACAATACTCTTGTTCTCCAAAACGAGTTTTTAAAAACCGACAATGACTCTTTCAAAAAGAAAAACGATGAGCTTGTCATTACGGTCGAAAAACTTGAGTTGACAATCTCAAGGTTTTCCAAAGGGAAAACCGTGTTGGACGAAATTTTGAGTTGTCAAAAAGATATCAATGACAAAAGCGGTTTGGGTTTCGATTTCAACACTATTGGCTCAAGCACAACCCGCTTTGTCAAATCTTCTAGCATGTCTACAACTCCTATTCCGCCTATTCAAAATGTTGTTTTTACACAAGGGAGCACTTCAAGAGTTTTGCCGAACTCTTGCAATGATAGAAGAGGTTTAGGTTTTAAAACCAAAACCGCTCATCAAACTTCTAAAACTTTCTACAAAAAGTCGTATAGTTCTCGTTATACAAAAAAGTCTAGGCATTACATACATTGTAATAGAAATGAGCATATTTCTTCTAGATGCCCTTATCGTTTTCATGTTAGTAGAAGCAATTTGAAATGGGTAGTAAAGACCAATGTCACTAACAATGTCGGACACAAAAGAAATTGGGGACCAAAAGACAAATCTCGTGTTGTAGGCATCTCCATTCAAAAGGAGAAAATCAACAATTGGTTGACAATACCGGCAACATTCGTGGAGGTCAAGAAATTCGACTCCACCATCGAAAATGACGTACCATTGATCGACAAAGGTGGAAGACATACCAACAAATGGTACCACTTATTTGGACTTGGAAACGCTCAATGCAAATGCCATTAAAGAGCGGACTCGACATCACATATTCGGTATACTCTACTCTATAATATTTACATATATGTGATGAGTTGGGTCATATGCATCATTATAACATTTTTCATGTTTTGGTTTTTCTTTGAAAACCCTCCACATAACCCCAATTTTTTTTTGCATTTTGATAATGCCAAAGGGGGAGAAAAATGATATTTAGAGAAATGCGATTTGTTAAAATGGAGGAGATATTATTTATACTTGTAAAATCATCATTAGTTTGTCATAATCAAAATGGGAGAGATTGTTGAACTTAGAATTCAATAATTGATTTTGATTATAACTTTGATTATGTTTTTAATGATTTTACGATTTCTCTATTTCGATGATATAATGCTTGTCTTTCCCAAAAAGAGAAAATGTATATTTTAGGACTTTAAAATGATAGAGAATTCGATAACGAAGCCAAAGATTCAAGCGGAACCAAAATCAGAGCTAAAACGAAGAAATTACAAGCATTCGAAGTAAAGGGGGAATATTGAAGAAACGACCGATCGTCTGGACAAAAACGACCGATCGTTTTTGGTCCAAATTCTTCCAGAGAGATCGTTACAAAAACGACCGATCCTTTTATGAAAACGACCGATTGTTTTCTGAAAACGACCGATCGACTGTAGAAAACGACCGATCGTTTTCTGCAGAATTCGAAAATAGATTTTCAGCTTATTCTGGAAAATGGCTTAAAACCAATGGATAAAAGCATAACACCTCATACAACGGTAACAAAGCCTTTTATTCTTTAAATACCCCCAAAATACTTGAAAAGAACAACCAATCAATACACACATCATCATCCTTCAACCTCTATCTATCAAAACCATAACAATCACCATTTTGGTGAAATAATTCGAAAAAGAGGAAAAATTGAAGAGAAAGCAATTCGAGCTCAAACATCATCAAACTCACCAATTAGCTTATTAAGAAGCAATAAAATAGTGAGTGTAGTTACATTGTTGTAACAAAATTGTAAAGAGTGAATTATAAACTTATTTGTGAGCGAGTGATCGGGTAGAGGCTTTGTAAGCGAGTGTTGCTTAAAAGTCCTAGGTCTTTTCATTCGGGATACTCATAGAGTGAGGGGGAGCTTAATCGGTAGATTAGCTCGTTAGGATTTGTAAAATCGGAAAGAACAATTTTAGTGAAATAATAGGTAGCGTGAATACCGAGGAGAGGACGTATGCCGTTTTGCCGAACCTCTATAAATCGCGGTGTCAATTTCTTCCCTTACTATTTAATTTCCGTAACTTATATTTTTGTGATTGTGCGCATGTTTCAATTTATTCATACAATATCATCGCATATTTATTATCGCAAATATATATTGAGCTATTTGGGTTGTTAGTTGGGCTTAGAATTTTAATTCCGCGAAAAACGCCTAAAACGTTATTCACCCCCCCTCTAAGGTTTAGCCGCACGGGCCAACAATTTTTATAATCGGAAAATGTTGACCATTTATTATTTTTGAAATAACAATATAATTTTTGAAGTTAAATATATTTTTTATTTTAGTAGTCTTATTTATTTAAAAGTACAAAACTATATTATACTTATCTAAATATAACTAATATATATAACAAAAAGGGTTATAGCCTTTATGGTAAAGTTATCACATTACATTTTAGAGGTTGTGGGTTCGATTCCACTCAACTTCATTTTAATTATTATATTTTAATTGTTAAAATGAAAAAGATCATGTTACATAAATTAAAATAAAAAATCAATAAAAAAATCGGGGGACATTTTCAATCCGAATCCTAATCCTCAAATTAGGAAAATCAAACCATAATCTAGTTAATTTGTGTTTAAAAACCCTAATCTCCAATTTAATAAATAAATTTGTGTTTAATTTGAACGAATAAGTTGTTCAATATAATTGGTATTGTAATAAGTATCTAGGTTTAATTTACGAATTAGTTTTTTAAGAACCCTAACCCCCAATTTTATTAATTGGTTTGGATCTAGTTGTTTGTGTTTGTTGAACCATGGGGTTCAATAATTGATTTTGATTATAACGTTAATTATGTTTTTAATGATTTTAGATTTCTCTATTTCGATGATATAATGCTTGTCTTTTCCAAAAAGTAGAATTTGTAAATTCTAGAACGCCAGAAAGATAGAGCACAGAAAAACGAAGCCACAGGTTCAAACGGAACCAGAATCGGAGCTAAAACGAAGGAGTTATGAGCATTCGAAGAAAAGCGAGAAAACAGAGAACGACCGATCGTCTGTACAAAAACGACCGATCGTTTTTGTACCAAATTCTTCCAGTGAGGACGTCGAAAATACGACCGATCGTTTCTCTGAAAACGACCGATCGTTTTCTGAGAAACGACCGATCGACTGTAGAAAACGACCGATCGTTTTCTACAGATTTCGAAAACAGCTTTTCAGCTTATTCTGGAAAGCTGCTTAAACCACTGAATAAAAGCCTCAACCACTGCCAACGGTCATATACAGAAAAACAGACCTTTGGTCTTTATAAAGAAGCCAAATCTCTCTCCCAAAATCACCAATTAATATATACAACATCATCCTTCAACCTCTCTCATAAAAATCCTAAAAATCACCATTTTGGTGAATATATTCAAGAAAGAGGGAAATTGAAGAAAAATCCAACAAGCTCAATCATCATCAAAAACTCACAAGTTAGCTTATTTAGAAGCAATTAGAATAGTGAGTGTAGTTACATTATTGTAACAAAATTTATAACGAGTGTTTTATAAACTCTTTTGTGAGCGAGTGATCGGGTAGATGCTTTGTAAGCAAGTGAAGCTTAAAAGCTCTAGGTCTTTTCATTCGGGACACTCATAAAGTGAGGGGAAGCTTAATCGGTTGATTAGCTCATTAAGATTGTAATATCCGGGAAAAGAATTTTTAGTGAAATACTCGGTAGTACCGAGAAGAGGACGTAGGCGCGTTTTGCCGAACCTCTATAAATCACGGTGTCATCTTCTTCCCTTAAACTCTTATTTTCCGCAAATATTTATTCTTGCTTGCTTGCGTTTGTATTTATTAACGATTATTAACGCTTAAGTTTAGAATTGCATAAGTTGGGGTGTTAGTTGTACTTTAGTTTTAATTAGGCGAAAATCGCCATAAACCTTATTCACAGTGTTTATTTTGATAGAATAAGTTGTTTATTTTGTATCCAAATCTCCAATTTCGTTAATTGGATTGAGTTTAATTGATTTGAGTTTAATTTAAGAATTGGTTTTTTTAAGAACCCTAATCCTCTATTTTATTAATTGGTTTGGTTTTAGTTGTTTGTGCTTATTTTGAACGAATAAGTTGTTTATTTTGTATCCAAATCCCCAATTTCGTTAATTGGATTGAGTTTAATTGATTTGGTTTTAATTTACGAATTGGTTTGTTAAGAACCCTAAATTGGTTTGCAATACTATTGATTCGATTACGTGTTAATTGTAACATTTTCAGTTTTATTGGCTTTTTGGTCATTTTGTATTTACCGAATTTTTAAAATACAATTTAAATTGTAAGGTTAATTACGGTATTTCATCTTTTAATGATGTAATTCAATGTAATTAAACTAATATGAAGCTTAAGTTGATCTGATGATCAATATTTAAATATTTAAAATTAAGTTAATTAAACGGCTAAGATGACGACGGTTTAGATGACAGTCAAAATCACTTACCGTTTCATAGAGTTCCCTATAACAATGATTTGGGTTTTGTTGTGTTATATACATGATCATGGTCAGTTGGGGAAATTTCCATAAACTCAGATTGTGGACATGTTCTTTCCATTTCTAGTAAAATTTAAACATTGAAAACAGCCATACAGTAGAGTAGGATTGTCTTTGTTTGGCAATCCTAGTTGTCAGGGGAAAAAATGGACGGGCAGAGCCAGCGCTGCTATTATCTGCAAAACACAATATTTTTGATTTTTTTAGAAAGTCTTGAAAAAAAGTAGCATTTTTTGAAATTGTGGTGTTGCCGCAACAACCGTCCCATCACTATAGCTCTGCCCCTGAATATGGATTGGTTCTACAACTGAGTGTTAAGAAGTAGTGCGCCAAAACTTGATCGTAAATAGGATTTTCACAACAAAAAAAAACCAATCCTCCTCACTGTACCCCACGCCGACTTCAGCTAGAACTCCAAGCTGACATTGCCAGAGCAGTCCCCAGACACCAAAAGGCTTGTGGAAGCATCTACTAAACTCAAGGAGCTTCTACAAAGCCACCCGAGGAGAGAGATACTATTATATTTTATCTATTTTACTTGGGTGACGCTCTTAAGCACACTACGGGCCAAACTGTTAAGTGTCACAGTTTAAATTCCAGTGAAGCTTCAGCAAAATAGGGATTTAAAAAAAAATCACTATGACAAGGATCCCGCCTACTCTTTCGCAACTCTCCGGTTGTGGGTTGGTGCGGTGAAAGGATGGGCACGGAGTTGAGTTTGTTTGAGGGAATTGGTTAAGGTTAGGAGATTTTGAGTTTAAAAATAAAAAGAGATTTTTGCAACAAAATGTCTTAACAGTATCTAGAATCAATAGTACTCGAGTTAATGAAGATGTAATTTCCCCTTACAAAATTTATAATCTGCTAACTAATCTGTACAAAAGATTGTACACTTCTTTTCCAGTAATCGTCATCTATAGCACTGTCACGTATAGGGAACTGACTCACCAATTCTTGATATATATACATGTTTCGGTACTTGAATAGATTCAAGTGCCTCGTGAAAGCATACAGCAAAAACATCACAAACATAGATAGTGGTATAGTGAAAGAGTAAATAAAGATTGACAGAACCAAAATTAACAGCCTGAATTTGATGAAAAGGGGAGGAAAAGAAAAAAAGGACAAACGGCAAAAAAGAGGTAACTAAATTAGCACCATTCCAAAAGAGTAATATTCAAGTAAAACCTTCAAAAGCAAGTTTAAATCACATTGCGTGGTATTGAGTATGACCCATACAGGTGGTTATAACTACAATGTTCATAGATGAAGAATGAGCTCTGCTTCAGAATCAACCAACGAGCCTTCTCAAGACATGCAGCAAAACCACTTTTTCTGCAAGTAAATGAACAAACTTATTAATTTCTATAGAGTACACAAGGAAGCAAGAATTTCCATCCCTTAAAATCCATAAATTTATACTTGCATATCATCAGCTAGACCAAGCCATATCCCATGATTGGTCATTCAAAGTAAACTAATGGTGTGCATTGTTCTAGTAAGTCATGATATCTCATCAATGTTTTAAATAGTGTTTTTTCGAGAGAAACGCTAAAAGCGCAAATAGCGTTGCTACATAGCGCTTTGCGGTGTACTTTTTTTTTGCCTAAATACATATAAATATAACATTAAATTCAGAACATCTAATAAAAATTAACTAAATATATATAAAAAGTTGTAACTAATAATCACAAAATGATTGTAGTTGAGATGTCAGAGCATTTACTTCGTTTGCAAGAGTTTTGGGGTTTGATTCTCTTTGACCTCCAATAATTTCATTAAAATTTTAACAAAAATAAAATAAAATTTGGACTGCACCCGCTATAGCGTAAATAGCATTCCTATAGCGCGAATTTAGCGTTTTTCCATCCAAATAGCGGTTTATCATAGCGTTTTTCGGCCGAAAACGTTATTTCGCGAACTATAGCGCAATATAGCGCGCTTTTTAAAACAATGTATCTTATTAAGAATCCTAAAATATCTTGAACTTTTTTCCAGGAAGTCCTACATTCATCTATCAATCATTTACAAATTGCTCACATCTGAAACTTTTATTCGGTGCTCGGCTGTCTTTTCTCGGTTTATTTCTCGAAGTGATATGCTTTGGTTAGTTTCTCTCTTTTCTTAACTTCTCTCTATATTTTTTGGATAGATTTTCTGGGTCTTTTTCTAGGAGGGGTAGTTGACTATTTATAGGCAACTGCGCCTTCTAGGATATTGACAAATGTTTTCATCCCAGGGATTTTTCAGACATGGGTCCCCCTTTGATTGGGCTTGGGCTTTTGGTAGTAGCACCTCAATTCCTATAAAAAGTATGAGATGACCCATTTAAGCGTTGGATACCCATTTATAAAGTGGGTTGATTATGACCCGAATAAAATATTCGGGTCTGATTTTTATGTTCTATCACCACCATTAATTATCACAGAATAAGAAGGGATATTAATACAATTGTAAATCCAACTTTTAATAGGAGGCAGAAAACCCATTAAATCAAGAACATACATAATAAAGCACCGGTTAATAGAATAAAAATTTTGAGAATTTCTAATTTAAGAGTAATTCTAGGCTTTTCTTTATCAAGGTGATAACCATTCAAAAGTTCTTAATACAGCACTGAGGAAATAACATTCAAATAATTTCATGCAAGCAGTTCATTTTTGCTGAAAATGTTCGAAGCAATTTTCCGTAAAGGGATACTGTCCTTTGATATAATTGATACCAAAAAGATTTGGAGGTGCTTGGTTACAATCTAAAAAAGCATGTCTAAAACCCGTCATTCAAAGACCACTTGGATGCATTTCTGAAACTTGGGAAATTACGGGGCATCAAAGTCAGCATATATCTCTATAAACGCGTAAGTGAGCAAGACGAAGAAGAAAAAAGTGAAAGTCAGAAGTAACTTACTGACTGGGGCTTCCCAAGGGTTGTTCTGGGCTTACAGGAAGATTCGTCTTTTGTTGGTGAATCAGGTTTGCCTCCAGTCTTTTTCTCATTCCTAGCCTTGTTGAATATTACTGTAAATCCTTCAGCTGATGCTGGATCATTCACATCCCATTCGCCAAACTTGGGCAAGGGAATACCTTTATCCTGCAAAAACCAATGCCAACAGTTGAAAATATTGCGCAATGAAAGCTGCAAAGGACATGCTTTTGATACTTTCAATATGTAACATTGTCTATCCGTATTTAATAACTAAGTGATGATCAATAGTCAAAAATCTACTGCTCATATTATTAAGTACTATCTTATAAGCTGAAAATTGGCTTCAGAAGCATACTTACATTGCCACGTGTTTTAAGAGTGATCTTTGTTAGAGAATTGCATGAAAAGTAATTCTTTAGGGTTTATTTACATGGAACCAAAGCAAAAAAGTTTACGTCCTCAATTTCTGCAATGTATAGCAGCAATCGACTATGCTACTAACCAACTAACAATAGAAGAACACAGCTACACAGGTGGCAACATAGAGAATTGCAGTCCACTCTTTCTAATCTACAAGTTGTAACAACAAAAAGCTTCATAGCATCAAACTTCCTTTAACACTAAGAGACAATTCAGTTTGATCCATAAAGAAAAGCAACATTTATCACAATATCCAAATTATATAGTTCAAATCGTTGAAGTCAGTATATATGTCATCCTTAGGACAAAAAATAGAGGATTATCATGCAGACGTTTGTTGGTGTTCATTGGTTTCACTATTTCTTTTCTCCCTTAGTTCCTTTTCGTTAGGCACTTATTTCTTATTAGAAATATCCACTATGTTAAGGCACTTTCCCAATATATTAACATAATTACACAAAATTTCTACTAGCCTTAATCACTCACATCTAATTCCATTTAATACCTATCATGCAAGACCAGAAAATGAAAATACTCACTAAAAGACAGTGATTGAGTGGCCTTTACTATTTGACGTAACAAAATATAGAAACAGAGGGAGTATATAATTATATATACATACAAAACATGATATTTCGTCAATAATCTGGGAGTACATAACTATGCTTAACTTAAACCACTATCAACTGCATAAGCAGTCCACTCCACAAAAAAATACAGTATTTAATAGCAAAACATACAATATGAAATGATCTTTTCCATCTACAAAGCCTAATAGTACTAATCAAAGTAACCTCCTCTAATATTTTCATACTCCAAAGCTCAGTAACCCTACTTTACAATGGAAGAACCTCTTGTAAACTTCTAGCTTTATTCATTTTAGAGTTACCAACCATCGAGCAAAAGTTATAAGGAGTAAAAAAGGGGACTTAACAGAAACAACCAGATGTAGCTTGATTCTAAATTAAAATCCAACTTCATCGGAAAATCCTGAGCTTAAAAGTTGAAAATTAAATGTCACCTACTTCAAAGGTCAGAAAGATCAAATTAGTGGAGTTTATAAGCTCAACCCAAGTCCTTAATCAAGAGTTTCAAGCATATACATAAAAATTAATGGAAATGAATCAAAAAAACCTAAGCTTTGAATTTGAAATAAAATTACAACAATTTAAAAGCTAAAAAGGTCAAGTTAGCTAATGTTATAAGCTTTACCTAAGAAAATCCTTAATCAATAGTTTCAACTTTCAAGCATATACAAAAAAATTAATGAAATTGAATAAAAAAAACCTGAGCTTCGAATTTGAAATAAAAATTACACCAATTTAAAAAAAGCTAAAAAGGTCAAGTTAGCTAATGTTAATAAGCTTTACCAAAGAGAGTCCTTAATCAAGAGTTTCAAGCATATACGTAAAAAATTATGGAATTGAATTAAGAAAACCTGAGCTTTGAATTTGAAATAAAATTACACCAAATTTAGAAGCTAAAAAGGTCAAGTTAGCTAATGTTATAAGATTTACCAAAGAGTCACTAATCAAGAGTCAAGCAAATAAATAAAAATTAATGCAATTGACTTAAAAAAAACGCGAGCTTTGAATTTGAAATAAAATTACACTAATTTAAAAGCTATAAAGGTCAAGTTAGCTAATGTTATAAGCTCTACCAAAGAGAGTCCTTAATCAAGAGACTCTGGGCATAAACATAAAAATCACATGGAAATGAATCAAAAACCTGAGCTTACAAATTGAAAATGAAATGTTACCAACTTATAAGCTAAAAGGTCAAACTAGCTGAATATATAACTTCCACCCAAGTCCTTAATCAAAAGTCTCAAGCATATACATACAAATTCACACTTGAAAATAAATAAATAATCAAGATAACATGAGCTAAAAACTTGTAAAATGAAATGTCGCCGACTTAAAAAGCTACCATGTAAATTTATACAATAAGCTTTACCCAAAAAAGGCCAACAAAATTCTAAATTACTTTGAAATGAATCAAAAAACCTGAGCTTAAGAATTGAAAATGAAATATTAGCAACATAAAAGCTAAAAGGTCAAACTAGCTGAATTTATAAGTTTCGCCCAAATCCCTAATCAAAAGTCTCAAGCATATACATACAAATTTACACTAGGAAATGAATCAATATAATAACCTGAGCTAAAAAATTGAAAAATAAAATGTCACCAACTTAAAAGCTACCAAGTTAATATATAGAATAAGCTTTACGCCAAAAAGCCCTTAAAAAAATCTAAATTATTTTGAAATGAATCAATATAATATAAAATGAGCTAAAAACATGAAAAATAAAATGTCACCAACTTAAAAAGCTACCATGTCAATTTATACAATAATCTTTACCCAAGAAAGCCTTAAAAAATTCTACCTTACTTTGAAACGAATCAATATAATATAACATCCAGCTAATAACAAAATAAATTTTCACTAACTTAAAAGCTACCAAGTCAATTTATACAATAAGATTAACCGAACAAGACCCTTAAAAAATCTAAATTACTTTGAAATGAATCAATATATAATAACATGAGCTAACAACTTGAAGAATAAAAATGTTACCAACTTAAAAGGTACCAAGTCAATTTTATTCAATAACCCAAAAAAGCCCTTAAAATTTCTAAATAACTTTGAAATGAATCAAGAGACTCTGAGCATAAACATAAAAATCACATGGAAATGAACAAAAAAACCTGAGCTTAAAAATTGAAAATGAATCAATATAATATTAACATGGGCTAAGAACTTGAAAAACAAAATGTCACCAACTTAAAAAGCTACCAAGTCAATTTATATAATACCCAAAAAAGCCCTTAAAAAATCTAAATTACTTTATAATGAATCAACAAGAGTGATATTAAATTATGTAAAAACTCCTATATAATTTATAAAACATGGAGAAAGATTCCTTTAATTTAAAAATTTACACATGAAAATGAATCAATATAATATTAACATGAGCTAAAAACCTGAAAAATAAAATGTCACCAATTAAAAAGCTAACAAAATCAATTTTTACAATACCCAAAAAAGCCCTTAAAATTTTCAAATTACTTTCAAACAAATCAACATCTTTTGAATTCAAATTAAGTAAAAACTCCATTAAATTATAATATAAACAGAAAAAGAAAAAGAGAGAGAGAGAGATTGACCGCCATAGAGAAGAGGAAGAATATAAAGAAATGAATTGTTTTGGGCCCTTTTAGTTATCTTCTTTTTTTTTTGCTCTGTTTGATAAATTACCCAAAAGAATAAATAAAAGTCTACAGAATGAGATAAGAGAGAGAAATATGAATGTATATAATATAATTATAGATATATATTATAGAGAGAGAGAGAGAGAGAGAGAGACAGACAGCTGGGAAGTAGGGTCATAAATCCAGGTAAGCAGTTTTGAGATCAACGGCTCTCATCTTCTCCACTTGTCTACCCTTTTGCTTTCCTTCCTTTGGTCAAATCAATCGTCTTAATAGACATATAACACACTCTCATTGTTACTTTCTATTAAAACACTCCCTATATTTGAAAGAGTGGTCTAATAAATCTTTTTTCACCGCTTTATCCTTTTATTTTATTTTTTATAATTTTATTTTAAAAAAAAAGGTAAACCGTTAGTATTTTGGAATTACGGTTTTTTGCATGAAAAAATATTTTTTGTAGTCGAAAAATTCAGCCTCTATTTGAAATCGAAAAATGGACACATTATATTAGATAAGTGGATGAATTGAGCCGTTTATAAACAAGTTCGTCTTTCACTCGTTAGAAGTTTGGTTTGTATTCATTTTTTTTTTTTATGAGTCGAGCGTCAATAAAGTAATAAGACTCGTGACTGGTTTAAAAAGTAGTTTAATTATATATATATATATATATATATATATATATATATATATATATATATATATATATATTACTACTATATATGTAAAATTTATTAAAATATAATGATGATTGACTATAAATACTTTTTAATTTATGTAATGTCATGGCTCTATGAATGTAGTGTTCAAGAGAATTGGTTTTACAATTCAAAACGAGTTAGCGACGCAGCTTGTTGTTCGTCTGCCTTCTATCTCCGTGTACTCTTTTTACTATGTTAATTTACGTAAGAAATTTAGTTTTAAATCTAATTCAAATTAAAACTCAGAATAACTAAATCTTATTTTAACATTGATTTTAGCTAAATATTTCTCTGCCACTAACTCGACGAGGGTTTAAAAGTTGAATACCTTACAATAAATAACCCGCTCGAGTTGTTAAAGAATTTGAAAGAGAGATAAGAGCATCAGATACTCGTGTTACTTCCAAAAACTCGATATGACTGGATGCACCTCAGGTTGCAAGATTTCAAAAAGTCAATGAATTCAACTCGACTATATTTAAAATTACCTCTAAAATGAAATTATTTAAATAAATTATTACCGAGGCCTATTTGCTTGAAAAAACATTTGCCACATTTCACGCCTCGAATATGCTCCAACAGCCATATCGAGAGCGAAGATTGACAAGATATTACGAGTTGATTGCTTGTTTTCTTCTTGTAAAAGAAAACAATGAAGTAAATGTTGTAGTTGTGAAAGATTTTCAATGAATGAATAATCAAGGTCGAGCTCTTAAGAATAAGCATTTTTTATCGTAACAAATATACTGCAAAGTTTCATGTTCGCGACCAGCAGAAGTGGACCAAAGTTCAACCTATGAAAATAAGGGCTAAGAAGAAATATTAGGTAGCACCGAAGCTAAATGGTTCTATTAATTGCTACAAATGCAGAAATGATGGGCATTGATCACGTATATGTCGTAAACCCAGATATTTGGTTGACTTACATCGAAACTATCTTAAAGAAAAAATGAATGATATGAAAACAATTTTGTTGCTTTTAAAATTTAGACATCAAAGAATAACCCCTGCTAATAATCAACCAAATATTATTGATTTCTTTAATGGCCCCTACAAGACTAGACTAGTTTCTTTCAAGTGTGTTTATGTTTTCGCTCGTTGTTATCATGAAATAAGCTAGCTAGCTATTTCAGCTAGTAGTATGCTAGTTTATCATATAATGTTTTTTCTATATGAATAATAATATGTGCTTTTGTTTGTGTAAATCATAAATTTTCCAAATTAGTGATATGCTGACCAAGACTTGTGTTTAGTAGACATTGCGACATAGCATTATTCGAGATAAAAAGTTTTTTTAGTTTATAAAACCACTTGTTGCAAATGTTAATTCGATCAGGGGACTAATTAAAGGTTATAGAAGAGCATATACACCCAAAAGTGCAAAGATACGTATGGAAAATGCATTATAATCTTTCAAGTTAAATAAAAACTTATCGAGTTTTAAAGATATTCGTTGCAACAAATATCATATTGAAACAGGACATAAGTGAAATAAAGATGGTCTCTATTTACAAATTTCGTTGCAAGACAGAAGCTTGTACTATAAAGAATAATTACCGATTTTTCCCTTTATTGTTACACTATAATAAAGTGTATTGAAACATACTCTAGAGTGCACCCGAAGTGTCTCGAGCGATCGTACCATAAGTGCACTAAAGCAAAACACCTGAAGTGCATCAGCATGCCACTATGCAGCACTAGAACTGCATTGGGGAGCAGCACCCGAAGTGCGTAGGAGCTCAAAAAGTTCACTGTGATTCTCCACTTTTATTATTTGGCATGATCATCTCGGTCACTCAGGATCAACCATGATGAGCCGAATAATATAAGGTATATAGGTCATTCATTAAGAAACTTGAATATTCCTTTGTACTCCATCCGTTCAAAAATGTTAGTCCACCACAAAACTACGTGCAATTTTGACCGAAAAAAACTCATATGTAAATTGTAGAAAATGTTAATCATAAAGTTTAAATGTTAAACTAAGTGATTGATTTTTGAAAATTTTGATTTCGACAATTTACATATGAGTTCTTTGTCAGTCAAAGTTGAACGTAGTTTCGTGGTGGACAAACAATTTGGAACGAAGAGAATAATTAGTGTACATGTGTTTCTTGTTAAAAGTGTAAATTGATTACAAAATCATTTCCTTTAGAAATCAGCATTGAATCACAAAGTTTGTTTGCAATGTATACAAAGAAATATTTGTTGACCAACTCATCCATCATGTTGTCCATTTTATTACTTTGTGGTCTTAATAGATGCATCATCGAAATGGTATCATGTTTGCTTTACAAACAACCAAAAACCTTGCATTCACTAGACTTTTAACTCAACTCATTCATTTAAGAGCTCAATTCCCTGATTATCCAATTAGGTCAATAAATCTTGACAATGCTGGTGAATTTACATTTGAAGCAGTTCATGATTACTGCATGTCTATAGGAATAGATATTGAACATTCTCTTCCACATACTCATACACAAAATGGCCAAGCTAGATTTTTTTTTTTATTAAATGCATATAATTTATATCTAGACCATTACTTATGAAGTCTCAATTAGCAGAGTCGGCATGATGACATGCATGTTGTATTACATGCGACATTTTTAATTCTTATCCGACTATATGCCCATCATATTTATTCTTCATATTCTCCACTACAACTAGTACTTGTCGACAATGAAATATACTTCATCTATGTATTTTTGGGTGTGCAGTGTACGTTCAAAAATCACTAACCTAACGTACTAAAATGGTCCATAATGACGCCTAGGTATATATGTTGGTTTTGATTCATAATATTTATTAAATATCTTGGACATTTAACCAGTGATTTGCTTAAGGCTCAGTTCACAGAATGTCATTTTGATGAGACCCGTTTTTCACCATTAGGGGGAATAAACTCTCTACACATAAAAGAACATAAATTTAAATGGAACGTATCAACATTGTCACATCTCGACCCACGTACTCAACAAAGTCAATTAGAAGTTCATAAAATCATTTACTTACAAAGAATTGCTAATAATTTACCCGTTGTATTTACTTATACACAAATTATTAAAGTCACATGTACCTTCATTTACCACAATGAGGCGTATTGATTTTCCTATAAGGGAATCAATACTGAATGAACCTAAACCACGCCATAAGTGTGAAGGCCTGTGGGTGCCAGAGATAAAGTTGTCCCGAAAAAGAAGAGAACCGTGACTAAATAATTCTCAAGCAGAATAAACTCTCCCACTAAAGAGCCGAATGAAAGTGCCCCTGAAAAGGTCCGACAAGTAATTTTATCCCAACTCCCAAAACAAATTCCACCGGAAGAAGTTATATTTTATAAAGAGATACAGGTACCTGAAAATAATATTACGATCTCAATATTTATGAGGAGAGATGGAATTATAGTAATGTGGTCTTCAACAAAATGTTTGCAATAGCTCTTGAAATTATTGATAATAAGAATAGTGAACCAACCCGTGCCAAAGAATGTAGACGTATAAGTGACTGGCCGAACTGGAAAAATGTTACAGAGGCAGAATTAAAAATTTTAGGAAAATGGAAAGTATTTGAACTAGTAGTTCATGCACTAGATGATGTCAAGCCCATAAGGTACATATGAGTATTTGTATAAAAACGTAATGAGCACAACAAATTAGTTAGCTATAAAAGCACGACTTCTTGCTCAAGGTCTCTCCAGAGACCTGAGATAGATTATGAGGAAACATACTTGCTGGATGTGAGTATTTTCCAATTCTTGATTGGTTTGACTATCGCTGAACGACTGGAAATGCATCTAATGGACATCGTCACTACGCATTTTTGTGGGTCAGTAGACAATAACATTTATATGAAAATTTCTGAAGGATATAAACTGCATGAAACAAAAGATAAAAGTTTATACTCGATTAAACTTCAAAGGTCATTATATGGTTTAAAGTAGTCAGGAAGCATGTGATACAATTGGGTCAGTGATTACCTCTTAAAAGAAGGTTATGTTAATAGTCGGATATGTCCATGCGTTTTAATCAATAAAGCAAATTATGTGTTTGCTATTATTGTTGTGTATGTTGACGATAAAAATATAATTGGGAATCCTGAATAGATCTCAAAAGTTGCTAATTACCTTAAAGAGGTTTAGTTAAAAGTTCTTAGGAAAAAAAATATTAATGTCTCGGTCTACATATCGAGCATACATCCAAGGATATATTTGTTCATCAGTCTACCTACACTAAAAAGAATATTACACCAATTCTATATGGACAAAGTACACCCG
The DNA here is from genome assembly GCA_963682055.1 of Primula veris. NCBI lineage: Eukaryota > Viridiplantae > Streptophyta > Magnoliopsida > Ericales > Primulaceae > Primula > Primula veris. The sequence continues at coordinate 24,736,083 of OY821743.1, read as the reverse complement.
TAAAATTTCGCTATGGCTGTCCTCTCCCTCGATATCAAGAAAGAGACATTTCGTCCAAAAGACGAAAAACATGATTTAATTGGTCTTGAAATGTCATGCTTAAGCACAATTGGTGTTTTAATATAACTTGTAAATTGCACTAGATGAGACATTGCATTCTTTGTCAATCTACTGATAAGATATAGTTCAACAGCAACTCAAATACATTGGAATAATGTTAAACATATTTTACGATATATACGAGTGATTAGGATTGTGTTACTGGAACGATGGAAATGGGGAGTTTTTGGATATGCAGATGCTGGCTATCTATCTTATCCACATAATACTAAATCACAAATCGAATATGTTTTTACATATGTTTATACTGCAATCTCTTAGCGTTTTGTGAAGCGATTAATTGCAAGTTATTCGAACCATCGTAGAATTCTTGCAGTTTCTTAAGCAAGTCGAGAATGTAATTGTATAAGATAAATGATGCATTATGTAAAAGAACAGTGTGGGCTAAAATCGACAAAATCTCTACCAACTTTATTGTATAAGGATAATGTGGCTATTTATTTACTAAATCTTTCCCCACATGAAGACTTGGAATGCGGTCATCAAGGGTGAATTTTATGAAATAATCACATGATGTACATATAGTAGTGACGACACAACATTCCAAGGGTCCATTTATTAAACTAATATGCTTTATACATGTGACAAAGTGGATTTATATATTTCAACAATATGTCAACCTATACCCCTAAACTTTTTTTCTATATAGTCATCTAATACACCATTTTCGAATCAACAAGATTTAAAGAAAAATAGTGAGAGAAAAGTGTGATTCTTATAATTTGTAATATTATCGTTTCATGGAGTTGGACTCATATATCAAGTGTTGAGGCGTCGAACCACGTTATAACTTGTGTTTATTTATTTATTACGTTTTCAATACTTATTATGCTTATAGTGCTTTTTTTTAAATAAACAGTGGGAATTCCCACACTTTTATTAAATAATAAAGTGGTAAATCGTCATAATTACAATCTAATGCAGTAATCTGCAAACCGACAAAAACTTAAGGACTAAAAAGAATAACATGAAATTATAAACACGCGTCCCATTATTAACGCTGTATAACTCTTCGTCTACTGTAGCAAAATCACTTTCCTCTTTAGAGAGAGAGACTATCTCTCTTCTTCTTCTTCTCCAAAACTCAAATTCAATTGATACGAAGATAAGCAAGTCCCATGGGTTCGGTGATGATTATTCCTTTGAAATAATCTGAGAAGTCTTCTAAGCAATTAGATATAATTGGATCCTCTTCGCTCCCAAAATTTGTCAGGTAATCTGCCCCTTTATTTCCTTCTCGTTCTATATGAATAATTGTTAAATCACGAATTTTGAATTGCTGCTTTATAAGATCTATTAGACAAATTAATTCCCAAGGACACTTACTCTTTCCTTGTAAAATATTCACCATTTGTAAACAATCTGTCTCAAATACTATATTTGGCTCCTCAATAATTTGTATCCCCAATAATAAGGCTTTCATCTCTGATTCCAGTCCAGATTTGCTATTAATAGAAGTAGCAAACCCTAAAATAAACTTTCCTTGATCATTCCGCATAAGACCCCCAACACCACTTTTATTAGCATTCCTTCTAAAACTTCCATCAATATTAACTTTATTATAACCTTTAGGAGGACATAACCATTTTACCACCTTCAGCTTCTTTTTATTAGTCACCATCATGTTCATACCAGTTTTGATATCAAAGTTTGAAGGAAAACTTTTATCCTTGCTGGAATATGTTTTAACTAAATTGATAACATTCTCACATATCATTTTTCCCTTCATTTGTTTATTATTGTATTAATAACTTTATTATGCTTATAGTGCTGTTTTTATAACAAGTATTAATTTGATGGGTAATATAAATGTAGTTTGCTAATAGCTACTACAATCGACAATGCTCTTAAGTGTTGTGTCGTATATGAAATACTGTAGACCATCGTCTTAACTCAATTATTAAGAATTAAGAAATTAACTAACCGCTCTTGAACTTCAGAACCAACAAGAGGTAGCAGCCTTAAAGTTCTTTTCTTCTTAACAGCTTTGCTTTGCCCAAAAAGTGCAAAAGAATATAAAAACTAAACTATTTAAAAAAGATCTTGAAGCTGCACCCCAAAGGCACACCGATCCCGCATTGTATGAGCAGTTAATGTTGCCGGTTCAACCATTGGTCGGAGTTTGCAAAGCTCTCTTTCTACTTGTAATTTTATATCTTGATCCACCTACAACAACTCAGAAAAGGACGGAAGTACAGTAGTTGGCAAGTTTCAATAATTGGAAAATACACATTACCTTAAGAAGCAATGCATACTATTTTTACGAAATATATTTTTAATGTCTCATCTTTTCTCTTTGATGGAGTAATTTTTTTTCTAAAGGTAACCTTTCGGGCTAGATTGACATCATCTACAAGGTGATTTACATGCACTATCCAAAATCTCGAGTGTAGATAATTGAGGTAAAGGGAGTACAATGACTTACCCTGTCAAAGCAGTGTACAGTGTTAGCAAAAATAACTCAGTCGCTGGTACAGATCTACTTCGGTGTACTGATAACAATATTAAAAAAACAAATCATTCAACAATCAATGAATAAAAAATAAAATTTAAAATGTCAATGAGATTGGGGAGAAAGTGTTAAAACCTTATTTACGAGATCTCCATTACACCGGGGGGTAGTTGGGACATCTTCCAGAATCAACAAGTACCCGCAAGTTCAAAATACGTGTTGTGTACTTGCAGGTTTCTTCATTACACTGAACTCAGAGAAACAAAAGCACTAGTTTAAAGTTTAAACAGGTGATGTATTTAGATAATCTTCTTCGCTACTACAATTGGATCAAAATGAAATTATTTTTGAACATACCCTCATGTCCTTGTGATATGTCTTAATGAACATGTTTGCTTGCATCTTGATCTAAAATATAGGATGACCCCCATACATTGGAGTGGACCAGTGCTACCTTTTCCTTCTTGAAAACTTTTCCATTTTTAAAGCTTTCCGAAGATGCAACATTCGCAAAAGTCAAGGTTGACAAACTTTAAACCTGAAAGTTTCCTGTACTTCGCTAACACTTTCATCTTCTTCTCACTTATGTGACCCAAACGTCGATGGCACAATTCAGATCAGTTTTGCGACACAGCTGCCGCAATTATACACTCATCATTGGTCGTCATGTACAGTGTACCGAGCTTGCTCACTCGTGCTATCACCATAGCAACTCGTGAAACTTTTCAAGCTCCACCGCTGAACGAAATGAAGTGTCCCTCTGCATCGAGTTGACCTACTGAAATTAGATTATTGGCCAGCCTTGGAACATGTCTTACTTTCGTCAGCTTACATTCAGACACATTTGGAATGCGAATCTTCACATTGCCCATTCCAACAACATCTAACGCTTCTCCGTTGGCTAGATACACTTTACCGAAATAACCGCATTGTAATTTTCAAATAAATTCTTCTGAGAGGTTATGTGAAATGATGTCACAGAGTCTAGAATCCACGAGTCTATATTTCTCTGTACGGCAAGCAATAAACAGTCACCCGAATCCTCATCGCTCGCTATATTTGCCACATGATCTCTGTCGTTTTTCTTTTTCGGCTGCTTGCACTCATGGGCGAAATGCCTCATACCCTGCAGTTATAACATCGGAGATTCTTCTTGCTTTGATCGTTATTTTTGCCATATCGGCTCTGCCCTCTTCTACCTCTGGATTTTGAACGACTTGTTTCGTCCAATCTGTCCTTACCCCGACATCTTGAACTGACGTTCAAGTTTGCTCCATTATTTTAGCATTCACTCATATGTTGTCTCCTGAGTTTCTTAGCGAGTATTTGATCTCGGATGCCATTATAAGTTAGTTTCTCATTTCCAATTGAGTTGCTGACATCAACACGCATGAACTACCAACTGTTTGGTAGAGAGACTAGCAGTATTAGGGCTCTCACTTCTTCTTCAAAAGTTATTTCCACCGCATCCAACTGATTTACGGTGTCGATGAACTTGTTCACGTGGTTTGCGACAGGTGTGTTCTCAGCCATGCTTAGGTTGAACAACTTACGCATGAGATGTACCTTGTTGTTTGCGGATGGTTTTTCGTACATGTCGGTGAGGACCTTCATCATCCTCATCGTCGTCATCTCTCTTGCGACGTTGTGCGCCATGCTCCTAAATAGTGTTAATCGGATCACTCTTGACACTTATCGGTCTAAGAGTTTTCACGTTTTTTCAGTGGTAGTGGTCGGCCTTTCATCGAGAAGAAGTGACAGATGCATCTTCCTCCCGTACAGATAGTCTTCTATTTGCATTCTCCTGAATGCGAAGTTATTTCCGTCGAACTTCTCGATCATATGTGCACTTCTGTCTTTTTTGCCATTGATCTTGCTTCCGATTTTTGAATTTTGGTTCTGCAACCCCGAGCTCTGATAGCACTTGTTGGGAAATCCATACGTACTTAAAGAAAGACAGGAATGTAAATCGCTCACACAATTTGATAACGGATTTCATCTAATAATGGCTACGTTTCCGGACCGCTACACGTGACGCTTATATATATATATATATTATAAGCAGGATTACAAACGTAATATAGTTTAATCATAAAGTTATGGTTCTCTCTCAACTAAAACTCTCTTTTTACAATATTTTTGTACAATATTATCTATCAAATATATAATGATTAATATACAAGATAGTGGGGCATATATATAGAATCCATAGTGGGCCTTATTACAATTTTTAGTGATATGAGATGATTAGTGAATATGGTCTAAAGTCATTTGAGTTCACAACTCAACAAATACTTCATGAATTGGGGACAATAAAAATTACTTTAGATGAATCAAGGCCTAAACAATCAGCCAGACGTGCCGGACTGGTGCCCTGAATTGACGCACATAAACGCGATAGGACTGGATGAATCTGCATATATAAGATAAGCCAAGCGTCCCATGTTCTAGAAATAGAATTTAACATAAAAGTAGTTTATAGAAGATTAGGAAATATCACAGGATGAAAACCAAACCTGATGTGACAGGTAGTAATCAATGTCGACTTCCCACTTATGATTGTCTTTTTTTCAAATCATTGGGATGTCTTGCCCGCTGAGCAAGTCCCCTATTATTACTTGAACTAGTCCCCTGAGAAAGAAAGATCATAAAATCATTGCCATGTTTTTGTCTGAAAATATCACTTTTGTTTACCAAACTAAAGATTTGTCACCACTGTATGCCATTTTAAAATCTTACAATGTCACCGACAATGTGTACAAAATTGAACAGTTAGTAGTCTTAGCTTTAAAAACTCACCTCATGTGTACTAAATATTAATATAATACAAAATCAGAGAACTGTTACACCAAACCTAAATTTAAATACTTAAAAACTCGTGTATTTTGATATGTTGGCGTTAATTATAATTGTTAGAATTTTTGTACCTTGTTGACGAAAGTGTAAATCTTGATAATACGATGTACTAATGTTCGATCTTGTCTTGATTGGTGCTTAAATATGTAATTTGATAGTATGTTCACCAAACATTAAAAGTCGTTAACTTCTAAGAATAAATTTTAGACGGCAAGTTGGTGTAGGAAAGTGACATTTTCACCTGTTCATTATGGGATGACCAAAAACACCAGAACTAGCTAAAGGTTCAAGTTTTAAGACAACTAGAGAAAATGAACTTTTGAATTGCAAACCTTCTCACGGCATATTACATAACGAACTGTATCACCACGAAAGCATCCAGTAGAGTGGCCATTTATCTTCAATCTAAGAGCGACCTACAGATGGTTCATCGCTGATAAATTTAAAATGAATATAACGATAATAAGATAAATATAAATATGACTTAAATCATTGCACTTTCTATTACGTGAGATCGGTTTTTTCCATCAGGATATTCTTCTGGATGTTTAGCTAACTTCTTAGTGATGAGATACTTTTCTAGAGGGACTTGGCCACTTACCATTTTCTCCTTCGCCTGTTTCACGTTAAACAAAAGATGGAAAAGCACTATCGCCTGAAAATTACCATGTTCTAAATTATAATCTTTCTGGTTAACACCTTTTTAATAAAGTGCACCTCCACAAATATGTTGCTCAAACTTTCTGCAGCAGGTGATGCAATTAACTGGTAAATTATGAATATCTTATGACCGTTTTATAAGGACGAAATTTAAAAAATGAGCGACATTGACATGTTGGCTTTTTATCTTTTGGATTTCATTATTATTCTTAACACTTGTATGTTTTACCATGTGTTTTGAAATTCTAGTGATAAAGTAGAACAAGAAACCTTCGACAATAGATTCTGTAGTAGAGACAAGCAAAGTTGTTTTACCTTCATGAGTTCACAGTGAATCGATTCGATAACATCCTTGGGAGACGTGTATGCCCAAAAGACATTCAAATGATGAGACTTGCAAAAGAAGATGTTAACATTTCTGTTGAATTTTAGAGTATATATAAAATCTAGAAAGAAAATAGCAACTTAGTAGCAAAATTGAACACACTCAAATGAGTGGTAAATCCATCTATGATTATAGGACAAAAGTTGTTAAATGTTCCAACTTCCGAGTACGGGTTCAGCCACTAACATGTTACTCATTGCTACGAGCTTTAGCAATTTTAAATGTAACCTAGAATCTTCTCATGCATTAACCAAGCTTCTACATTATTCTATTGTTCAACATTTTCTTTAGGTATCCGTCAATTACTAAGGGGAGAGAAATAAAACATAGACGTACTCTCCGTTAAAAATATGATCAAGGCAATAATTTCCTATTTCCTTAGATACCAAACTCCAGTCACTCCGAACCATTTCAAGACCTTTTCATTCAGTGACCTGCATGTACTTGGTAGAATTACATAGCAAGCTCAAAAAAACTTCAAAAAGATATATATGTTGAGACCTACCCCATACGGTTTATTATCCTTAAACTGCACTTTGACAGCTGCATAATTCTTTTTCTTTAGAAGAAGCATTCTCCTGTATAAGCCATCTTGTTCAATTATTAAATACTTGTATTTTTTGTTGACCTGAAATTAAAGAACAAAGACTAATTAAAAGAATCACTGTCAAGAAGTTTTTCATAAGAGTTTCGTTTTGCTTACCTTTTGTAAAAACATCCAAATAGTATTCAATCATTTTTTTCTTAATATCAGAATTATCAATTTCATTAATAAGATCTAAGATAGATCGTTCTTGAGATGTAAGAACATTAATACTTAATCCATTCATATCAAGCATAGCTTTATAGGGATTATCCTTACAACCACAATCAGAAGCAGATGAGCTACTATTGGACTCATCATTATAATCTTCGTTAATCTCATTAGTATTTTCTGACTCATCATCAGAATAATATAACATAACAGCTATAAGCTGTTTTTTCAGACCTTCATCAGAAATTTCATTTAATTTCTGTTTAGTCCAATATTTATTGGCATAGTGGTCTGTTTTTCCACATTTTCTACAAACAACTGAAGTAGAACGATGATGAGGTTTGGTTCTAAACTTAGAAACATAATTAGTAGAATGATTACGATTTTCTCGCCTAGGTGGGGAGGATTTTTTAGAAAATCGTTTAGACTTAGAAAAATGTTTTCTCTTAGAAGAAACCTTATTATAATGGTTTTGAGGAATTTGTAAATCAAATCCAAATTGGTCACAAAAATCACCAATTTCTTTTCTACCTGTCAAATTTTGACTTTTTAATTGGGCTCGAAGCTTTATGTCGTTACAAAGGGATAACCTTCACCAACACATTCACTAATAAGTTGTCCATAAGTATAATTATGGTAAGGGATGGTAGTTTCCCCAGTTTGCCGTAAAATTCTATCTTTAACCTTCTGGGCAAATAAATTGGGTAGACCTGCTATAAATTTTTCTTTCCAAAAGTCTGCATTAGCATCAGGTCTTAACATAATTTTGGTTAAGAAAACATCCTTATACCACCTAAAGTGGGTTAAGGTTGGACATTTAAAATTGATTAATAAGTCCTTATTTCTTTCAAAGGAAACTGGATTGGAACCAATAAAAGCTTGTACAATAGCAGTCAAAAGAGTATATACTGCATTTGGTGAAATAGTATCTGTATAGGAATCCAGACCCTGTTCAGTTTTTATAGGATTTCTAATAATTTTAGTAGCAGATAAAACCATTCGTTGATGGTCAAGGGACATAATATTATCCCACCAGCCACATAGTTGGCCAGCAAAACCTGCTATTATAAATTCAGCAATTTGGAAATCCGTGTTATTAGCACTAAGACATACCGTAGAATACATAGTCATTCTATGTAATACAACCATAATTTGGTATTCGGTTAGACCATTTATATTCCATTCATAAATGGTTCTGGCGCTAAAACTAGTACCAAGATTAGCACTCTCTTCTTCATAAAGAATATCCTGTGGTGTGGGTCTAGAATAATAATGTTTCATAGGGGCCGTATGCACAGTTTTTTGTCGAAAGGCTGTGGATTTACCAAAAACATTTTGGTTTAGGCTAGCCTGTTGGTCTGGCGTATGTTCCATAGCTAAAAGTTGTTCTTCAAAATTATGAAGACTTTCTATATCCGTAGGAAGTTCGGATAGAGTAGCAATTTGTTTACCCTTATTCAGATTAAGGCTTTCTAATTGCTGGGTTAATAAAGTAATAATATCAGTATTATTATTCGAAACAGTAATATCAATACTGGGTTTTAATATAGTAGGTTCAATAACCTTTTGTTGAGGGGTGTAAGAAGTACTAGCAACATCTGCTATTTCCTTATGTACTATAATAGTTCTTTTGTCTTCAATACGACTTAGTTGGGAACAAATAGTCTGAAGAGTTAAATTAGTAAAATTTAACTGTTTTTTATGTGAAAATGCCACAGATTCAATAATAGCATCACCAGCACGAAGTTTTAAAAGTTCGGAAGGGGGATGTATAGCAGAAATAGTGTCTCATTTTGCTGTTGTCCAATTTTTTTGAAAAGTTTTTAGAACGTTTAAAAAAGGACTATTTTCTATGGTTGCTTGATCAATAAACCATAAAGGAAAAGAAACCAATTGTCTTATGCAATCAATATGATTGTAAAAAAGAGTTTTATAATTCTGTTGTTCTTGTTTACTATACGTGGCAAAGAACCATTTACGGAAAGAAGTATATTTCTCTTGGTTGAGATCATTTACACAATCTTGTCTATCATAGATAAAAGGAACAGATAGAACATTAATAGACGCAATATCATCAAACTCAGATAAAATTTCTGGTTCTCTTTTCTGTTCATGATATATAGCACGAGGAATACTTTATGCAGAATTATTATAAACACCATCAAAAACCAAATTCGTAGTTTTGGTAGCTGCTACAGAAGGGGTTGCTAAAGTAGGGTTTGGGGTATAAAACCTTGAAAATTGACCGCCTTGTCGAAAAGAATTTTCATAATCTGAAAAAGAACTTATAGCAGCTAATTTTTTTCCCTTATCAAATTTTATAAAAACATTTCCTTCTTTGGTTTGAATAATTTCATCAATTTTTTTAGTGTCCATAGGTTCAGCTGGACTTACAGAATTTAAATTCCATTCGGTTGGAGGTTCAATATCCTCTCATTTAATAGTTTGTGGGGTGTGAACATTTGATTTTAAAAGGTTTGAGACCTACCCCATACGGTTTATTATCCTTAAACTGCACTTTGACAGCTGCATAATTCTTTTTCTTTAGAAGAAGCATTCTCCTGTATAAGCCATCTTGTTCAATTATTAAATACTTGTATTTTTTGTTGACCTGAAATTAAAGAACAAAGACTTCAAAGAATCACTGTCAAGAAGTTTTTCATAAGATGTTCAATGAAATACACTATATAAGGGATATTCATATGAACTCGTGAGACATGTCATAGTGAAACAATGTAGCAACATAATTTGGTGGCATCATCCAAAACTCTGTTTATTCAAATTTACTTTTTAGACTAGACTTAATTGTTTTTCACACAAACCTTTTACATGGGAGAGTCGACACCTATTTAACTAATATGGAAAAAATTGAAAAGACTTATATTATGTTTATTTTAATTATATTGTAATTCAAAGCTATATAACTTAAAATTTTAAAAGATAAACCATTAAAACCAAACAAGTTGGGAATTTCAACACTCCCCCTTAACCTTATTTAGTAACTCCAACCATATTTATCAATTTTCGAAAATCTTCATACTTGAAAAGGTTTGTAAAAATATCCGCTACTTCGTGTTGTGACTTTGTTTACTTCACTTCAACATACTTCTTTTCAATACACTCATGAATAAAATGATAACGCCTGTCGATATGCTTACTTTGATCATATAACACCGGATTTTTGGCAAAAGCAATCGCGGACTTATTATCAGCAAACACTTTCGTCGCTTCATTTTGTGTTATACCCAATTACTTCAATAAATTTCGAAGCCAAATCGCATGACAAATACAAGAATTAGCGGAAACATATTCGGCTTCACATGTAGATAATGTTACAATTGGTTGCTTTTTCGAACTCTAAGTAAAAGTCGTATCTCCCATATAATAAAACAAAGCCATTTGTACTTTTACGATCATTAATATCGTCTCCCCAATCTCTATCACTATAGCCAATCAAACTAAAATTATTAAAAAACGAGTAATTAAATCTAAAATCAATTGTACATATTATATAACGGATGATTCGTTTCACAACCTTTCAATGCGACAAAGTTGGAGGTTTCATATAACGGCTAAGAAGACCAACTCCATATAAAATATCCGGTCGAGTAATAATTAAATATCGTAAGCTTCCAACAAGACTCTTAAAAAATATGGGGTTTACACTTTCATATTCAAAATATTTTGATAATATTGAAGCACAATCCATCGGAGTATTTATTGGCTTACACTCATCCATTTTAAACTTTTTAATGATATTTTTTGCATACCCTTCATGCGAAATAAAAATTCCATTTTCATGTTGTTTCACCTCAATTGCAAGATAATACGACATAAGCCCAATATCCGTCATTTCAAATTCACAACTCATTACCATTTTAAAATTCTCAAATAACTTCAGATTATTTCCCCTAAAAATCAAATCATCAACATATAAACAAACAATCATCACATTACAATTTTTATCCATTTTCACATAAAAAGAATGCTCATTGGGACACTTTATAAAATTATTTTCTTGTAAATACTTATCAATTCTAGTATTACATAACCCTAAAGCGTTTCAAACCGTAAAGCGCTTTTTTTTAATTTTAAAACTTTATTTTTAAACCCTTTAATTTCATAACCTGCTAGTTGTTGAAAATAAACTTTTTCTTCTAAATTTCCATTTAAAAACGCCGATTTCACATCCATTTATTTTATTTTCCAATTATTTTGTACGGCCAAAGAAATTAAAATTTTAATAGTTTTTAGACGAGCTACGGGAGAAAATATCTCATCAAAATTGATGCCGACTCTTGAACACTTGTTAGTCGTAGTAATATTTTGAATGAGACTCGCACTATATTCAACAATTTGGTACATCATTAGATTTAACCTGTTAACTAATCCAACTGGTTGAACCACAGATAACCATGTAATGGCTGAAATATGTAAAGTAGAATCTGCGTCGACTCCAATCTTTAAAGTTATGAAAAGTATTCAAAAGTGATTTCAATACCCTAAATGAATGTTGAGGATTATTCAACGACATCAATACTTGATTGATGAGACTCTGCAACGTTCAACAGACCATTTAAATACGAAGATATTCGTTTTAAAATATACCAAATCGACAAGCCTAAACATACATAATTAACCGGTTGAAACCAGATTAGCTGGTTAATAAGACAAGTTTTGAATTTCAAGATAACGACCGTCTCACCCCCAACACTATAAATATGGGTCCTCATGTTAGGAAGTATACTTAAAAGACATGTTGCTTTTAGTTTGATATTTTCCTTATCAGACTTTGTTACTTTTTTATAAGATTTTATATTAGCAATATGTTATTTGGTATATTTATTAATGAATTAATAAATGTCTATTATTATATTTCGTAGATAATTTAGTGTGTAAACGGCTTACACACGGAATATTAGACTATCAGTTCTTATATAATATAAGTATATTTTTACAACTTTAGATGGAAATTGACACAATATCGGTAGAGTTGTATTATATAATTTTACTAGTTTTGTCTTTACTGCATAAAATGGAGTATTCCAACTTTATATATAATGGTATGTTTTGTGTGTATTAAACATGACTAAATCGAGGTAATAATTCTTATGTTGACTAGGAAGAGTTATTGGTAGTACCTTGTGATGATGGGAAATGTTTATTCTCTTAATGTAAATATTATTAATGTGACATGTGTATTTAATGTTTGTCATTTTAATTCATAAAAAAGTGAGACTAGTTATTAGTCAATAAATTTACCGAGCATAATATTATTTCTAAGAATAAAATGCAAATTCACAAATGCTCTACCAAAAATAAGTTTTTCCCTTATAAGTGGAGTTGGGAAAATTTAAACACCATTAAGTCTACTAATGCTAAGAAGTTTATTAAGGTGGTAAAATGGTTAACTCCCCCTAGTGGCTACATGAATTTAAATACATATGGTAGCTACAACTCGCCTTCAAATCAAAGTGCAATTGGGGGTCTTTTAAAAAATTAATTTGGGGGTTTTGTCCTAGGGTTTCACGACAAAATTGAGAGCCAATCTGGGCTAGAATCTGAAGCTAAAACAATTCTATATGGTCTCAAAATTATTGATGCTAATTATTTAATAATAGAAAGTGATTCTAAACAGTTGATTAATATTTTAAAGGGGAATTCTAAGTCTACTAATATTTTAAAGGGGAATTCTAAGTCTACTTGGATTATCAACTCTATTATCAACAAGATTAAGCAATTATTAAAAGAGAAAACTTATCTTTTGAGTTTTATTGAATGAGAAGGCAACACTGGAGCAGATCTACTTGCAAAAATTGGTTCTACCTGCGAAATGAAAACCTCAGATAATATCAACGAATTCTCAAAGGAACTTAAGGAAATAATAAAGGTAGAGGCAGAGGGGGTGTGATATAGTCCAGGTTAGAGTTTGGTAGTTATAAATGAAAGAAAAACACACAACTTTTTTATATATATGAAACTGCTACATTTTTGAGTATAAATACTCATTAAGAAATAACTGAAATATCAAGTAATGGGCAGTTACTGTAATTAATAACTGCTGAATCTAATGGCTGAGATTAACCCAACCCAATCTAATCCTACGGTTCAAAATAAATAACAGAAATAACATAGTTCTTTCAATTAATTACACAGAGGTCCTAATTTAAACAAAACAAAACGAAACAGTCAACTGTCTCTCTCTCTCTCTCTTTCTTCAGCTCATCATCCATGATGATTAGGGTTTTCTCTTTGGCCCATCATTGCCTTACTGTTCCTTAGGTTATCAGCCATAGATTCATTACAAATTCCCTCCTCTTTATGAAGGATTTTGCCCTCAAGATCCTTATAAACATTTAGCATCCTCTTAAAATTCTCCCATGTAGTTTCTCCTTCCATTTGGCCACTCCAACGGATTATAACCTCCTCCCAACTTCTTTTACCCCCTTAATTTTTCTCTGATTGCCAATATCTGTACTGGAATAGCTTTTAATCTTCCATACCCATCTGTGATAGGTAAATGAGGTAACAATTTCTTTTCATCTCTGATTTTGAGTTTTAATTGAGATACATGAAACACAGGATGGATCTCACTTCCCTTTGGTAATTCCAATTTGTACGCCACTAACCCTATTTTATCTATAATTTTATAGGGCCCATAAAATCTGGAAGCTACCTTCTGGTTCCTTCTTCTTATCACACTTTGCTGACGATATGGCTGTAACTTCAGGTAAACTAAGTCCCCTATCTCATAGGATTTGTCCACTCTCTTTAGATCAGTGTTTTGCTTCATCCTATTCTGAGCCTGCAAATAGTTTTGTTTTAAAGTATGAACCACCTCATCTCTTTCCTGCAGTAGTTGTTATAGTTCTGGCTTATTTTCTTTGGAGGTTAGGTAATGGGTTAATTTTGGGGGTTCATATCCATAAAGGGCTTTGAAGGGGGACATTTTTATTGATGTGTGGGTAGTAGTGTTGTACCAGTACTCAGCAATATAAATCCACTTAAAAAACTGATTAGCCTTATAAACCCATTCCATACATTTGTCACCAAAAAAATTGGGAAAACCAATCTAACTGGTTTACAATTTGTAGAAATTTGTTCATGGAAAAAATTAACATCACCAGTTTTTGAAGACCCTTTGTTGTTTGCTGAGGTTTCTGGCATCTCTCCCTCTTTCCCTTGGTTGTAAAGAAAACTGACTTGCTGTAGTTGCAAATTCATTTGTGCAATTTGATTTTCCAGAATGATCTTGTCATCCTGCATTTTTTTTGTTTCTTGTAAACTTGTCTGTATCAATGCTTGTAACTGCTCTAATTTCTTGTCAGTGGTCATTGTATTTTGGGTTTCAGCTTGGTTTAAAGGTTGGTTCACTTGTTGGAAGAGTGTGGCTGGGGGTTGCTGTGATGCTTGACCTTTCTTTCCGGCCATTGTATGGCTCTGATACCAATTTGGTATGGTCCAGGTTAGAGTTTGGTAGTTATAAATGAAAGAAAAACACACAACTTTTTTATATATATGAAACTGCTACATTTTTTAGTATAAATACTCATTAGGAAATAACTGAAATATCAAGTAGTGGGCAGTTACTGTAATTAGTAACTGTTGAATCTAATGGCTGAGATTAACCCAACTCAATCTAATCCTAGGTTCAAAATAAATAACAGAAATAACATAGTTCTTTCAACTAATTACACAGAGGTCTTAATTTAAACAAAACAAAACAAAACAGTCAGCTGTCTCTCTCTCTCTCTCTTTCTTCAGCTCATCATCCATGGTGATTAGGGTTTTCTCTTTGGCCCATCATTGCCTTACTGTTTCTTAGGTTATCAGCCATAGATTCATTACATGGTGCCTTATCTTCGTGTGCGCCATGATGATTAGAGAAGAAGACAAGGGTAGGTGGTTGAAGCGGTGGAGACTTTCTCTCTCATCAGGTGAGTGCAATTTGGAAAGTTTGAGAAAATGTGAGAGTTTTCAGAGATTAATGAAAGCTTATCACAAAGATGGTCCCTCGAGTTCAACAAGAGCTGCAGAAAAGTCTTTTTACTTATTTGTAATTTTTCAAGTTTTCATTAATTATGTTCAAGTCCTTACCTTATTTATTTCAAGTTGTAATAGAACTTTTATTTTTGTTATGGTGTTTTCCCCCCATTTTTTATATCATTAATAAAAAGTGGGGTTTTTCCACCATTTATATATAAAAAAATAATAATACTGAGTTGGATGATAATATTATTTATATGGTGTATATTATTAATCGAAGGAATCCATATCCCATTTTATAGGATTGATATTATACCCTAAGAGTGTACAAGTGTTGATTGTATTAAATCATGTGGGTTGATTAATAATTCGAAATGTCAAATAAGTTAAACGGTACATAGTTAGAATATAATATGTTTATTGAAAATCATCAACGATTTAATTTAAAAAACGGGTATAAGTTAATCTTAACGTAGGGTAGATAATACACACATTTGATGATCAAATGGAAATGAAATATTTCGTGATATGTACGCAGAAATCAGTTATGGGTTTTAGTGGAATAAATTGTGATTTATATGGATTCAGAATTATCTCGGTTGATGAGATCAAATATTTAGTTGATAAAAGATAGAACTGAATCTATATAAGAAGCTCTATCTTATCTTCCATAAGGTCCCTACCCTATTCTATTTAAGCACATTGATTACACCACGAAATAGTATTTTATATGAATTAATTCGGGTATTATTAGACTAGTTTTGTAACTATTTTGGTCTGTTTAAGTTTTTTTTTTTTCATGAAATCAGCGTTTTTCTAGTTAATTTGCACTTATTTGCATTTTTATAGGAAAAAACATGAAATTAGCACACACAAAGAAAAGAGAACGCAAAGATGGACCAAATCAAAGAAAGAAGACTTAAAAGGTTTAAAGTCAGCACAAAAAGAAGTCAATACGAACGGGATAAAGCCGAAGGAAGCCCAAGAAGCCCATTCGTTAAGAGTTTCTAGAAATAAACTTAACTAGTTAGTTTAACCAGTTATGCCTAACCGGTTAGCTTAATCGGTTAAGTAAAAGAATTTCAAAATTTGATAAATAGAGTTTGTTAAATTTTGATTTACTTATATCCAACCATATCAGTTGTAAACACATTCATTCAACAGTTTAGAAGTATGAAACGTCCTAGGAGAGAGAAAAATCTTATTGATTTGATTTGCCTTGATCTCATTCAGTATTTTGTTTGACTTAGAGAAAAATCTTATTTGAGTCAGATTCGTGCTCACGAATATACTGGTTCAATGTTTAATTTATTGTAAATTTGGATACAACCTAACAATCTCTTAGTACATAACATATCAATATATCCAATACTTAAGGATCTTTATGAGCAACCAATTTTAATTAATTGTCTCCAAAATTACAAAGAAATTAAGTTTGGGTTGAGTCTAGGTTGAGGGTAATTGAGTCTAGGTTGAGGCGTATAGTTGATATTTTAGAAAATCAGTTTGGGTTTATGTCAGGACGTTCGACTATAGACGCAATACATCAACTGAGGCAAATAGTGGAGAAATATAGGGTGGGAAAGGAGGATTTACATATGGTGTTTATTGATTTAGAGAACGCATATGATAAAGTTCCTTGAGAAGTGATTTGGTGGGTATTGAAAAAATGATTTTTGTTTATTAAATATATAAACATAATTAATGACATCTATTAAGAAGTAACTACGAATGTTAGCACTACGGATGGCATGATAGATAGTTTTTCTATTATAATAGAGTTACACAAATGATCAACTTTAATCCCTTTCTTGTTTGTTATAGTTATGAGTGAACTAACTAGAGATGATGTGCTTTGTTGCATGTTGTTTGCGGATGATATAGTTATAGTGGATGAGACTATAACATGTGTGAACGATAAGCTAGAATTATGGAGACATACTTAGAGGCTCGGGATTTTAGGTTAAGTAGATCAAATACCGAATACATGGAGTGTAGTTTTAGTGGTAGAAGTGCGGTAGATCCACTTGTAGTTAAGTTATGTGGTGAGTTAGTACCAAAAAGCGATAAGTTCCGTTATCTCGGGTCAATAGTTCAAAACAATGGCAGAATAGAAAGTGATGTCAACCATAGAATCCAAGCAGGATGAATGAGGTGGAGGAGCGAGTCGTGCTTTTTATGTGATCGTAGTATGCCCTTAAGGCGTAAAGGTAAATTTTATATAACAGTTATAAGACCAGCATTGTTATATATTAGTGAGTGTTATGCGATTAACAAAGTAGATGAAAATAAAATGGGGGTAGTAGAGATGCGGATGTTGAGGTGAATGTGTGGTAAGACTAGGAAAGATAAGATTAGGAATGAGGATATCCGGGTTAAGTTAATTGTAGCTCTGATTGAGGATACAATGAGAGAGGGTCGTTTAAGGTGGTTTGGGCATGTGGTAAGAAGACATATGGGTGCTTCGGTTAGGAGTGAATATATTAGTGTAGGGAATCAAAAGAAAGGTAGAGCTAGACCGTTAAAAACTTGGATGCAAGTCGTTCGTAATGACTTAATCATAAGACAAATTGATAAACAAATAGCATTGGATAGAAACGTATGGGGGAGAAAATTTCATTATTGCGAGGACGAATAAACACTCAAGTGGTTTCATATATCCGACCCCAATTTTTTGGGATATAAGCGTAGTTTGATGATGATGATGATGATGATGAGAGTTACATTTTGATTTACTTATATGCGACCATATCAGTTGTAAACACATTCATTTAGCAGCTTAGAAGTATGAAACATCCTAGGAGAGAGAGAGAAAAGTGAGAATTGAGTGTTTTGTACAGGAATACTCGATTTTTAGTCATTGTATGTGAGTTAGTTATTTCGTTCTTTCAATACAACTTCATATTTTCTATTCTCTACTGTCTTTCATGAATGTTTGAATCCGTTTACAACAATTTAAACGTTAAACTTGTTGTCTATTATTTGTTTAATCGAAAGACAGATTTATTCCGACTAGTACAAAGAGCGCAATAGTATAAAATTGCATGTTAAAACAGTCGCGGTCGGTATAAGTAAACTAATAGTCTTTAAAATCAGAGAAATTGAGCCATTGACCTAACAAACCAACCGCAACCGCCCTCTCAGTATTAAGTAATTTATTCGTAATCAACCATAACTAAACAAAACAACGTTTAAGCTTAAAAGCTCATGTTCCTCGGATTTGATCTCGGGCTCTCTTGCACACTTTATTTACTGCAACCGTTGTTGTGCTCATGCGACACAGTCACACAGCGACACATGTTAACATGGAAAAAAACACGTTTGGAGGGCAGTGCGTATATCGGCGCTGCTGCCGGGAAACAGTCGCTTAAACGTTCTTTTTAAGTGGTTTTGGTACCATGCTGCCTTGATCTCGTTCAGTATTTTGTTAGACTTAGAAAAAAAATCTTATTTGAGTCATATTCGCGCTCATGAATTTTTTTGTTCAATGTGTAATTTATTGTAAATTTGGATACAACCTAACAGTACCTAACATATCAATATATCCAATACTTAAGGATGTACATGAGCAGCCAATTTTAATTCCCTTTGGAAATAGGAAGAAATTATGCTATTTATTACAAAATTTGGACAATCATTGTTGTGAACTCTGAAACCAAATAGAGCTTTAACCAAAATTTAAAACTATGGGGATCAATAGAGTATATTTCATATTTCATAATCTGTTTGTATCTAGAAATAGTATCGGGCTGTGAAAAATTCCAAAATCCCGACCCGGCCAGTGTTCCGACCCGTGTCCGACCCGAAACCCGACAATGTCGGGTTTTGTTCCGACCCGACAAACTTCGGGATCGGGATCATGTGACAATTTTGATTTCGTCGGTTGTCCCGACCCAACCCGATTTTTAAATTAATTTATATTTTATATTATATAATATGATTTTTTTTTATTTCAAAACTAAAATATAAATTAATTTATATCAAATGTAAGTGATGAGAAATTAACATTTTACCTCTATAATACAATGTAAGCACTCTATCATATGAGATACAATACTTTTTGTTTCATATATTAGTTATAATTACATATCTATAATATAGATTTTTAGTTTTTAATATATGAAACTATTAAAATAAAAAATATATTTAAATAAAAAAGTTATATTGTTAATTCATAAAAGATAAATGTTCATTATTTTCCGATTATAAAAATTATAATGATAATATATCTCATTTAGTATGATAATTGTTGTTTGTTTGAATAAAACTAAATATTAAAAGAATATGATAAAAAAACGTATCAATTTTTTTATCTACTCCATTATTTATAGTTTCACACTATTTTTTATACTAAATGTTAATTTATTTTTTTCATTTATTAGAAATGTTATTTTTTAACTATGATTATGTTTCGTGTTAATAACATGTTTAGACTTATCAAATAAAAATTGTTAATAAAAAATGAAGTTGTTGTAAAATAAAAAAATATTTGGGGAGATTCGGGATAAATCTATCCCGATTCTACGGAATTCCGAAAAAGTCGGATCCCGAAAAAGTCGGGTCCTAACTTTTGTCGGGTCGGGATTTTTTTTTCCACTTCCAAACGTAATCGGGTCGGGATACATGTTAAGTGTTTACAGATCGGATACCGACCCTAACTCATCCCTACTATTACCTACTATTATGTCCTTCGTAGAAAGCTTCCTCCCTTACGCGTTCACCCAATAAATATATTTTCAAAGACTACTTTTGTTTTTTATTGAAAAGTAAGACGACTATTATTTATAGTATTTTTATAAGTGTGTACATGTATTAGTATATGTATAAATAGCGGCATCCTAATTGATTATATATATCGCATGCAGGCCAGTTATTTATACAGATTACAAAGCACTTGTAAGTTGTAAACCATAGTCTTTGGTTTCTCCACTGCCCCCTTCTCAGCATTTTCAAGCATCTCTTTTTCATTTCGGAGATTATTTTTTCCTGAGGTACAAAATTCTGATCCTTTTATTTATGTAAATGATAAGACATTAGTATTTTATGTAACATCTCTGACCTAATTTGGGAGTCACACGACCAAATAAAACATGAGGCGTCACGTGCTAAACAAAATCTAAAAGAATAATTATAAAACAATACATAAATAGATCATTTATCAACTCAAATTTCTATCAAAAAGCTATATTAATTGTAACATTAAAAATTATATTCATTACAAATAAACTTAATCTATTACAAGCTAGACCAAAATTACATTGCAGCGAAAAACTAACTTAAACTTTTATGAAGTCTGTCTGGTCCCGACTAACTTGATTTCAGTTCTAAGTACCTGAAAATGTTATAAAAATGAGGGATAAGTTAAACGAGCTTAGTGAGTGATAAATCTTGCAATATAATATAGGGTCGGAAATATGTTATCATCTTATCATTTTCCTTCAAAAACAACGATACTTTATCTTACATAAAATTCCCAAAGCATGCTTTAATAAAATCGAACAAATAACTCACTTTCAAACGTTTTGGTGATGTGATCAATAGGATAATATAAATTAGATATCTATCTAGATTGTACTTCCCAATCCAATCCTAGGTGGATGTCAGACTTTCTGGATCTCTTTTATTTGTTGGATTCAGACTTTCTGAATCTATTTTCTATGATTGGACTTCCCAATCCTATATGGACTCTATATGTCTATTTTTATTCATTGTGCCGGTACTTCTTAAATATTTTTATATCATTTTTTTTTGTCAACTTATATCTTAAATATAATACCATAATGATCACAAAAATAAAATAAATTTTATTTCAAAATATTATACGTTTCATCAACGTATATAAATATTTCACTTTCTTTACGTTCATCAACGTATACAAATAAACTTGCTCTTTTGAACCTGCAACTTTGCAATAATATATATACATATATAATTTTGATACATTCAAAATATAATTTCAACATGCAATTACTTATTAAAAATACAATGAGATTTTCTAATAGCAAGTAAGAAAACCACTCACATATATACGGAACCGGAAGAACCGAAATATTTCTTAACCACCATGTATACTACCAGGACCATAATTATTTCTCTATCTATACCGATATTAGTAACCCGTACCTCCTGTCTCTCTGTGTTGTAAAAGGAAAAATCCATTTTGTATTTCTACTCTATCTACGGTGTGTATATATATATATATATACATAGCAAACAAATGAACTACTCATAAGTGATACCGATGTAAATTCCCATATGACACTTATATATGTATGTTTATTATATAATATATAGTGTAGACATATGAATATGTAAAAAGTTTTGTATTATATACCGTCATTTAAACGGTTACAGAAAAGTGAAAGGACAAGTTTAATACAATAGTTAATGCATCATTAAAATTTATGTTACTAATACTCTTCCAATTACAAAACTCTATAGTATCACACGTAACATTTTCATTCTAACTCTCTATAAGTGAATGTGGCTAATTAATGAGTATGTAACATCTAGAATTAACACGTAGTATAGATCATATGTGGCCTAATGCATTTTAATTTAATGTAGTAACGAAGAGTCCAAATTTTCTATCCCATTTCTCTACCTCTTTCGTGCCCCCTTTCTTATTTTATCCAAAAAAAAATTCTAAAAAATTTGAAAAAAATTGTACAATTACTATAATACATGTATCAATACATTTCAATAATTATTTTTAAAAGAAAATCCACACAAAATTTATTTTGGAATAAATGTATAAATTAGTGTAAATTAAACATTGAATATTAAAAAAATTGTCTAAAACAATATTATGTTCAAATGTTTTAAAATTTGAATACAATATAATATAAAAGTTTATAAATTTGCGGTATAAGTTGTGAAAATTTAAAATTTGAGTGAAAATAAGAAATGTGGCACGAAAGGAGTAGAGAATAAGAGGTAGAAGATTTGGACTCGATAACATGTACTACACTAAATTTAGAAAACAAAACGTTAGACCGTTTCTACACATTAAATGTTATTATAGCATGGTTATCATATTGTATTTTGAACATAAATTATAAGGTTAATTCTAAAGTTAATTCTAAAGTTAATTCTAAAGTTAAAATTAGTAGCAATGTGTAAAACTATTAAGAATAATATATAAAATAAAAAGAAAAATACGGGATTTTACATTTTCAGTCTAGAGCTATGAGATTTTTTGTCTTGTTGCATGCACACACTTTTTATGATATACTTACGAAGATGGAAATACATTTCAATAATTTGTTTGGCTTTTGACAGGCTCCAACAGGCAGAAATAAAATACTAACAATAACCGATTAAAGGGTACATTTTCGACAAAAAAAGTAAAAAAAACACATTTATACCAACTAGCACAGATATGGAACTTCCTAAGATTTTATATGGAACTTCAAAGTCTTCCTAAGGTCTTTGTATAAGGTTTTCTTATCGCAACTTTTGCAAATTAAACTAAATGTATTACTTCTACTCTAAGGTTTTATAGATTTAACCCGTCACAGCAGAGGTGTCGAGACACATGATTAAGCACCCCAATGGAACTTGGGTTGTAATAATTATTTTTCATCCCACAAAGGTTACCAAATTTTCTCAAACCGTGAACTACAAGAAAAAATTCAGATAACAACAATTTTATTTTTTGAAAACTGTTGGTAAATAGATTGTCACTAAATTTTAATAACAATTTATCAACATTATTAGTTGTTAAACTGTTGCTAAAATTTAGTGACACTCTATTTAACAATAGTATTCAAAATGTAAATTGTTGGTATCTGAACTTTTTTCTAGTAACGGTTTATAAAGATCTATTAAACTTCTAAAAAAAGTCTTATTATGCACATGTATTGTTCTAATCAACTTCGGAAAAAAAATATTAGTATAGCGCTATAGTAATAACTTTTGAGTTAAAATTAAGCCAAAGTTCTCAATCCTTTCCAATGTGGAAACTGTTCTTCCCAAATTCATTCAAGAAGTTCTTTGCTATAAGCCTATAATATCTTAACCCTTGAGAAATAAATCATGTTTAATCATCTTCTTAAATACTCTATGATAACGAAAACTCGTTTTGCCTTACTATCTTAACTGGTAACAAACAAATCATATTTGATAATTTTCTTATAATTAATACTATGATATTTGTGCTATCACTAAAAGTATTCAGTGCTGTTTTTCCTGAAACTTTTTAGTGTTTGAAATATACAGTGCATGTATATAAACAACATATAATGTGCTACTTGTTTGTATATATGTAGCTTCTTAATAGGGAGTATTATTACAAGGGTTGTGAAACATAATATTCCAGAATTAATTTAAAATACTCTATAGGAAAATAAAAAAGAGCATTTTTATAAATCGCAGAGTTGCGGCTTCAACATCCTGCATCAATCCTCCCCACTGTTTGATTCTGATGACTCATTGCTCTATCATTCCTCATATACAATGCTTATTATATTTTATTATGCAAGCATGTAGAACCCGTTAAGTGTGTGCTTATAAAGTGGATTGGAGGAATATTTCAAAATGACTAAATAATTTTTCATGGGCCATTTGAAAATAAAAAAATATAAAATAATGAATCTCCGTGGACCATTTGTGAATATAAAAATATAAAATGTACATGTTTAAACTAAAAGGACCAACGTAACCCTAAAAAAAAAAATAACACAAAACTAACATGTTAATAAAAATGCTCTGACGTGGAAATATTTACTTGTTCAATAACCAAATGAGGTACCACTTTCCCCGCATAAACAAATACAATATTACTTCTTTAATAATAAGATAACTCAGTCTACGTTGTCCTATTATTTTTGATTTTGTATCTTCTTGAACTTTCTCTTTGAATAAGTACATTTCTTGTTATTATCTATATTGGTCAACTTGTAGCTAGGGGCCTAAATGAACAAAATGAACCCAACAAAACTGTGTTCCGTTTATAAATTAAAACTTTTATTCATATTCATTTAAATACAAACGAACATTTAGCGAACATGAACCAAACATTTAACGAGACGAACACGAGTTGTTCGTGAACATCTAATTTCTTCCAAAACATTCAATAATTGAAAAAAAAAATATATATATATTTTTATTTTTAAAATATATTTTAATTTTATCATATATTACTATATTATTAAATAGTATAAACTAGTTCACATTTAACTTTAAGTTTACATAGTGTATAAATTCTTTTTTACATAGGTATGATTACTTTAACGAGTTGAACACTTCAAGATAAAATCGGTGACTATATTTATAGTATGATGATATAAATTACCATAATAAGTTCGAAATAATACAAACATATCATTTATATTATTATAGCATAAATAAGTTTATTAATTGTGTAGTGATATTAGTTTTTGTTACAATATTAATAGATTTAGTTTTTTATTTTATCAAGTTTTATATATAGTTACATGAACACGAGTTTAGACGAACCGAACAGAGACATGCTCATGTTTAGTTCACTTAATAGACAAACATTATATTCTTTTTTATTATCGTGTTCATTTATAAATGAACGAATATGAACCGAATATTAGCCGAGCCGAACACGATCATGAACAAGTCATCTAGGCCTACTTGATTTTTATGGTTTCCATATTTGATTTTCTAATCCATGAAAGAGTCATATTTTGATGGTTTCTACAATGCAAAAGAGAGTGTTAAGAAGTGGAAGCAGAGTACCTGACTCTGAGTCAGGTTACTCTGCTTGCCACAGCCATTAGATCTGCTACAGTTTAAATTTAATAACAGATTCAATGGCTGTGGGAAGCAGAGTAATCCTGGATCAGAGTCAGGTACTCTGCTTCGTGAGGACTTCTCCATCTAGCTATTTTATGTTATAGTTTAACTTAATAGTTAATGGCGTAGATTGCGGGTAATCTGAATTTTTTATTCCTTTTCTTAACATAGGGAACCACTATTTCATTAAATATTTAAGAAACTTGAAGCCAGATTTATGATGGGGACAAGTTGTTGTTCAATGGGGATTGAAAAACCAATGGTAATGGAAACTAAAATAGAAGAAATTGAATTGCTAAATGGATTAGATGATGCTTTTGGAGGTGTGACAGTTGAGATGAAGGAAAAAATAGATCCTGATATGTTTGCTCATGTGATTAGAGCTTCATTGTTACAATGGAAACAGCAGGTACCCAAATATTTTATTTTATATTCTTTTTTCATACATATAGGAGGACTTGTTTGGACGCAACTTTCAAGCAAATACTAGCAAACTTGAGATGAAAGAACAATGTTTCTACATCTGGATTAACCTTTCTAACATTTTCAGGCCAATAATCCTTAAAAGTTTGGTTGTTAACCTAAACCAAATCCGCTGCTGCTTATAAACAAACAAAAAAAAATTAATTGAGCTCAAAAGCTGCAAGCTATCCGATTTAAATTTCTAAATTTTTTCATTTTCTGGCCAAAAGCCTATAAAACTTGTTTTCTAACTGGTCAGCCAATTACGGTGTAACTTTTAAGCAAAAAAGGCAAAATAAGGTGAGCTTAAAAGCTGCAACAAATCAATTCGAATTAAAGTTTCTAAGATTTTAAGACCAGATCCTAATAAGTTTGGTCTTTTAAGGTTGTCAATCAAACCTCTGCATCAAAGACAAATAAATTCGGGTTAAAAATGATCTGGTCAAAAAATTTAAGTACAATTAAGTTCATCAAGTATTTTCAATCCTTTTTTTGTGGTTGGGGTAACTGGCAAAAAGATATATTCCCTTGGACTTAGCAAAGACCGACCTAAAGACATAAATTTTGCAGGGAAAGAAGGGTATTTGGATTAAACTGCCAGTTGAACTTGCAAATCTTGTTGATGTCACTGTTAAGGTGAGAAAACTGTTGTATTCATTATTATGGATAATAAACTTGATAAAAAGTTATATTCCTTTAATTTGCAGTTGTCTACAGATTTAAAATTTTGTGCTGCTAATTTTCACAGGAAGGGTTTAGATATCATCATGCTGAACCGTCACACTTGATGCTTGTCAAATGGATTTCAGAAACTAACGATACAATTCCAGCAAACGCTTCTCACAGAGTTGGTATTGGTGCTTTTGTCATAAATGATGCAGGCGAGGTTCGTAAAATAATCATTTTTATTCACCTATATATGTATGTGAAGGATGTACGCTTGTTTGCTCGTAATTTTAAAGCAATTAAGGTGGTGAATTCGTGGATTGTGAAAAAAAGGGGCTTCATCCCACAAAACTTGAGGGTTTTCTTCACAACTAAGCTAAGTAAACTCTAAACATATTAATCGGCCAACAAAATCCAGTACAACTTATAAAAAGAAAAGGAAA
Organism: Primula veris; assembly: GCA_963682055.1. Taxonomy (NCBI): domain Eukaryota; kingdom Viridiplantae; phylum Streptophyta; class Magnoliopsida; order Ericales; family Primulaceae; genus Primula; species Primula veris. The sequence goes on along the minus strand of OY821743.1, from coordinate 24,709,534 downwards.
ATTAATTGGACTAAAAACCTGCAACCTAACAAATTGTAATGGCATGCAATTAATATTGGTACCTTCAGGGCCGGCCCTGCAGCCAGGCAAACCAGACAGCTGTCTTAGGCGCCACTGTCGGGAAAGACGCAAAAACAATAAAATAAAATAATTATAATATATAAAACGACATCGTTTTAGGTTTATTGGGGAGAAAAAAATAATAATTCTGTTATTGTGTGTGTATGTTGTAAAAAAAATTATCCGATGAAATTGAAAAGGCGCTGAAAACATCGTGCGTCTTAGGTGTTGAAAGGAGCCGGACCGGCATTGGGTACCTTGACTACCTTCTATGCGATCTTTTTTCTTCTTCTTATATATGAAATGGCCAAAATTTTCGTTTTGTCCGAAGTCCAATGTCTTGTTTTTTTTAGGTTCTTGTCGTCCAGGAAAAGAATGGGAAATTTAAAGGATCTGGTGTGTGGAAGTACCCGACAGGTGTAGTAGATGAGGTGTGTGAAATTGGTTTCTGAGATTTTCTCGCTGGGTTACTTTACTACTAAGGGTATATTTGTATGATAATTGTGATCTTATTTTTAACATTTTTTTCTTTTGGCTCATAGGGTGAAGATATATGCATGGGTGCAATTCGAGAAGTCAAAGAGGAAACTGGTGTAAGTTCGGGTTATCTGTTCTGCTTAAAAGCCAAGTTACATTTGACTTATCAGTTCAAAGCTGACATTTTTTGATTTTTACTTAAAAAGCTATTTAATCTAAATGCAAGTTTTTTTTAATAGAGTTAAATGAGCCAACCTATTGCCTAAAAGCTACAGCTAGACACTTTCTTGTTTAAGAGCAATAATTTAAGTGACTAAGACTTGTTTTTCCTTGTTTAGATTGATGCCGAATTCTTGGAAATTCTAGCATTTAGGTAAGTTGTAACGCAACATATAATTGAAATTGTTTCTAGAATGTGTAATTTGACAAAAAATTTGAAGAAAAAACTCAACGTATTATCTTTGCAGACAAAGTCACAATTCGTTCTTCGGAAAGTCAGACCTGTTCTTTGTGTGCATGCTAAGACCATTATCCTTCGATATACAGAAGCAAAACTCGGAAATTGCAGAGGCAAAAGTAATTTGATTTTTTTCTATTTGTGTTACCTTATGTTATGTCTCCATATTGTTGAATAAGACTTAATTCAATTTTCTTTTTACCGTATTCCTTTGTTCTCTCCTTTTCAGTGGATGCCCTTCGAGGAATATGCAGCTCAGCCATTTAATCAGAAAAACGGGCAGTTTAAGCATATTGTTGACATATGCTTAGAGAAGAAAAAGAAGAACTACTCTGGATTTTCAACAGTTATGGCAACCTCAGGCTTTTCCTCTAAAAAGAGTTCTCTCTACTTCAACCAAAAGGATCTAAAACCATAAACTAACTTGATCTTTTTCATTCATTTATCTGCTTAATAAGTACTTTTTAATGACTGTAATTATTTATTCATTCAAGAGCAATATTATGCACCACTGCAGGTGTTCAAATACATGCTGAATATGGATGTCACCTCCACGATACCGTTCATTTATGTGACACTTATTTTAGCTTGTATTTGACACCTGTATATTCGTAACATTCCACTGTTACAAGTGTAAAGTCTGTTGATTTTATGATCTGATGGCCCTGCTGTAAGTAGTTGGAAATGGATACTGTTATTAACCTTGTGACAATTGCTGTTTTATTAGCTTTCTCAGTAAGAATTTTATTTCTGGTAATAACAGGGGCAATATAAATTATTTTGGCCGTTCAAGAGCAATGTTGTTCACCACTGCATATATTGAAACATATGAGGAATACAGATGTCACATCACCGATGCTAATTATATTTGTTGACGTCACACTTATTTTCCGAGAAAATCTGACACCTGCACAGTTCATAGCACTCATCTTTGTTACTACTAATATAAGATGTGTTAAAGTTTGTTGAAGTCGGTTGCTAAAGACTTGGTGACAATTGCAGTTTTAGATATATTCATTAACATTTATCTTCTAGCATGTAGCTACCGTATGTTGATTTTGTCTCTGTATGAAATTCATGCAAATAAGTCCATATTTTTGCGATGTGGCATTAGAACACTATTTTTAGGCTGAATGATGACACTTCCCCATAGTCAAAATTCAAATCTTTAAAGCTCAAAACCGATACACCATTTCTCACGCTATCAAGGGTCTAAAAACCAAAACAAAGTAAGAAAAATGTTCTCCATCAAGGCGGTTTCTCTACTAATCTTGGTTTGTTTTTGTCTTGCTAAAACCAGTTGTGAAACGGAAATGCAATATGGTCATGGGGACGATACTCTATGCCAATACCCTTGCCATGTTCAACCACCACCACCGCCAGCAGGGGTCTATTCGCCACCACCGCCAACATTGGAAACTGGAAACTGCCCTCCAACTGTCACGTGTTGCCAAAATCAGCCTTATCAAAGCCATACGCCACCTATGCCTTACACACCCGTTCCGTATAACAGCTACTCCTCTTCACACACTATTGCTTTAAAGAATCATGTGGGTTTCGTATTTTCTCTTTTTGTTCTTGTTCTCAATGTTGTTTGATATCACTTGCATTACCGCATATCCTTTCGCAAAAAAGAATGCAAAGGAAGAAGTATAGTGGGTTTATTTCGTTCCAGCTTTTAAATTCAGTACATTTTGCTTATAAGTCGCGGTGCATTTGGTTGACCACCCCAAAGTCTTTCTTTTTTGGTTTTAAGGCTGGAAAATAAAAGCTTATAGTTAAGTTGATGACCCAGGTTCTTTTCTCAAGGCTCAAACAAACCAGCTTATTTGCTGAAGACTTGTTGTCACCTTGTTTGGTTGTAGCGGAAATAAGTTGGATTTTACATAAGAAATAAAACTGGTTCATCTAGCTTAAAGCTTTTATTTTCTTCAGGCGAAAAAAACTTAAGAGCTCAGCCTTTAAGGCCATCATCCAAATACCACTTTACATTCAAGCAAAAGAAAAAAAAAAGTTCAGCTTATTAATGGGTATTATCAGAGCAATTTCACTGAAATAGCTAATTTTTATTTATGTTTGTGTTGCTGCCTTTTTTCTTATGTTCTTTCGACAAAAAATAGTGTGGTGGCAATGTGCAAATATTTGCTTCGCATCAGCGCATTGCTGACTTAGAAAGAGAAAATACAGCTACCTCAACTCATATCGAGAATGTAATTCTCCACCTTAAACTCCGATCCTGTTTCTTTTCTGAACTATTATCTTATTTCAAGATAATTGAAAACTCGAGAACGGACAATCGTTGTTATATCAAAGTTCCCTATACCATGCCGTTATGTCAATATGTGTCGGGCATATACTATTTCTTCCATGGATTAATTGCATAACATTGTTTCGTATGTATCCTGTATTTTGGAAGACATTACATTCGGCTTCTCTTTCCATACCACATACCACATACCACATACTACTATTATTCTGAAACCGACAACGATGTCACATTTCCCAATTTCTAAATAAACTAAAAAATAAAAATAAATAAATAAATAAACTAGCTGTTCTGCTAGTCTCAAGGTCGAATTAATTAGTCAAGAAGCACACAAGATAATCCGGACACCACATTCCGGAGAACAATGACGAGATATAAAACTTTGCCCATGTATTTTTATTTAAAATTAATTTTCAATTGTGACTGGCCCATATGAACATAAAAAACATTAAATAAACTATAATATATACCTCGCTACGATAACCGCAGTTGTAAATTAAAATTCTGTTAATTAACAAACGCTTTAAAACGCTAAAGCAAGGCATGACTCATGCCCTGAATGAGAGAGGAATCTGACTCATCTTGTGGCTATAACCTAATTTTATCATAGAATTAGTTTATTAGTAGTAGTATTTGCTTACGTGTTACAAAAGGAGTACTATATACTAATTAACTCTAATTGCAACATAGTTAATTATGCAGATAAGTACCGTCCTAATCTGTCCATAGTTTATTATCCAAAAAAAGTAACGAAAAATGTCCGTAGTTTTCAGTAATATAATAGCAATAGACCTAAATATATCACAGGATCACAAGACACTGATATTTATTTCTAGCTAGCACATGATTTATTATATTGAAGTAGTCATGTTTAATACACACAAAGTGGTCTAACACAATGAATTCGAAATCAATATTTCCATGTAGTCAAACACAGATCTAATAAAACCATATGCCACAACTGATCTACTAATGTTTAGTATTCTATACGAATCCGTTATTTTAAAAGAAAATGTTCATGGTTGGTAAAAAAAACTAAGATAACATATTAGGTATACCTTATTTGAATCGAAAGTAAGTAGGACTGTAGGCATGGGCGGACCACTACTATTGGTTGTCTAAGGTCTAATCCAGTTTTTTTTTGTTTTAATTCATTTTTGCTACAGATACAAAACTTACTAAATTTGAGCATGTACCGTCCCGGACAGTAGGACTACACCACATAATATGTATGGTATATTATGAAGTAAACAATAGTAAGATACATTCTTTTGTTTCCCTGGCCTTGGTTTCTTCTTTTTTCTTTTTTAATAATCAAAGTAAAACATTTTTAAATTGGGGTTTTATACGTTTGATATATCAAACTATGTGATTTTAACGATTTAGATACCCACATTTTTAAATTTTCAATTTGGGTACCACACTATAAAAACTTTCCAATTTAGGTACCAGCACGTCTAAATTAATCACGGAATCATGTCATTTGACAATACGTGCTTGACAAACGTTAACGTGAGAGGGTAATTTTATCATTCCGTATCAAAATATATCATCATAGAAAAACGTTTTTTCCAATTTCACACGTAACAAAAATCAGCACATATTTCAAATTTGGGAAAAAATGTTGTTCTAATATGATATATTTTGGTGCAAAATGATAAAATTACTCTATCACGTTCAAGTTTATCAAGCACGTGCTGTAATGTGACATAATTTCAGGATTAATTTAGAAAGTGATACAATTTCTTATAATGTGGTACCCACATTGTGAAAGTTGAAAGGTGGTATCCAAATTATTAACAACAATATAGTTTGGTGTAATAAACATATTTTTTTTCCCTTTCTTGAAGAAATAGGGGTAAATTTTACTTTAGCCCCTTATGTTTTGTTAAAATATTGATTTAGTGCTTTGACTTTAAAAATGTTGATTTAGTGTCCATTAGGTATATCTCTCTATATATAACGTATCTCTTTCTTTCTTTATATGTCTTGTCATGTTCGTTTGCGATATAAGAGGTAGTATAGTAGTACTAGTATTGTGGGACCCACATTATACTTTATTTGTTTACACAAATTGTATTTGGTATTATATAAGTATATTATCAATTATATTACATTATATGCTAATTAGGGGTATAACCTAACTAACAAATACCACTTATATGGTAGTATTATCTATCACACTAATAATACCTGGTTATAAATCATACCGTTTTATAATATCCTGAAACAAACATGTCTTTTATATCTTTACAAATGAGTAGATAAACATAAAACACGTGGTTTAGTTAGGTTTTTGGTCATTACCTCACTCTACTTTGATTTTACCTTATTTGTAGCGTTTATACCCTTATTTTTATTATTTTTATAGTTCATACATTTATTCTAAGAATTACTATTTTCAAAAGTTTATACCTTTATTTTTATAGTTGAACCCTTATTATGTAAATTATAACAATATTTTTGGAGTTATGTTTTTAATTATGTGTACATATGTTTTTGATCATTGCCCCATTAATCTATTTCTTCAATTAAATTTCCCATTTTCTTATAACTCATAATTTTTTTAAAGTTTATATCGAATTTTGCAAACTTCATACCCTTATTTACACAGATTATTCCATTTCCAATAGTTCAATCCTTTATGTTTCACAGTTCATATCCACAAACCTCTTACCCTTATTGCATAGATCGATCATACCCTCTTTTTGGCATGGATACTCTTATATTTATAGCACATATGTCTTTTTCTATAGTTAATGCCATCTTTTTTTAGAGTTTATATCCATATTAGCACCCTTCGTAAGATAATTTTGTATTGATACCTTATTTACAACTTAATTAATGATTGGTCCATAAAATTGAATCTAATTAAGGATTGATCCGTTTCAGCGAAAACCAATCACAGTGCGACATGTGTCCAGACCCCGTAGTGTGCGCGATGTACTGGATTTCGTCGTCATATTTCCTGAAATTTCAGCGTTGCCCAATAGTTTGAAAAATTATAATTTCAGTCTCTATAGTTCAAATCTAATTATAAAAGGCTATATAATTTACAATTTTAATACATTAAGTCCAAAAAATTAAATAAAAATAAGAAAAAGTAGGAAAATTTCATAAAATAAAAAAATCTGAAAAAGAAAATATACAAAAAAGCTTTAAAAAAAAGGCAAAACACCGAAAAAACAAGAATAAAATTTTAAAAATCCCAAAAAATACAAAAATAATCCCAAAAAATCTAAATCAACAAAAATTCAAAAGCACAAAAAAATTCGAAACAGTCTGAGTTATTTAAAAAAAAATTCTAAGTTATTTAAAAAGCAGTCTGAGTAATTTTAAAAACATTCTGAGACGTTTTAAGTCTTTTTAAAAATAGTTTGAGTCGTTTTAAGCCATTTTAAAAAGTGTCAGTAATTTCAAAAATAGGCTGAGTCGTTTAAGTCATTTAAAAACAGTCTAGGTTGTTTTAAGTCATTTTAAAAATAGTTTGAGTAATTTTAAAAATAGTCTGAGTCGTTTTAAGTCATTTTAAAAACAGTCTGAGTCGTTTTAAATCATTTTAAAAACAGTCTGAGTCGTTTTAATTCATTTTAAAAACAGTACGAGTAATTTCAAAAACAATCTGAGTCGTTTTAACTCATTTGAAAAAAAACATTCTGAGTCATTCTAAAATAGTCTGAGTAATTTTAAGTCATTTTAAAAACATTCCGAGTCGTTTTAAAAATAGTTTGAGTAATTTCAAAATTAATCTGAGTCATTTAAGTCATTTAAAAATAGCATGCGTCATTTTACGTCATTTTAAAAACAGTCTAAATCATTTTGAAAACTGTTTGAGTAATTTTAAAAACAGTCTGAATCGTTTTAAGTTATTTTAAAAATAGTTTGAGTAATTTCAAAAATGGTCTCAGTCGTTTTAAGTCATTTTAAAAAAAACATTCTGAGTTGGTATAAGTCATTTAAAAACAGTCCGAGTCGTTTTAGGTCATTTTCAAAACAGTCTGAGTAATTTCAAAAATAGTCTTAGTCGTTATAAGTCATTTAAAAAAATAGTCTGAGTTGTTTTAAGCCATTTAAAAATAGTCTGAGTAATTTCAAAATTAGTATGATTCGTTTAAGTCATTTAAAAGCAATCTGGTTTGTTTTAAGTCATTTTAAAAATAGGTTAAGTTGTTTTAACAACAGTTTGAGTAATTTTAAAAACTGTTTGAGTCGTTTTAAGTTATTTTAAAAAAAAACAATCCGAGTAATTGAAAAAACAGTCTCAGTCATTTTAAGTCATTTTAAAAAACAGTCTGAGTTGGTTTAAGTCATTTAAAAACAGTCTGAGTCATTTTAAAAAACATTCTGAATCGTTTTAAGTTATTTTAAAAATAGTCTAAGTAATTTCAAAAATAGTGTGAGTCGTTTTAAATCATTTCAAAAACAGTCTGAGTTGTTTTAAAAACATTCCGAGTCATTTTAATTCATTTTAAAAACATTTTGAGTTAATTTAAGTCATTTTAAAAACAATCTGAGTTAATTTAAGTCATTTAAAAAATAGTCCGAGTCATTTTAAAAATAGTCTGAGTTAATTTAAGTTATTTTAAAGACAGTCTGAATTTATTTAATTCATTTTAAAAATAGTCTGAGTTCATTCAAATCATTTTAAAAATGGCGAGTTAGTATAAAAACATCCGAGTCATTTTTAGTCATTTAAAAAATAGTCGTAGTCATTTAAAAAAGGTTTGAGTTATTTTAAAATTAGTATATGGTTTTTGTAAAAAGTCTATGGACATTTGAAAATAATCTATAATCATTTAAAGATTATTTACGGTCATTTGAATAGACTTTTTTTAGAACGTGCTTAACAAAAATAGCTTTACATGTCGGTTGTATCACTTTGATTAGAAATTATTCAATAAAAATGACCAAATATTAGACTAAACGGTTTGTGTGTATCAATTTGTTAACTTTGGGACTGATCGTATCTATATCTAAACTATTGGACCATGTTTGTAAATTAATCAAACAAATGCAAAATTACAATTAACTCCACTTCTTTTTTCTTAGATTTCTTAGATATGAAATTAGAGAGAGAGAGATTGAGAAAAAGAGAGCTCCACCTACCACCACCGCCTACCACCTCTGCCAACCACTACCAAAGCTCCACCACCGTCGTGATATATTATATATTATATAGATATACAAATATGTATATATATACATATATATATATATAGGGAGAGAGAGAGGGAGAGAGAGAAGACAGGTGGCGGGCGACGACGGACGGCGGAGGCAGACTGTGGTGTTGGTCGTAGTTATTTTAAGTTTTTTTAGAGTGATAGAGTGATAATGGAAAAATAGAATTGGTACGCCTTTTATATTTAATGAGTAATGAAACAATCATTAATTAATTTTAGGAATAACTGATAAATACTTAATTAAATTTTATAAGATGACCAATAATTAAATATTTTTGTTTTTATATACCAATTCTTAACTAAACCAACTTCGTACCCTTATCATACCGTCATTTTAGAGTAATACCCTCTTTTTAGAATTCACATTAATTGTGCTAAAATATCAATTGGTCAATATATCAAACTGAGATGGGTGAAACAACCTTAAGAATCAACTTAGAATCCCTAAAAACTCAGTTTGATTTATAACTCGACATAATGGGTTCAAATCTCAAGAATAAATCTCCGATCTACCAAAATACAACATAACAGACAAAAAAAACTCCCAAAAAAAGCATGAATTTGGATGATGGGGTTTTATCATACCCACCAATTGATACAGAGAAAGAAATAAAAGATATGAACAAGTAAAAGTTCTGTCGTGGTCCGTTTTTTTGGAATTTGGTTTCAAAAGATATATTTTTTGCCTTTTTGGTAATTTTTCCTAGATTATTAACTAAAATGTAATCTAAATAAACTCTTGTAAACTAATTATTATTTAAGTTCATAAGAGGTGAAGAATGCATAAATAGAGAATTTGTAAAGTAACAAAAATAAAATTGTTTGTGTAAAATAGACAATCAATTTAAACAAGTTGGTATGAATACTTAGCACACAAACCACGGTTGTAAATGTAAAAGAACTCTAACAGTATCTTATTACATAAAATTATTAGCTAACAATGTTTTTTTTTCTTTTCATTAGTTGTGTTAAAATATATATATTATTTTTATTGTTGTTAGAAAAACTTGTTAAAAAATAACAATATTTTTAATGGATGATGCGGAAAAAAAAGTCTCACCTACTCCACAATTAACCGTTTATTCCCTACTTTGTTTTATAATTCAACATCTCCTATTTTAGTGGCTTATAAAATGAATACTTAATGGACTTTCAATTAATAATTAGTTTTAATTAAAATTAGATAAATTTGTTAATTGAACACATTAATGTGAATAACATACACACGAGTTATTTAATATGTAATTAAATAATGATGTGACAAAGTTAATACGTTAAAATTAACCCAATTATTATGTGGATGTTTTACCTAAGCAATGCTTTGAAATGCTTAAGCAAGGCATGACTCATGTCCTCAGTGAGAAAGGAATCTAACTCATTTTGTTTGCTAAACTAATATCTTTGACTAAAACAAATACTAATAAACTAATTTTATGATGTAAGCACATATACTAAACTAATTGTAGTTAGCTAAGCAGATAAGCACTGGCCCATAGTTTTGAGTAATATGATAAATTAATCACTGAAATGATCTCATAGTTTCACCTTGAGTTCTCTCTCATCCCATACTTTCTACTGGATCAAAATATTTCTGTACGTTTTGAAAACTGATAAAACTTGTTCTAATTATGGGTAGACGGTGGGGTTTATGAGATGTTGTACCATGTATTATGACCTTTTTTTTACCCAATTTTTTAATTTTTAATTTTGGACCTTCAATTCAATTTTTTCCCTGATTTGGACGGATTTCATTCAATGAGCTTAAATATTTATTAAGTAACCATACTCCAATAGAATATAATGAGTTTTTTATAAAGATAGTAATAATAATTATAAATATAAAAATACACAATAATATAAAAATATAGAATTTATGATACTTAAAGTTTAAACTGTTTGATCGTTATGATGCAATCCTACGATTAAAACACAAAGTACAAATGTGAAAAGTTTAAGATACCCTCAAATTTAACACAAAATGAGCATGTTTATCGTATATGCAATTTTTCCTTCCGACGGAATTCATCCAAATAAAACAAAAGCATGAATTCAAGATATGAAAAGAAAAAATTCAAAATTGGAGTCGACTCAAAATTGAAAAAAGGTCCTAATACGAGGTTTATCACCCAAAGCCATCTTAAAATATATTAATCTATTCAATTAATCCGTAGTTCATTTACTAACAAATTGGTAATTTTACTCTAGCTTTTGTTTTCTATCATGGCGAGCAAATCCAACAGATAAAAAAGGCCTAGATGTAAAACAACCATGTACCATCTTAAGTTGTTTCCCAACTTTCATTGTATTTTCATTTATTACACTCGCCATGTTTTCCATCAAGTTGGGTGCACAAATCAAAAATATATGATAATTGTGTTATTAGGTAAATTACAAACTCATTATCAAAAGCAATGTTACTCACACAAGTTGAAATTCCTATCCCTGTTCTAGTTGCAGTCAAACCACAGTTGTAACCGTAAGTATATTAATGAACATAATTGACATTTAAACGTAATTCTCACGCACGTTTAACAACGGAGTTCACCCAACTGAGCTACGTATCCGGACCAATCACCCAGATTAGTTATATTATAAAAGATTACAATATATAATCTAAATTTTATGAAAAATTGCCAGACTCACTCTATGTTTTTCTACATATTTCTATTGCTTCTACTACAACTATCACTCAAAAGATTAATGGCATAGCAGAATTGTTTTTCATTTTAAAAGCTCTCACGTGTATTCTCTCAAAATTGAGTTTTTTTATAACTTAGAACACACTATTTTTACAATTAAAGCTATTAACTATTTTTAAGAACAAAAATACAATATTCTAATATCTTATTAAATTTTTAAACTTCTATCTTCATTCTTCTTCAATATCTTATTGATTGAATCTTTGTAGGTTTAACTGAACTCAATCTTTCTTATATGCATGAGATAATCTCTTGATTGATTTCAATCTTTATAAGTATCCGTTAATAACTTGCTTGGCAATAAAAGATATTGTTTACTTCAAAAAGATATACACAATATAATATCTTTTTGACAAACACATCATATTCGTATAAAATATCTCCAAATATAATTTCAATCTATACGAAATATATAACAAGATTTCTGAACCAATAAGATTAAAATTGTGATAAAGTCATGCATAAAAAATAAAAAATAGGAGATTTAGTTAGCACAATATAGAACAATATAATATTTTCTAGATAAAACTAAACTTCATATATCTTTTAAAGAACTTTCATTATTTATCAGTTGAATATTCTCAAAACATATAACTAAAATCCCTGTAAATATATGAGAATATTTCGGGCATACTTTTATTAAAATAAAGAACTTGCAGAACAAGTAATGTAATAAGACAGATTCCTACAGAACAGCAGGTTGTAACTAAGTTTGCAGCTGAGGTTGCAACTTCACCTGTAAACACAACAGTTTTAATAGTAACACTTAACTTAGATTACATTGCTCAAAACAATTGACAACAAAAAGTTATTAGGACGGAAATATGGTTCTAACACAAGTCTAATTCAATCCTCTGAAACGCCGTTGTTAAGGACTTGTCTATGATTATATGAATTGCAAATGAATCAAAAGATTACAACAATACTCGGAAACAAAATTTTATAGTAACGTCGAAACACTTTACAAAGCGAATCATACAACATGTAGAAATTACAACCGCTTGAATACACTTAAAAATGCTTCTAATAATCTACCTAAATAGATAGATATAGCCATTGGCTAATTGCACGCGAAGGACAAAGTCATACGAATAAATTGTAGAACATCGAAAAATCCGAGTCGAAGGCACATGAATCTGAAACCGTTACAAAGTGTAATGTTTTCAAAAATAGTTGCAACACCGAATGGTATTCTTGGAACCAAAAGAGATTTTTTTGACGCACTACATTAATCTATGCATAAGGCTAATTTACTCATAATCCTAAGATATGGACACGAAAATGCATGAAAATATAAACTGGTTGATATTTGTTCAATGCGGCTAGATGATATTTGTTCAAATGAACTCGTCGACAACAAAAGATGAGAGGGTATGCATTTAAGAAAGGGCATGCAATTTTCACGAATGTGCATGCATTTTACGAATGTTTATGTACTTAGTCGGAGCTCCGACAACCTCGTCGGAGCTTCAAAAAATCACCACCACCGCCGCCAATCCATGTGCAAATGGTGGGTGGAGGTAGGGGGAAACACTAATGTGATTTAAAATTGTTTCCCACGAATGTGTATGTAATTTACTAGTTTACAATTGTGTATATACTATGTTGGATCCGGCAACCGCCGCCGCCAACCCATGTGAAAGTGGTGGCGTGTGTGGGGTGGTGGGGGTGGTGTGGGGGGAGGGACTCAATTGATTTGAAATCGATTTGGGAAGATAGCTGAAGTAGATTGTGGTGGTTTTGAGATGAGCAGAGTGAAAGTACACTTTTTGAGATGAAAATGTTTGAGTATGACTTTTTAGAAATAAAGTTTGAAAAGCGGCACTTATATAAGATTTCACCTCATTCTTATGCATAAAATTACCGTTTAACAATTGAGTGTAAAATAAGTGTAACAAACGATAGTGTAGTAAGTGAAAATAAATTGGAAATCTACTATATCAATTAAAAAAAGTATATCAATCATAAAAAAAAATTAATTTGGATGTAGTAAGTCTAAAAGTTACGGAGTACAAAAAATCAGTCAAATTGACTTTTGAGGCCAAAAGTGCTTTTTAAAAAGTTTTTTGCGTTTGGTGAGGTTATTAAGGCACAACTTTTCGAAAAGTTTAGAAATTTCAAAGTACATTTTGAAAAATCAGGTTTAAGTGCTTTTCGAAAAGTGTTTTATGAAAATTTTAAATAAAAAATAAAATAAAGCAATGGCATTTCTTTAGTTATCTCAATTCTTTTATGTAAGTTGAATAAGAAATAATATTATATAGAAAAATGAATCATTAAAAAAAAAACTTAGTTTCAAAAAATAATAAAAGCAAAATTTATAGAAAATGGCTTATATTCAATAAAAGTAACTGATTGTTAAAAGATTTTTTTTTTCAATAAAAGTGGCTTATTTCTCTAAAATTGGCTTATTCTACATAAATGAATAATATTTGATAAAAAGTAACTTATTTTCAATTACAGATAATTACTTTAAAAAAAAAAGACATTTTTCAATAAATGTAACTTTTTTTAAAATAAAAGGTACTTTCTTTCAAAACAACAATTTTTTATTTTAAAAAGTGAGTTCTATACAAACGAATATGAGTTATTTCAGTAAAAAATGACTTCCAAAAAAGTGTCTTATTTGGGAAAATTGACGTTTTTTTGAAAATAACGATTTATTTCATTTTGTTCGATTTGAATAGCATTTTTTGTTTTATTTGTTACTGAAAGTTTACTTATTTGTCAAAACATTCTTATTCATTAAACACTCTGCAAAACTTATGAATAGCAAAAACACTTGCACATCAAACATTATTTTTGTTGGTAAAGTGCTTTGAAAAATTCACTTTTGTAACATCACTTATACAAACTGCAGTTTTACAAAAATATTTTGCTCCCAAACGCCCCCCTAACTTACTAAAGTATAATTTAATTTATTTATGGAAATGGAATAGGGACCATTGGCATAGTTAATACTTAAACAAGGGATAACCAGTGAGAAACATGAACAAAAGGTGGTAAAAGTATAAATAAATTGAACAACAAGTGTACTAATGAAAATATGCTTAAAAATTCTCCTATAAATACGCACAGTCTATTAATTAACCTTCCAAGTTCAAACTCGTCACCATTATTATTTAGTCATATGGCAAAACCACAAGGCAATTGGATCAAGGTTTATATATCCCTCTCTCTCTATCTGTCTATATATATATATACACTAGTAAAATTTACCCACGCATTGCGTGTGATAAACGTAATGACATAAATCTCGTAATATATTTTATTTTTAACATAATATTCAGATTTGGTATAATTTATTATAGTTACGGAGGTTAAAACGAATTGTTAATTAATTTAGGGTACATCCGTAATTAGTAAAATATATTGAGGACAAATAGTTAATTAATTATATTATGTATATTGGTAATTAGTAAAAAAGAGTTGGGGCATTTTTGGAAAAAATGACCAAAATTTGGCAGCATCATTTTTTCTTGGGTTGGCTTATATTAATAAGATATATATATATATATATTTATATTTATATTTATATTTATACATAGGAATGTCTATCTGCATGCTTTATTTTTGAATTTTTAATAAACTGCTGTTTATAAAGACGAACCCCTAAAATTGAATCATTAACATAAAACTTAAAACTCAATTTCAGTAATTGTTTAGTTTAACTATTAATGTAATATAATAAATAGTAGTATATTTTATTATATTTTACAATTGAATTCATAGCATAAATGTAAATATGAGCTTAAACCCTCTATTAAATTTACTAAGTTTAGTTATGATTTTCTCTAATTGTATATATGTTTGATTATACCTCTAGTATATATTTATTTTTATGTAGTTTTCTGGTTGATCAAAACCATACACTTGATCGTATGCCGCTGCTAATTTTCGTTGTAAAAATAATCCCTAATAGCAAAATGAAAATAAAAAAGGAATGGATACTTATAATCACTTTTTTTAAAAGCACGCTTCGTAGTGGAAAAGCTCGATTTAAAGCTTAAAATTCTCGGTTTTCTGCTTTTAGTTTCTGCTTTTTGGGCCGCTGAAAGCTTGCGCTTTTTACGCTTAGTTGATCATAGGCTGCTGCTAATTTTATGTTATTGAAATGATCTTTAATTGCAAAATAATTAAAATTCACATGGAAATGCTGTTTTGATAGCCTTTTCTTACCGGGAGTTGCGTCGAGATTTAGACTGGTGACGTGAAAACAAAAAGGAGAAAAATATGTTGTTCCTAAAAGATGGACGGAATGTTTACTTGAAATTTGGTTGTGCTATTGTTGAAAATTTCCAAAGAACCTGAATAAACATTATTATGTATTCATGGTATTTTTTATTAAAATAAATGAATTTGATTATAGAAAAATAGGAGAACATGTCCTAGAAAGAAATATAGATTTTGACCCAAAAATAAAAGCCTGGAGCGCTGTCTCACTTTACAAAATACAAACTATAGAATACTAAGAAACGCTTATGCAAACTGCTCACTCGTAAGTATATGACAACCAAGCTAAAAGTTATTTCAATTCCATAGATCTGTTTTATCTAATATCTTCCAGTGATGGGATTTTTTTTGATACGGATGCATTGTGGATTGGTATCAGGGTAGTTTTATCCCAAAAATGACGATGAACAGATTTTTTCCCCTTTCTTTGTTCTCTATCATTAGTCATATTAGTTGCAGAGTTACTTGGCTTGTCACCAACATATATGATATATGATCATGATGCATCTCTTTTTTCAAACGTTCTCCTCAGATTTTTCTCTTGCTATTAAATTTACTTAGCATCAAACTTATGTTTTAAGCTCGGCGAAGCAGTATATTGCTCGTCCTATTAATTGGATTGTGACTTTGAATCACTGTTTTAAATAGCGCGCAATGTAGTGCAACGTTGCGCAAATAGCAGTTAGCGAAAAAAAATCGCCTACGCAAAAGCGCTATTTTAGAGGTATAGCGCAGATAGCGTGAAAAAAGCGCAAATAGCATGAAAAAAGCGCAAATAGCATGAGTAAAAGCGTAAAAAGAGAGTTTTTTTTTTAATAAAAAAAATTAATTAATTTTTTTATTAAATTTTTTTATTAAAAAAATGGATACAACTACATGGTTTTGGGTCACAAGTTATTTTTTTACATAAGTGTGCATAAATAAGAGTTGTAATATTCTTATGAGTTATAATATTGTAATTTAGGATTAATTTTGAAGTGTGTTAACATAATAATCATCTGAATTATATGATTATATAGGTAAAATAAAATACACCGCAAATCTCTTCGTTGCTACGCTATTTGCGCTTTTGGTATATCTCTCGGAAAAAAACGCTATGTTAACGATAACACTATTTAAAACATTGCTTTGAATACTTCAAGGGATTGTTTCTTTGGAACCTTAAGCGCATAATTATATAACTATTTTAAAGTTGTACTTTATTTGGTCGGCTAAGCTGAAAAACCAAGAGGTTTCTTATTCCCTAGCTTTCTGGTCTTAGTAGATTGAAGTTATTAGTGGAAAATCCAACTTTTCTATCAGGCTTAAATAAGCAATTTCTTTTTGTTAAAAAGGAGCAGTTTAGGTCAGGGTCTTCTGATTGTGCTTCAAAGGTTGAAAACTCTTTGAATCTTTATAAGCCATCTTTTTGTTTCTATAGATCCTCAATTTTGGTTTACATATAGTCTTCACTTGTGTACAGAGCAAGAATATCCAGATATACATGCTATTGGTCTTTCCATTCAATTGTCATCAGTGGGAGAAAAAGGTTATGGGATTGTTTCCTTTCGACCGTTTTAAACCTTACATGTAAAACATAGAATGCGTAAATTGATAGCATGCCGAGTATTTTGGTGTATCCAAGAGCTAATTTTAGCTAGATATTAGAGGTTCTAGCTTATTCAGGCAAAGATTAAAACCGAGACACTCAGTTATTAAGCTATTGGGCCAAATATAATCCAGCTTTTTAAGCAAAAGAGCAAAAATAGATACAGAAATGAAGCTGTGCTTTAAAGCTGCAACAAGAAATGGCCAAAAGGCTTGTTTGGGTAGAACTTACAAGCTCTTTTTATTGTGCAAGTGTAGCTTATATTATTTTACCCAAGCAAGCCTTTAGCACTCTAGCTTGTCCAGGGCCAAACATCATAAGAGCTTAGCAATTAACGTGATCAACCTAATGTAATTCAAGTTTTAAGTTAAAACCTAAGCTAAAAAATTGCAAAGCTGGGTAACGTTTGGTTGGGTGTTTGCTCTAGTTCTTTTATTTATTTTTGCAGACAGGAAAGTTTAACGTTTAAGCAAAATGTATTCCTTTTCTTAGTTTAAAAAAATATTAGCTCTCTTGTTAGAAAAATATATAAAAAACCTCAATTCCACTATGATTTCATATTTTTTAAAATAATATGCAGCTTCAGCAGAAGGGAACAGAGCCTGGAGCAAGGAGTTCCCACGCCATCACTGTAGTAGGACAAAAGGCCTATGCTTTTGGAGGCGAGTTTGCTCCACGTGTACCGGTCGATAACAACTTATACATATTCGACTTAAACACCCAAACATGGTCCATAGCCGAAGCCACCGGTGATGTCCCTCCTCCTCGTGTGGGTGTCACAATGGCAACCGTCGGTACCACCATTTATGTATTCGGAGGTAGAGACACGACTCATAAGGAGCTTAGCGAGCTCTACTCTTTTGATACTTGTACAAACACGTGGTCCCTCATATCTAGCGGGGAAACAGGTCCCCCCAACAGAAGCTACCATTCAACCACCTCAGATGATCGAAGGTAAGGGCTATCAAACCAACAAAAAACAGAACCAGACAAGTTTGGTTTGGTTTGTAAAACTAAAGAACTATTTCAAATGATCCAGTTTGTAATTTAGTTATTTTAAAATTGAACCTTTAGGTTGGTTTGGCAACTTTCAACACTGATATAATTGGTAAAATTTGCGAGGTAATGATTTTGAAACCAAACCAAAGAAAACTGATATGATAGGTGTGTATATATATAAGAACACTACATAGAGTCGTAAGCACTCATAAAATCAGAGAGCTATACGGACATCTTAATGAAGCTATCCATTAGTGTCATAACCTAATACCGTGTATTTATAATTAAGTTTAGGTACATATAATAGAAAGGCGAGTCTTTTCATATTTCTATTACTCAAAATAATTATTAGTATTAACTGTATGTTTCTGCTATTCGATTTGAAGGGTGTACATATTTGGAGGTTGTGGTGTCACTGGCCGATTAAACGATCTATGGGCATATGATGTAGCCGACAAACTTTGGATCAAATTTCCCGTCCCTGGTGAGAACTGTAGGCCCCGAGGTGGCCCAGGCTTGGCCGTGGCCGGAGGGAAAATATGGGTTGTGTATGGCTTTGGAGGTGAGGAGCTCGATGACGTGCATTGCTTTGACCCAGTAAGCAAGGAGTGGGCCGAAGTTGAGACCGGTAAGTAGGCAGGAACAAGTTGATAATAGTAAAAGATTCATTTATAGTACTTTACCACCCCCCCCTACATGTAAAAAAAGTATAAATGGTTTCGCCATTGCAGGTGGTGAAAAACCGACGGCTCGTAGCGTGTGTTCAACCGTGGGGATTGGGAAGCATATATTTGTGTATGGTGGTGAAGTGGATCCTAGTGATTTAGGTCACCTTGGTGCAGGAAAATTTTCGGGTGAGTTTTATGTGTTGGATACGGAGACACTGGTGTGGAATAAATTGGATGACGTCACAAAAGGCGCGGACCATCCAGGCCCACGTGGATGGTGTGCATTCGCGCCTTGGAAACGAGATGGGAAATTAGGGTTGCTTGTGTATGGTGGGAATTCGCCTACAAACGATAGGCTCGATGATATGTTTATTTTCACTCCTACCTTTGGTGATGAGGGGATATGAAGACAGTGGGACAAGTGTGAGTTTGTGACATGTTATTGTGGCCTTCTGATAAAGTAAAACGATGGTTTTCACCAACTATCATTTTGTGCGTGAATTGTATTAGTTTTATGAATAAATGTCGTCCTAATTATTTATGCTTGTCAGTTGTGGTTCTACATTCATATCCTTAAGGTCTATGAGTAAAGAAAACGAGTATGTTTATCAAACGAAAAAGCTAAAGTTTCTTTTATGTCCATTTCGTGCACTACAATTAATTTCCCTAATTCAAAATAATTATAAAATTTGGCACCGACAGTATGTCACCATCCAACAGCCAAATTGACAACCATGGTGCACGTTAATACTTGCCCCACCTATTATCTTTTCAAATTATTCATAATCTACGTCTTATTTCGTCTTTTCTCTCAAATTACTAAGCAAGCATATTTGAATATATTGGGTGCCCCAGTTGATAATAACAATATAAAAAACCAAATTAAAACGCATAGCACCAAAAGAAAGAGCTCAGTGCTAAGTGACTATCTGCCACTATGAAACTAATCAATCATGAATCAACTATAGGACTATAAGAACTGAACACCAATAATTGAAGGCACATGAAAAGTATTCATACAAGCATATCAATTCACCCCAATAAAAAATAAAAATAAACAGATTACACTCTTTGCTTTACCAATCAAAAAAGGAGTAACAACACTGAAGAATCAAGTGAACAAGTATTATTAACAATGAAAAATGAAGAAGAAATACTTACATAACCTTAATTTAGCATCATTAACCCTCCTAAAAACAACCCCAATGCTGCCTTTACCGCCACTCTGCATGAAACTATTGTTGCCCCGTTAGCAGTGGAATCAGCAGCGTCATCATCGTCATCCGATGCGGGGCCTGGCGCCTCTGCATCATCTTCCGTCTCCTTTGGGCCCTTTGGAGATTTTGAGCCCTTAAACAGCTCTACCGGTTGTAACACCTTATCGATCTTGTACAATATCACTGGCTCCGCATCCACCAATGTCCCTATAATTGGCGAATAATATTAGAAATAAAGACAACTAATTATGATATGAAGAAGCATATATGGAGTATGTAGCAGTACTACTTACCAATTTGCTTTTTTGGTTAAGCCAAAAAAAGACTAGATTATATTAATAATGAGAAAACAAACTAGGAAAATTCGAGCTTAGAAACTCCTCTTATATAGCTCAAACAAACAGAAAAGCTCGGGTCGATTTGAATATTCAAATGCACAGGATATAAAGCTTCCAGCCAAGTAACCTCATAAAAAGTGACAGATAAATTTAGAAAGAAGGGTAAAGTCATATTCCGAGATATATAGTGAATTTTCATTGATAGTTCTTTTAAGGGGTCGAAATATTGCTTTCATGTCACTTACATCTCATATATAGCTTTCCTGATTGCAGGTTTAATGAAAATTAGTTGGATTTTTTCTTGAGATTAAGTAAAAAATTAGGTTTATCGAGCTTAACGTTTCTTCTTTCAGGCTATACATAATCATGAAAACAAAAATTTAGGGAAGGTCAGCCCGATTGAGTCCAGCTTTTAATTGAAAAAAAAAAGATTATGCTTAAAAGCTGCTACGGCTAGAAGCCTAGATGTATCCAGTTATAATCTCAATTATTGACATTAAATATACCTGTAATAGTAGCTGTGATCACATCTGTCTCCAGCTTCACATCCTCCCCGTCTGTTTGCACTGTGAAATCATAATTATCAGATCCATCTGTCGCCAAAGTGTTCATCAAACCGTTATTTGATTTTAGCATCTGCATCGAGTTATAAACTGGTATCCCATGATACAATACAACCGATGTTTTCCCTGCCTTCGTCAACTTATTATACTTCGGCATAAAAGCCTTAATGGCCCCATCACTAGGGCAAAACACTGTTAGCCCCGCGTCTATGTTTTCGTGGAAGGTGTTAGCGGCTCCAGAGCTATGCACGAGGTCCGAGAAGGCCTTGCAACCTTACGTTTGATAAAAAAAAAAAATATCAAAAGCTGCCGCTATACCACTCCATTCAAATTATAACAATGAAAAAAATAAGAGGAAAAAATAATTAACATAAAACATGCAAGACCACTCTAAAGTCCATACTAATATTGCAGAAAAAAACAGATGCCTAAATAGTTGTCGATACTAATACATAGTTTTAGCTTTTATCCTTATAGTATAATTGATAATTCATTACCTTGTTTGACCATGAGAGTGGTGAGGTTGACCTGGGAAGGGGAGCCGGTTGGAGCCTCCGCCTCGGCTGAGTTAAGGATGTGGCTGATATGGATGACCGAAATGTTGTATGGCATTTCTTGGACGGCTTTTACAAAAGTGGCCGATAGTACTCCGCCATTGTCAACTGCGCCAAAGGCAACTTTCCCGCCTTTCATGTCCGTGATGTTCACATAGCCCGACATTCCGTCGGCATTTCCTGTGGCCTGGTTTATTGGTAAGTGTAAATGTTAGGTTGGGGCAAAATAGTCTTTCAAAATACGTGTAATAGATATTAGTTTTGTTAACTTTAACCTCTTGCGACGAGCACTTACGACAATGACTTATATCTGTTTTGATTCACGGAAGGAAATACCTTAAATACAAACTTGCAAGATATCTCTGTTTATCTTCAAGAGAATATTTTCTTTTTAATTTCTTCAATCAACAAAAAACATTATAGATAAAAACAGATAAATAGTTAATCCATACAATTAATTCCATTTTTCAGATTTTTAGGCATATTCTGTAATTGTATCACTCTGATTGAGTTCTTTTTTTGTATTTAAGTATAATCTGGTTTAAACTTTTATAATAAGTAAAGGAAAAAAGACACCGTCTATTGTCACATGGTAAAAAAGGAACGTAATCTGTTTTCCAAGTTATGCTTTTGATTTTACTTTCACTTCATTTTCCTTTTCCCAATGTGACGCATATTTTTTACAAAAAATATTTGTACACTGCAAGAAAACATCTGAATACTGTTAGACATTTTGATTTTCGTCTCACGTTATAGTGATGGTGGCTAAATTGATAACAAAAATAGAACAATAAACTAGTGCTATCTCTTGCTAATTTATCCACAATCACTATAGTGTCGGTGTTCAATACTTCAATGTTCATACATTTTCTTGTAGACATGTCTATAGAAGAATTTCCTTCTGTCAATACTGAAGCTGCTAAAGTGTACCATAACTTCATCAACCATCCCTTTATAAAAGTACATCCAGTTCAGGTAATTAAACATGGAAGATATGGGGTTCCCCTTTAATTATGCCTCAAAATTTAGACCTCCGAGGCAGTGCAATTTCTGAAATCACCCCTCAATTTCTACCCCTTATGATCGTACAAATTTGTAATTATATTTTGATCATCAATATACTTATTTTCATGTTCAGTCATTTATGTGATTCAGACCGGTGTTGGAGCTGAAAAATACAACTAAGCCTTGAAGAATTAGATTAAATTTGAATAATTAGTGTTTTTTGAAACAAGACCAAGTTAAGTCCACTTACCACGCATACACTATTGTATTAACACTCACACATTGATTATATGTGCATAGATATATAGGTATCGAACTGACCTGGAACATAGTGGCGGTAAGGGTAGAACCCTTGGTAATCTGGTGCAGCTTCTTGGCCCCAAAGTAATCTGCAAACACATGAAGCGATAACACGTTTTTGATGGTGTACAACGAATAGCCCTCTGACAAAAGCCCAGACATAGCGGCATTATCCACTGCACACACAGTTATAGTCTCCCTCCGATTAATCTCAGCCGCCAAATGTGTTATGGTAAGGTAGTGGTTAAACGTCGAAAACTCGGGGTGTTTTGCAAGGATACGGGTTATGTTGTGGCCCCACGTGGAGAGCGGAAAGAGGAGAGAGAGGGTTAGAGCGACCACGAATGCCATAGAGAGCTGCATTGTGTGTGAAGTGCAAGTAGGGGAACAGGTGGTGTGAAGACACTTATTTTTTGTAGTGTGTTTCTGCTCTGTGTCTGTATTTGTGTGCTTATATAGAATGTTCAGGTCGAAATAGTAGACTTGTGATACATGTTGCCCATCCTCTATTTTATATAAATATGTATGAGTGATGACCGATCATATAAGCAAATACTATTTAAAAGGTAATATTTGACACACACTGCTCTAGTGTACACATTTGGTGAGGGTTATTGATTTATATCGATATGCAGTTAATTTAGTGTTACTTAGCGAGTCTTTGTAATAGCGTGTGTCAACTAATTTCTATTTATGTATAAATATATTATTTTATGAGGTAATTAAACTAATTGTTCCCAGAGTTCGCTCAAGATTGTATTCGTTTCCTATAATTTCAATTTGAACCGTATGTTCTAGGGAGAAATGGAAGTCGAATGACATGGTGACTTTTGAAAAAAAGAAACATATATCTTTTTCGCAAAAAGGGTAAACCGGAAAACAAGAAACAAGAATGGGAAATACAATCACGACCTTGTCCCATGTCTAGACTTTTGAACACTTTAGAATTTAATTGGTGCAATTCTTATTGTCGATGGAAAGTTCCTTCAAGTTATCAAAATGATATTAACCGTTAAAAATATTTTGATATAGTCGGGATAAAAAAGATTTTCTAGGGTTTTTGTAGTAAGATTGACCAAATTAAATAGAGTCCAATGGTTCTCCAACTGAACAATTTTTGCTTTTTAAAGAAAAAATATAAACAAAATAAAGTTGGCTATTTTATTGCACTGGAACTAGTAAAAAAACATAAGACGTTTATAAGGTTTAAAATGATAGGGGTTTGACCTATTTGATGAAATCTCAACCGCGGTAGTGGATATAAGCGGGTACGACTCTCTTCCTTGTATAAGATCCAAAAGTGATTTTTTGAACAATAATCCGAACACTAATTAATCACTACTTTTGCAGCCAAACCAAGTTTTTTTTTAAAGTTTGAATTACCTCAAATATTTTTAAAACGGTTCCGCTAACCTGTTTCCCGGATACATGTTAATTTATATTTTTTTAACTTAAATAATGTTATATGAAAAATTAAGATGTTAATACATGTTAAGAGATACATGTTTATCAATGCATAAACCCCATTTAGTTACCATAATTTAAAAACATTTAATACTTATATATATTATTATGGTAATCATTTAGATCTAAATATTTTTGGTAACCAAAATCTATCATTTTCATGAGGTTAGGAACAACTGAAATTAGAAGGACCAAGTGGAGACTAATGGAAAGTAATTGGACCAATAGCGTCGGTATAACCACCCACCTTTTAATTATGTTTACAAATAGTATCTTTTTTTTCCGGTTGTTACATTCCTTGCTTGGAATTTGTTAATGTCATTTTCAACTTTTTATTAAAAAAAAAAAGGTGGTGGATTTGATATTATTAAGAAAAGGGATTTGATGATTGAAATAGTATAAAGTTTCCATGCCAAGTTGTCGGTGTTTGAAATTTTCTTATAATTTTTTTTGTTTTTGTCTAGAATGTATCTACCCTACGATAATAATTCAAACAGTGCACCAAAAGTAATAGAGAAGATATTAAACTAGAAATTGGGACCGATCACAATTAGCAGGTGAAAGATTTTTGATAGAGAAATGTCACCGTTTTTAATTATAATTAACCCCGCTTTGTTCGTTTACGTTTAGTTTTTTATTTAATTTTTTAGACGAAACTTTGAGAATGACATGAGCAGGTTATTTTTGGCTTCCCTACTAGTGCAGTGAAGCTATGTCTAAGAAGCTGCTATTAACAAAGGCTGTGAAGGATTGGGAAGAGGTAAATGAGATGAAGAAGGAGGTGAAGAAACCCTAAAAGGGTAGAGAGAGAGAGAAGAAGGCGCAGCTATGCTGCTGTATGTTTTTTATGTATTTCTTTTTATTTGTTTTATTAAAGTATAAGTGTGTATTAATTAGGACCATAGGATTGACTTAACCTAGAGTCACAGGATCACGCCATGTGGCAGCAGTTTTAAAACTGCTTAGTAACTGCCTATAGTTTGTAACTTCCTCTTTTTAGTATTTAAACTATGTAATGTAACAATGAAGGATATCAAATATTAAGAATCAGTTTCGTTTACATTTTCTTTCAGTTTTTACTTGGAACTCACTGCAATTTTGGTATCAGAGCCGTCTTTCTGATGACCGGAAAGCGATCCCAGTCATCTTTAAAGGGGGTTCAACCCCCAGAACAACCTTTTTCACAATCAAACCCACCCTTAATTCAACCAGAAACTTCAAATACTTTAACTACAGACCAAAAACTGGATCAATTACAAGCCCTACTGTTGGCTAGTTTGGAAGATAAAAAGCTTATGGAACAGCAGTTGACATTGATGAATCAACAAATACAGCAAATCTCTTTGTCTCAAGACAAAGGAAAGAACAAAGAAGCGGATTACCATGGCTCATCTTCATCCCCACTCCAGCCAAAAGGTCATTCTCTGGTCAATGAAACATCCAGTAATCTGGTACCTGATCCAAACCAAATCAATTTTAAATCAGTCAGACTTGAATTTCCAAAGTTTTTTGGTGGAAAAAGTGTGGAATGGGTATACAAGGCCAATCAATTTTTTAAATTGTATAATACCCCTGATAATCAAAAAATAACCATAGCAAATATGCATTTTGAGGATCAAGCACTTATTTGGTATCAAAATCAAGAAAATGCTGGGTTAATCACTACTTGGGAAGAATTTACTGAACAACTCATTAGGAGGTTTTCTGATAATCTTAATGAAGATCCTTTAGATCTGTTAATTAAAATAAGGCAAACTGGTACTGTTAAGGAGTATAAAAATGAGTTTGAGTCTATTTCTAACAGAGTAAAGGATCTGTCTGAGAATCATAGGTTGGTGTATTTCATTAGTGGCCTTAAGGAACTAATTGGATTAAGTGTGAGAATGCTATTTCCTAAGGATGTTGAAACTGCTTTTTCTATAGCCACTTACCAAGAAGAAAAACTACTGTTAGAAAGAAAGTATCAATTCAAAAATCTTAATAACAATCCTAAGTTTAGCACACCTACTCCACATTCAACTTATACTAGGGTACACAGCCCAAGTAGTACTGTTAAAGTACCAATTAAAAGGCTAACACCAACTGAGTTAGAAGAAAGAAGGAGTAAAAACTTGTGTTACAATTGTGATGAAAAGTGGGTTAGAGGTCATATTTGTGTTAAGCCAAAGCTTTATCTTCTTTATAATGAGTTAGAGAATAATGAAGAAACTGAAAAAGAAGTCTGTATAAGTGAAACAGATGAGGAAAATACCAATGAACAACCTGAAATCACTTTACAAGCAATCTCTGGAGGTATTAACTCTAATTCAATTAGGTTTGTAGGTAAAATACTTGGGCAGAAAGTGGGAATTCTAGTGGATTCAGGAAGCACACATAACTTTATTGATCCTAGGTGGGTTACTAAGTTAAAATTACCTAGCAGTGAAAAAAGTAAAGTTAGTGTGAAGGTGGCTAATGGTGAAACCTTGCAAAGTATGGGACTGTGTAAAAACTTAGAGTCAACATACAGGGTAATCATTTTAAATTGGATTGTTTGGTACTTCCTTTAGTTGGCTATGACATGGTTTTAGGGGTCCAGTGGTTAAGGACTTTAGGGGAAATTGTATGTGATTTTCAAAACTTAACCATGGCTTTCAATTTTGAAGGGTCACAACTCAAGTTAAAGGGAATTAACAACAACTCCACTGGAATCACTGAATTTAATTACTTAGAGGGTAAAGAGATTAAAGGGCAGGGACTTATCTTGCAATTATATTCAACTTTTGTACAACATGATGCCTCTCTTGAGACTTCTAAATTTGAAACCCTTTTGAGAGATTTTCCAGAAATTTTTTCTGAGCCAAAGGGGCTACCACCTGAAAGGCAACATGAACACAAAATTGAATTAGTGGCAGGTACAAGTCCAATTTCAGTCAGGCCCTATAGGTATCCTTACTTTCAAAAGAATGAAATTGAAAAGATAATAGCTGAGTTGTTAGAAAATGGGTTTATAAGACCTAGTCAATCACCTTATTCATCACCAGTAATCTTAGTTAAAAAAGCTGATGGAACCTGGAGAATGTGTGTAGACTATAGGGCTTTAAATCAAGCTACTATTAAAGATAAATTTCCTATTCCAGTTGTTGATGAATTATTGGATGAATTAAAGGGTGCATGTATTTTCTCTAAACTAGACCTTAGGTCAGGGTATCATCAAATTAGAATGGCTGAAAAAGATATCCCTAAGACTGCATTTAGGACTCATGAAGGTCAGTATGAGTTTTTAGTAATGCCTTTTGGACTAACTAATGCCCCAGCAACCTTTCAGAGCACAATGAATGCTGTTTTTAAACCTTATTTAAGGAAATTTGTGTTGGTTTTCTTTGATGACATCCTAGTTTATAGTAAGTCTAAAGAGGAGCATGAGCATCATTTAAAATTAACTTTAGAAACCATGAGTAAACACCAGTTTTTTGCTAAGCAATCTAAGTGTAAATTCTTTCAACAAGAAATAGATTACTTAGGCCACATAATATCTCAAGAAGGTGTAAGTGCAGACCCTCAAAAGATAAAAGCTATGGTTGATTGGCCAGTTCCAAAAACTTTAAAAGGGTTGAGGGGTTTTCTGGGATTAACAGGTTATTATAGAAGGTTTATAAAAAATTATGGTGGAATTGCAAGTCCATTGACTGATTTATTAAAGAAAAATGCCTTTGTTTGGAATGAAATGGCAGAAAAATCCTTTAATAATCTCAAAATTGCCGTTACTACCCCACCAGTTCTTACCTTACCTGATTTTACCAAATCCTTTGAGATTGAATGTGATGCATCTGGCACTGGAATTGGAGCTGTCCTACAACAAGAAAAAAAGCCAATTGCCTACTTTAGTAAAGGATTGAAAGGAAGATTACTTAGTCTATCTACTTATGAGAAGGAGTTGTATGCATTAGTACAAGCTATTCAAAAATGGAGGCCTTACCTTTTTGGTCAGGAATTTTTGGTTAGAACTGACCACCAAAGCTTAAAATACTTACTAGAACAAAAAATAGGCACTCCAACTCAGCAGAAATGGCTTTCAAAATTATTGGGTTATAATTTTAAAATTCTATACAAGCAAGGTATTCAAAACAAAGCTGCTGATGCTTTATCTAGGCAAAATGAGAGTCTAGGAATGTGCTTTTCTTTAATGGTAATTAGTCCTACTTCTGAATTAGCAGAAACAATAAAACAATCTTACCTGGTTGACCCAAGGGTACAAAAAATAACAGAAGAAATGGAGCAGGGGGTTTTGTCATCTTTAGGTTATAAATGGGTGAATGGACTGCTTTTTTACAAAAACAGGTTGTATATTCCTAATGACTCTAAAATGAAATTGAAAATGCTGGAGCTTCTTCATGAAGACCCCACTTCTGGCCACAGTGGATTAACAAAAAGTTTAAACCTTGCTTATAAAGAAGTGTTTTGGCCTGGACTTAAAAAAGATTTTGAAAATTTTATTTCAACTTGTGAGGTATGTCAAAGATGCAAATATGGAAAAACAAAATCTTTTGGGCTGCTTCAACCCCTACCTATGCCAGAACAAGAATGGTCTGAGATCAGTATGGATTTCATAAATGGACTACCTACCTCAAATGGTTACAATTGCATATGGGTGATTGTGGACAGGTTAACAAAGTACTCCCATTTTATACCTTTGAAGCATCCTTTTGTGGCTGCAGACCTAGCAAAAAATTTCTTAAAAGAGGTTTTCAAACTACATGGGCTTCCTAAGAAAATTGTTTCAGATAGAGACACTGTCTTTACAAGTGATTTTTGGCAAGAACTATTTAAGCTGCTGGGACCAAAACTACTTCTAAGTACAGCTTTCCACCCACAGACTGATGGCCAAACAGAAGTTGTTAACAAGACCCTAGAAACTTACTTGAGATGCTACTCATCTGACTTTCCAAAAAAATGGTCTCTCTGGATTTACTTAGCTGAATATTGGTACAATACCTCTTATCATGCCATAATTAAAATGCCACCCTTTAAAGCCCTATATGGATATGATCCTCCTAAGTTATGTCATTACCTTATTAACAGTGATCATAAGCCAGATGTCCAAGACCTTTTAACCACAAAGAATGAGATTCTCCATACCCTAAAACACAATTACTTACAAGCCCAGAACAGAATGAAACAAAATACAGACCTAAAGAGGGTGGATAAAAGTTTTGAGATTGGGGAATTCGTTTACCTGAAATTGCAACCCTATCGACAAGTCTCAGTGGTAAAAAGAAAAAATCAAAAGATAGCACCCAGATTTTTTGGCCCCTACAAAATAATAGCCAAAATTGGATCAGTGGCTTATAAATTAGACCTTCCTCAAGGGAGCTCAATACACCCAGTTTTTCATGTGTCACAATTGAAATTAAGGGTACAAAAGAAAGATCAAATAATGCCAGATTTACCTCAACAAGATATGCAGGGGCGCCTTCGACCATTACCAATACAGTTTTTAGATTTACGCCAACAAAAAAGAGGAAAGAGGGTTTGGGATGAAATTTTGGTACAATGGAGTGGCCAATTGGAGAAAGAGGCAACTTGGGAAAATTTGCGTAGGATAATTTATCAATTTAATGATCTTGTGGGCAAGATAAAGCTTAAGGGAGAGGGAATTTGCAGTGAAGCTATGTCTAAGAAGCTGCTATTAACAAAGGCTGTGAAGGATTGGGAAGAGGTGAATGAGATGAAGAAGGAGGTGAAGAAACCCTAAAAGGGTAGAGAGAGAGAGAAGAAGGCGCAGCTATGCTGCTGTATGTTTTTTATGTATTTCTTTTTATTTGTTTTATTAAAGTATAAGTGTGTATTAATTAGGACCATAGGATTGACTTAACCTAGAGTCACAGGATCACGCCATGTGGCAGCAGTTTTAAAACTGCTTAGTAACTGCCTATAGTTTGTAACTTCCTCTTTTTAGTATTTAAACTATGTAATGTAACAATGAAGGATATCAAATATTAAGAATCAGTTTCGTTTACATTTTCTTTCAGTTTTTACTTGGAACTCACTGCAACTAGCTAATTAACACTGATGTTTTTTTTGTTATGTGCGATTATGAAAATAGTATATGAGATACAGAATTATAATGTACAGGAATGAAGGATGCTTTGCATTGTGGATGATGAATATCTACTTTAGCTAATACGATCTAAATTGATCCATGATGAATTACACTTGAAAGTCTAAATGATTACTATTTGAAAATATGTTTGGAGCTGCATATAGAGGAAATATTAAGTGACGTGTGTTCTGAAATTTCAAAAGCTTCAATCTTTGACGATGTCGTCCAGAGATAATTTCGACAAACCCAACGAAACCCAACGAAGATGAAGTTTCCCTCATCTTCGTGTTCTCAAAACTTAATAATAATAAAAAAACAAAGTTGCTAAAAAGCCTCAAACTGAACCCCAGTTGAAAACCCAAATAACTCAAACCACAGTTGTAACTCAAGAACCTCAAGCTCAGTGGCGGAGCCAGCATTAATATATGGTGCAGGGTTGGATTAAAAAAAAATCAATATAGAGGGATTAAATCGCTATTTTTGTTATAAAAAAAATTGCACCCCCCTACCTCATCATCTGATCAAGCTCCACTGTATGCTTCAGTTACCTCTCTTTTTGCAACCCATGATTATGATTCATCTATTATAGTCTGTAAGACCCCTACCTCCAGGGCCGATTCCAATCTTTTGGAGGCTATATGCCATCATGGATCTTTTTTCCGTTCTAAAGTAGCAAACATGTTTGAGTGAAATATTTAGTACTAGTATATAAACACACGTAACTAACAAGACAACAATACCAAATAAAATTTTATACAAACTTCGCAATAAAATTGAAAAGAAATCATACTAACAAAAATAATTTAGTTTTTCTTTCTAAATAAAGTATCAAGTATGTTCTCTTTGAAAAAAATAGTCCTTTTTATTATGCATGTAATATAAAGGAGTCGACAAAAATCCATACTTGAAACTATGGGGATATATAATGTAATAAGATATGTATTAAGCAAAAACGGGCTAGAATCGATATAAATTAAACTAAGAAATTATTTTTTCTTACTAAATGAAGGGCTAAATCTGTTATCTTTTGAGAAAACAAGCCCTTTTATGATGTATGTGATATATGACACCAGAAAGTACCGTAGTTGAAATCAGAAGATTCGAACCTGGTTGATGGTAGAAGTTAAACCTTAACTTGTGGCTGCTAACCACTTGGACAAGTGTTCAGTTTAAAACATAAACTGAACATTAAAAAACATATAATATCTTTTGTTAGAGAGTTGGGGGCATAAAATAATCGAGTTTTTCGGAGGCTCTAGACACGTGCCTCTTGGTCATAGCCCAAAAACCGGGCATGCATGCCTCTAGGAAATCTTCGTGTAAGTCCTCCTCTGGTATAGCTAATTAAATGGACTCGTTCTTAGTCTTTCCATCTTCCCTCTAGTCGTGTTTCAGCAAAAAGAACTAGGTGTCAAGTAAATCATTCTCAAAATCCCCTCTTCTTCTACCAAACCTAGGAAATATCTTGTTAAAAAAACAGTTAAACTACCATAAGATAGGGTCTTCTCTGAACCTTAGAAAGATGAATATTCTGGAAATTTTTCTAAAAATGATAACATATTTTTGATAAATAAGTCAAAGCTAGATATGATGAGTTATCCTGAGTGTGATATGAGGTTGTGTTTGATAAAGTTCCCCATATGAAAGATCACATTCTTAACCTTGTTCAAGCTGTTAATTTAGGTTAATCTCTTGAATATCCTAAAAATTTTATATGTGGGTTATTAGGGAATTTATGCAAACTTGTTCCTAAATGTGTTTACTCCTCCTTCTCAGATGTATCAAATGTATAGTAAAGTTTATATCCAGTGGTTTACATTTGATTTTAGTTCAGAAAGTATAAATCTGTTCTTACGGTGTTTCTCTTCGGCTGCAACTGAAATACTGGATGAGCCTGATATGAATGATGCTGTGAAAGTTTTGACTAGAAAAAAATATTAAGTGGGATGGGAACATGGTGAAGTCGGCTGATTTAACCCTTATAAGTTACTCTCTGTTGCATAAAATAGCTAAAGTGAATTGGGTTCCACTAAACAACTCTATGTTTTGAACAAAAAAACGTAGTTATGTTTATTTATAGGGTAGGTGATTGTACCATGAAACGATATATTTTTTGCGTTAATTCGAACATAATTATCCGAGTTTAGAGTTAATTATTACGTATTTATGCGTTTTTTAGTTTTTGCCGGATGATTTGCTATTATTTGGATTTTTGGAGATAAAAGCGTTGATTTGATGTATAAACGAGACTTGGATGAGAAGAAACAAATAAAGATTGGCCAAACTGTTGAAAAGAAGACTTAGAAGGCTAAGACCAGCCCAAATACGCATTAAACAAGATATGGGCCGAATCCAACTAAGTTCAACAGAGTCCAGAAGCCCAACTCGCAAAGAGCTTCTAGAAGAAAAACTTAACCGATTAACTTAATTGGTATAGTCAATAAATTTTCAAATTTTAAGTTTTCATCATATAAAATTTGTTATTAAGTATATCTATATATCTTGAACGAGTAGCCTTTCTAAAATCTTTAAGAGGCATAATTTCGACATAGAGAGAGAGTGTGAGAAACTACAACTTTATATATCCGATTTTTCGTCAATTAACAGTTATATTTATTCTTTTCAGTGATATTTGTCGTTCTTTCCTCTTTATTTCGTTGTTTGTTTGTTGAATTTGTTGGCAAGTAGTTTGATTGGCATGTGAAAGTGTAAATTTTTCGCATATAAAAATAAGGATTTAACCATCTAAAAATGCTAATATTGTTGGTTTTATATGAATATTATGCATTTAATCATTTTGAATAGTTTTATCTATTTCATGTATTTTTGGCCTTTTCAAAACTTAAATATATGAAGATAATAAAGCAAATGAATTAGAGTGATGATGAAAAAGCCTGGAGGAACTAAAAGAAACGATTTAGAAGTATTTAATTCGAGACCAAGTAAAGATCTAAAAAGAAAGATTGAAGAAAAGCCAAGAAACGAAATAAAATCAAATCATCGCCACTGATCCGGATCAAAGTCTCTTATCCGGATTAGATCCGCCTTTTAGACGACATCATTTAATGACGTGATAATTTTTGACTGGAACACGGAATCTGATCCAGATAAAAATGCACCGATCCTGATCAATATTTTTAGGAAATTAGATTCTGAGATTTTCTGATTTGAACACTATATGCATGTTTAGATTGTATGCATTATTACATAACTTTTCATAATACAAATTTCTTTTTCACTTTGTTCTATTCCTTATCTCTTCGTTTCTTCTTTATTTTCCCTTCCTCTGCCTATTTTCTTGTGCCTCTCCCTAGCTAGCAAGAATTCTTCATAGAGAGACCAAAAGAAACTCTTTATTTTTCCAGAATTTGTAAGTTTCTTTACCGTACTTGAATTATTTACTAGTTATTTATAGAGAAAATTAAGGATTGGTTCACGAAAACAAAAGTATTTAAGGATTGGTCCGGATATAAAATTTAATTAAGGATTGGACCATTATTTCTAAAACTAATTAAGGATTGGTCCAATATAAAAGCTCTCCCAATTCTATTTATTTAATTAATCATTCTCTCTCTAAAAAAAACAGCTTCCAGAGAAAACATTTTCTCCCCCAAATCTCTCTCTCTCTACATACATATCCACATACATACCCACATAATATATATATATATATATATATATATATATATATATATATATATATATATCTATTTTGCTGCTCCTCCGTCGCTCCCTCCACCTCCGCCACTGTCGTCGGAGGTTCGTTCCTCCTCACTCTCGTCGTCGCAAGCGGCCTGCCTCCACCGCCGCATGTTTATATATGTATATATATATATATATATATATATATATATATATATATCCTCTACTGTGGCCAAGTGTCTATCCTGTTGTCAAACCAGGAGTATATATATAGCATTAATATTGAGTTGGTGATTGTCAATACACCACATCGCACAAGTGAGATTAGCTATACGAAGATAGTTTGTTACTGTAAAAGTTTTCAGACTGTTTTTTCATATATATATATATATATATATAAAAGTTCAGACTGTTTTTTATATATATATATAAAAGTTCAGACTGTTTTTATATATATATATATATAAAAGTTCAGACTGTTTTTTATATATATATATAAAAGTTCAGACTGTTTTTATATATATATATATAAAAGTTCAGACTGTTTTTTATATATATATATAAAAGTTCAGACTGTTTTTATATATATATATATATATATAAAAGTTCAGACTGTTTTATATATATATATATATAAAAGTTCAGACTGTTTTATATATATATATATAAAAGTTCAGACTGTTTTTATATATATATATATAAAAGTTCAGACTGTTTATATATATATATATATATAAAAGTTCAGACTGTTTTTGCGTTTTAGGATTTTTGTTGATTTTAGATTTTTGTTGATTTTTTGGGATTTTTTTTTATTTTTTGGGATTTTTTAAAAAAAAATCGTGTTTTTTTCGGGGTTTTGCCTTATGTACGCTACCCCAGGGATATCGTATATACTTGCAATCACCGGGGCCCACGGCTGAATAGTATCATAAATAAGAAAATCAGGTTTATATGTCCTTAGCAACACCGAAAAATGAAGGGCTGAAGAATCAAATGCTTTCTTCAACAAAGGCATTTGATGGGAAGGGATATTTTTTGTAGTGTGGCAATTTGCAGGCAAGGCTTTTGTAGCAGTGATATTAAGCACAACAAGCTCTATTAGCCCTTTGTAACGACTCCCCGAGACTTCGTTTCGGAAGTTCAGACTGTTTTTATATATATATATATAAAAGTTCAGACTGTTTTATATATATATATATATATATATAAAAGTTCAGACTGTTTTTGCGTTTTCGGATTTTTGTTGATTTTAGATTTTTGTTGATTTTTTGGGATTTTTTTTTGATTTTTTGGGATTTTAAAAAAAAAAGTCGTGTTTTTTCGGGGTTTTGCCTCTTTTATTTTTTTTTGATTTTTTCATATTTTTTTGATTTTTTCATTTTTTCATTTTTATTTTCTGGAATTTTTCATTTTTTCTGATTTTTTACATTTTTATTGATTAGTTAGGGGAAATGGACCAATGCTTAATTAGTTTCAGTTTCATGGACCAATACTTAAATATTTTTGTTTTCATGGACTAATCCAAAATTTACCCTTATTTATATTACCATACAATATAATATAGTCGTAAAATATATTTGCTTGCTTGCTAGTTTGGCTAGGTATGAGTGAGGATTGACGACCCTCACCCATGTCTTTAGTAGGCCCTGCATGTTAGATAAAACAATCAACTCAAAAAAAAATATAGCGCGAGATTTATCAATTAAAAAAGACAAAGATAGTTTAAAAAGATTATAATCTCATCTCTATGGACAACCTAGTCTTACCAGTTTTTATAAATTTTATTGCTACATCGGTTCTCATACTCTTGCGAGATAAAAAGAGTTTTCATTAAAAACGCACACTTTTAACCCGATCATAGTTCAACGTTAAATGTTAACTCTCTAACTTCGTAGCTAGTTATTTAAAGCTTGATAGCTTAGCTAGCATTAGTAAAAAAATAAAACTAAACCTATAATCTGAATTTAATTAACTTGTAGTTGCATGTTAGAATTGATAACTGTAACGACCCGGTCCTCCGATCAGACCACCACCATCTGCTTACTACCACCAATATTGTCCGTTTTGCCCTGATTTTGTCCTCACTTCTCGGGCCGCACGGTTTTAAAAGGCCTTGGTGATAGTAAGGAGGGTTTTGTTAACTTATATACCATATAGATACTCAAATATATAGGCGATATGAGACAATATTTTCTCTTTACACCGGTATTTTCTTACAAAAATCCGGGTTTTTACAATAACCCTTTCCATCTCATTTGTTTTATTCCCCACCTCACATGTAGTTAATACTTAGGATTGACAAACCAAAAATTGGATAACATTGTAATATTTACGCCCATTCAAAAACGTTAATATAGCTAATCTTGTAGGGAGGAAAACTTTGGCCATTAACGTCCTTCCTCGTAGATTTAAACCTTCAAAAACACTAATTTAATTTGAGCCTAAATCCGTTCTTGGATTCGATACTCCAGGTAATTTACATGTTATTTACTACAACTGCTTTCGTGTTCATGCGACACTTATGTTCATGAAAAAAACACATTTGAAAAGCAGTCTGTAGTTATTGGTGTTGCTATCAATTTTGGCTCTCATGTATTTGATAACAAATGCTACAACGTTTTCCTTTCTCAGATAATCCTAGATCAAATCTCTAATGAGTCTGTCTTGAGAAAGGTTGAGAAAGTTATCCCTGTTCCAAAACCCTTAAAACTCTCCTCTGAGTTTCTGTCTAAATGACATATCAATGATATATCTGTTAAGTCCACTTCAGTAGCAACTCAGTTAGCCAGAAGGCTGATCTTTAAAAGGCTTGATGCAATTAGGGTCACTAGGACTGCTCTTGATAAAGAAGAAAGCTGATCTTAGGGCTATTTTAGCTGCTGATGTCACCACATCTCGTCCACATGGTCCTTCTATATTATCTTCTAGTCCCATAGAGAGTGTAAAAAGGACGGGATGAGAAGAGTGCTAATTCTGTTATGCAAATGAGAAACAAGAGTGTAAATTGTTACGTGATTGCATGTGAGGGCAATTAACATAAACATACTTTACACCTATTATATTAACAAAAACATTTACTCAAAAATTAAATTATCAAAAAATACGTTCAATTAATAATTAATAAAAAACAAAAAAATTGATTCATCATTCCCAATCTCTTTACACTCTCTCTCCTCCACTTTCTATCTTTCCAATCTTTCTATCCTTCTTCTCCCTCCCTTCGATCTCTCTCCTCATTCTCACTCTCCTCGATCTCACATCATTCATCTTTATTTCCGATCTCTCTCCTGCTCATTCCTCTATTTTTTCGATGTTTTTTTCCTCCTCCCTCTCTCTCCGATCTCTCTTTTCGGTGGATATTGAGACGGACACATCTGTTGGAATGGGTGGTGAGGGTATAGAGGAAGGTTGAAAACTCGAGTTTGATGCCGACGGAGATGCGGTCGTCGAAGAAGAGGCCCACGACGACGAAGTGGTAGTTCGAGATCGGAGGACGGGTAAGAGTTGGATTTGTTAAATAGTGTATAATGTTGAAAAATAATTTTATGAATTACGTGAATTAAATATATGGAGTTGAAAATTATTGATATGAATTATGTAAGTAAAGATATGAATTCTGTAAATTGAGGTATGAAGTTTAAAAATAAAGGTGAACTCTACGAATTAGTATATTAACTTTTGAAATAATGTTATGAATTTTTGAAATAAAGGTATAAAAAATACAAATTATGGTATGAATTTTTGAAATAATGGTATGAACTTAAAATAAGGGTATGAAATATATAAATTAGTGTATGAACTTTTGGGTATGTTTTTGTTAATTAGAAATTTTTGGATATATTTGTATTAATTTAGTTTTAAAAGTATTATATTTTGTTAATTTATCCTTAAATATATAAATTGTTAATATTGGTAAGTAGATATGAAGTTTCTTAACCAACAATATTTTAATATATTATATAAATTGTTAATATTGATAAGTAGATATAAAGTTTCTTAACCAATAATATTTTAATATAGTAAGTAATAATTTTCCGTGTATTATTATTCTTGAACTGATTTGAGCATCACAGTCGAAACTTGGGCCCATATGTACTAGACCTCTTTAATAAATTTAAGAAGGTTGAAATCACCACATTTTATCAAAGATTAAACAATTCTAAGGACCTTACAAATTACAAAACCTGTTAACACTTAAATAAATACGATTCTTTGTTAAATGATTTTACAAGAGAAAATTTAGCATCCGTGTTACCAAATAAGTGTCGGCACAGAAGCAACCATAAAAGATAACAGGTAGGTTTGCGGATGTTTTCCTACATTCAGCCACGTGACACCGATGTGCCAACAGACACTCATTGCCTCATATGCCACTGGAATTCAGTGTCTTAACATATGAATGGACGAACGCTCCAAAAAAAAATAAAAAATAACGCCGTAGTGCATGTAAGACACGTGAATACGCGGACACACCTCCGACATTTCATTTCACGAATCAGATTTTTCAATTCCTGTGTTCTTGATCTATTGACTTTTTTATGACACAGACACTTCCGTGTACATGATTTGAACACTTTCTAAAACATTACAAATACTTCAAATATGCGAGAAACACAATTAGTGCTACTAATAAGTTTCTATATTTTCAAAATTTACTAATGAAATCTCACAAATCAACAAATATCTAGATAAAAAAAGTGTATTTATTATTAAGATTCGTCGGTTGCAATTAAACATTTATAATTTTTTTAATTTTTACAAACAAAATGCATAACAAATCACACACACATATATATAGGGGTGGTTCAAGTAGCACTCATTTTTTACACTCCGATGAAAAACACTCTAAATTAAGATTTCACTAATGCAGATCTACACGATTTCATGACGGGAAGCCAAATATGGGTCATTTTTTTTTCTCGAGATATATAATTACCGGTATTGAAAATTAGTCTAAATTTTAAAATTCACTACATGCAATTATACATTTCGAAAAAAAAAAACAAGACGCATATTTGCTTTTCCGTCGTGAAATCGTGTAGATCTGCATTCATAAAATATTGATTTGGAGTGTTTTTCATCGGAGTGTCAAAAACAGTGTCAAAAAAGGTGTCATTTGAATCGCCCCCATATATATATTATTTAATTATCGTATATTAGCCATGTCATGTTCTAAATTTTAAAAATTTACCGTTTTATCGTGTATTTGTGATGTCGAACACGCGAATATGTGTTTCGTGCTACATAGTTCTTAACCATAGTTGAAAGTGTGAGAAGGAACTAGTTGAGGAAAGGAAACAAGAAATTAAGATGACAAAAAAAAAACGTGAATCGTCGTTAATTAAACTTTCATCCTAACCATTGTGCTAACTACTAATATACTGTTTAAATGTCAAAATTAAACTAGCGACATGTGAGTTGTGACAAGATCACAGTCGTCAACTATGCACACATTAACTCTTGTGAATTCATAGCGACTCCCATCACTATAAAAAAAATCTATTTAGTATCATAAAAAAATTTCAAATATATTGTCAAAATGTGTGTGTATAAATTTTAGTAACAAATTGTTTTGCTAAAATTTACTCACAACCATTTTTACAACATAATTTAAAAAGTGTTATGATGGTAAATGAATTTTTCGTTATTGTGAATATCAGTTCCATTATTTAAAAACCAATAATTTCTGTAAATATCTCACATCAGTTCTCTTTTCCTTTACTTCAAAAAAGAGAAAGCTACTCTCCCACGTTAATCACAGGAGCCAAATTCAAATATTATCAATGCATGTTGCAAAAAATCTATTTATTTAGGCATGCACAAGTTTTCACTGCGAAGCGTGGGCACATAATTCAAATTATCTGGCCCGTATGCAGGAGTGGGTACCAAGCTTTTGTTTGGGTTCATTTATTGATGGATCTTAAAAATTAGCTTAAGTAGGTGAGTCTCAGTTGTCAAACTTGAAACTAATAGGAAAACTCCATTCTAAAGTTTTGGCTGTGTTCTCTGTTGTTGTCACGTTTACGGACTTTCTGTTAGTTTGAGCCAATAGAAAATTTTCATTGTAAGGCTTGCCCGCCTTCTCAGGTTGTAGCTAATTAATATATACACAATCAAAGTAAGATCAAGTGTGACTTGATGGTTTAACCACCGTTCACCCTCCTTCATCCGGAGGAGTTGTAATGAGGTGTGAAACTCTTATGGTGTATATAATATAATAATATAAAATGTTTAATGGAAGTATGGTTTAGACATACCCGTATTTAGTGTATATTTGTAAAGAGATATTGAGAGATTGGATCCGTTTTTTCGTGGTTAATGTGCTACTTATGTAGGCGGATGGACTAAATGTTTGAGTAGTACAATCTTGGCAATCATATCTTATCATATAATAATATATCGCTTGTCTTATCAAGAATATATTATAATGATCTTCATGTGTATCTTTGCATGTGTATCCGCCGACTTTAACTTGTTCTTGGTGAAGTGTGTTGATGACGGCCTCCTTAAGGAGGGGATTCCCCTAGGGGCACAATCCTCGCTATATATAAATTGGGGTGAAGACCCCCTTTTTCTCTGGGCATGGCCTCCCTCTCAGACACAAGAATATACCCGCACAGAGGACTAAAACTATACTTCTCGTAGAGTGACAAATGTCGTAGGAGATTCTGTTTGCTTATGCGATAAGCAATATATCTTTATTGTTAGACAATATCTTTATGCGGCGTTTCTCGTATAGATTTGATGTCATATTTGCTTATTAGGATATTCTATTCCTGATAGTGTCTTATCAATATCTTCTCGTGCTTATCTCTCATGTCAGCTCCTTGGGGGGACGGGTGAAAACCCTCACTATCCCCCTCGCAAGGGTCATTAATTGCTACGTTAATTGACATGTCAGACCGCGTGTATTGCAATCATTGTGGAGTTCTAAACCTAAATTTTAACCTCCATCATTTATGTTAGATTCTAAATCCTAAATTCTAGTGACATATATGTTTGTTTCGTAAAAATAGTTTGTGATGTTCATAATAAACTCTTACTATACATACATGTATTAAATAACTTTTTTATACACGTGATTAGTACATGCGAAATTTGTAATCTCAGTTGCAGCTGAAGCTGGCGGACAGATTTTGTGGAGATTTGGTCAAAGAGTTTTTATGAAGTTCAAAACATATTGATCAAGCTTTAATGATTTGAAGCAATCTCAAAAGATTAGAAAGAAGAAGTATAGAAAATCTTTCTTTATTATTGTGAAAAAAGACTACAAGACATTCAAATAAGATTTGAAAACGAGTTCTGATCAAATAAAGAAAACTAAAAAGTAAATACTTGCTATTTGATCATAATTAGGATTTCTTGTAAAAGTATAAATAAAACCATTAGTGTTTAGTTCGTGTGTTCTACAATGTAGATATTCTGATGAGAGAGATCAAAATCACCCGTTGTAAACGAGAAAAACAAATTGAGAGTGATAATATTGGGATAACATTGATAAGTTGATAGTTGTTAGGTAGGAGAAATATTTTGATTGACAAATGCAACTGAGTGAGTCATAAAGTATTGTAACTGTTTAGTCAATTATTATAGTCTTAAACAATGTCAATAAACACTGAGTGAATGCCCCAAAGATGTAGACTTGTTGAAGTCGAACTCCGTTATCAAACGTCGTGTGTTCAATGTGTTTTTTACTTCTCAAATGTGTAACTGCACTCAAAATTTAGGCAAACAGAAATTTCAATCGGTATCCGAGATTCACATCAGACTTTATTTGGTGTGAATTCTGTGTTTTGAGAATACGAAGTTAAGAAGATAAGGAGGATGTTTCTATAAACCACATATTTGAAGATAGAGCGAATTATGCATTATGAAATACTAGATTGACATTCATCAAAGGACAATAGTTACAAGTAGGGGATGGTTATCAGTATAACAAACTTAAAAATTAGGGATAATATTTTAAAAGGCAATAAAATTTTCTCTCTAAATTGTAATTTTTCGGGACAAAAGTAATATTTTAGAAAAAAAAATAAAAATTGTCTCAAAATCTAACTTTTAGGCACATAATTTGAATTTTTTTTTGTCTCAAAAGACAATCGCATACGGACATGAGCAGAAAATTAAAATTTGTCTTCAAATAATTTTTGAGACGAAATTAAATTGCCTCCTTATGTCCGTATGAGATTGTCTTTGGAGATAATTTTTTTTTTTAAATTATGTGCCTAAAAGTTAGATTTGGGAATAAAAAATTTATTTTTGTGTCCAAAAGATTATTTTTATCCCGAAAAGTTACCATTTGGAGATAAAATTTGATTGTTTCTACAAAAATTATCCATAATTCTTAAGTTTGTTGTAGTCTATTCTGAAGGGATGAAAACCTTCAATTGTGGGGGATTTTTAATTATAATCGGTTCCTCAACTCAAAATCTTTACCAAAATAATGATAAATATGGAGAATGTTAGATCTTATATCATAGATTATAGTGACATGTATGTTTGTCATCATATTAGTAAAAATAGTTTGAGATGTTAATAATAAACTCTCATTATACATAGACGTATTACATAACGTTTTTATCCAAGTTGTGGTTACTACATGTAGAAGTTGCAATCTAAGTAGCAACTGAAGCTGGCAAACAGATCCTGTGGAGATTTAGTTAAAGAGTTTTTATGAAGTTCAAAACGTGTTGATCCAGTTTTAATGATTTGAAGCAATATCAAAATATTAGAAAGAAGAAGTAAAGAAAATCCTTCCTTATTGGAATAGAATACTATAAGATATTCAAACAACATTTGAACAATAGTCCTAGTCAAATTTGAAAAACTAAAAAGAAAATACTTTCTATTTTATCATAATTATAATCTTTTGTAAGAATATAAATAAACCTATTAGCTTTTACTATTTTGTGTGTTTTCCAATGTAGATATTCTGGTGAGAGCTCAAAAACACCTGTTGTACACGATAAAAACAAATTGAGAGAGATCATGCCGGGATGCCATTGATAAATTGATGATTGTTAGGTAGAAGCAATATTTTGATAGGCAAATACTGGTGAGCGAGTCATTGATTATTATAAGTCTTGAGTTAGTTGTTATAGGCTTGAACAATATCAATAAATATTGGGTGAGTGTCCCAGGATGTATACTTGGTGAAGTCGAACTCTGGTATCAAACATCATGTGTTTAACGTGTTATTTACTATTATGTTGACTACTTCTCAGTTGTAACTTACATGCAACTCAGTTTCAAATGAAACACGTAACCGCAATCAGAACTTAGGGAAACGAAAATTTCAATTTATTTATTATTTGCTTTTACCATGTTAGATAGTTTATTAGTTTATAATGAGAGAAATATTAATAAATATTAGAGTGGTTCTAGGGTGCTTCCAAACTTGCATTTTATGCTATTAGGGTTTCTTTCTCTCTAAAATACTTGATGACAGTTGATGTAGTCTTATTTTGGATTATTGTAGAAAATTATAAAACCTTAAGATGCATTTCTCAACAATGTGTGGGAACAAGATTTGGTAACATTGTCTTGCGTTTGGTGCACATCGGTATGTGTATGTGTGAACCAAGTACGTTGGACGTATTTATCATAACACCAAGAAAAGTTAGATTTAGTTTTGAAAGTTTACAAATTTAGGCTTTAATCGTCATGGGGATTCGTTAGTGGCTAAAACTGTCAAATTTTACAAATTATTTTCTCCCTACAAGATTGAGTTTTTAAGAGTTTCTAAGAGAACTTAGAAAATTTCATATTGTCATTTTAGGCTTGTTAATCCTAATCATGCGACTATGTATGAAGTTATGAATTTTTTTAACATTTACCACCTAATTCTTAACAAAATTAAGGAATGTTCAATAGCCCACTATTTCTTAACATATTATTCACAAGAAAACACTTCAAACTTATATTTACTACAATGTCACTTTTCATTAATATTCACTATATTTACATAAACGTCATTCTCTAACCTAAAACACAAAAATGCACACCATCTCTCTTTAGAAAAAAAAAGAAGATGATTACATATATAAACTATGAAAAATATATAGGAAAATCAAAATAAATCAAGAAAAGAAGTATCGGAAATTAAAATAAAATAAAAGATTAAAAATTAAAAATACAAATTTTTTTATAAATTTTTTTAAAAATAAAATCCTAAACTATCAAAAAATCTTGAAATAACCAAAAAGTGACAAATTTTAAACCTTAATTGGGCGAACATACAATTACCTAAACCTTAATTAGTAATTGGATTTGTGCAAACTTCAAATTATGGACGACCCTTATAGCATCCAAAATAGCCAATAAACTTAAATGTCGACCGATAATTAGGCATAGATTAAAAAAAATGACATCGAATAGGCTTAAATTGGTTTATACGA
Organism: Primula veris; assembly: GCA_963682055.1. NCBI lineage: Eukaryota > Viridiplantae > Streptophyta > Magnoliopsida > Ericales > Primulaceae > Primula > Primula veris. The sequence goes on along the minus strand of OY821743.1, from coordinate 24,665,345 downwards.
AAGCATATATATTCATTAATATGGTCCAATTGAAATTTTATGGAATTAATTGATCATAGGATAATTGATGGAGGTTAAAAATTAGGGTTAGGTCCCCGCGATAATTGTAACACGTGCGGTCTGAAACCTAGCAATAAAGACGGAGTTAATGAGCATTTAATGACCCCATTGAGGAGAGCAGATAGAGTTTTGAACCCGCTTCCCTTGCCGAGAACCTTATTAGCGAGATAACCTCTAGAAGATACTCATATATCTAAGATAATCAATCAGATATTCCACGAAGAAAAGAATACACCAAATCTATACAGGCATATCTCATAAAGATAGGGTCAAACCCTTAAAGATACGTTCCTCAAGCATAAAGGAAAGCATATCCGCCAGCAAGACTAAAAGATAGGCGAGGAGCCCATGTTAGGGCCTCCTCGCCAAGGGATATTTGACTATCCGAAGGGATAAAACTACACAATCAATGCCTCCGAAGGCTAACGAAAAAGACATGGTCCTCCGAGAGAGTTCACTTCGCCAGATGGAGAAATGATGTCGCCCCTTCGAGCTAGCCAAATCGGTGGAAAGATATAGGAGATATAGCAGAATATATCTCAGCATGGCATTAGAGAAGCACAAAGATATGATAGATAAGATCATATCAATCACAAAATATACACCCTAGATCGCCTCCACTACCTATATAAGGAGCTCACAGTGCAAGAAGGAGGTCGTCTGAACCCATACGAACTCAGACATACACTTAATTATCGAATATCATTTACTCTACTTATATTCAATACACATTCATATTTATTATCTAAATCCTAGAGGTTTAACCTTCTCACTGCTACGTTGGGCGGATGAGGTTAAACGGTGGTCGTACCTTCAAGTCTCTCTTGATCTTAGCTATTTATGCGCAGGTCATAAAGAGCTAGCAAGAAGTCCGGGCCAAACCCTAGAAAGGAGCTTTCTCACTGGCTCACAGCCTATGAGTGAAGTTCACGCACTAGACCTAAGATTTAAGGTCCATCAAATGACGCCGTCTGTTGGAAAGATCAACAGTTAAAAGTTTGGATTCACTTTGCTAAGAAGTTAAGCACGACTGATTCAAAAAATGTGAATCATCGACTTACTGATTTTTCCTCAGATGGCTGGAAAGACATAAAGACAAACAGATGGTAACACACCCAAAGAAGTAGGCCCTTGCAAGGGTGGACCAACAAAGAAACAACGACGCAATGAAACCAGTATGAAGAAATGAACAGCGGAGGAAGCCGCAAGCCCGCCTAGCCTCAGCCCCAAAGATCTAATTATTCTCATTGCTCCACATAACCTGTTACTATGTATTGCAGCATCAATCGACTCAGTAGATGTCGAACTTGCATTGATCGATCAAAGAAGCACGGTCAACATCACATATCGAGATCTCTTCCCATGTCTCGGATATACCACGGAGGATCTCGAAGCGGCCGAGAAGCCGCTATACGACTTCAACTCAGTCCCCACGTTCCCCACGTTCCCGCTATTTGCTACCTTTGTTGTCACGAATATCCTGTCCGCCATCTGAGCCCTCCTCGGAATGACATGGTTGCATTCCGTTAGAGGGGTCGCCTCGACTTACTACCAAAAAGTGAAAATACCATGGCAGGGGGAATCGAAACAATTTATGAAAGACCCCCTTCTAATCGAAAGGTAATCATCATGGTAGTAGAAGCAGAAAGAAATCTTCCGGTGCTTTAGAAGAACGCAACATGCCGGAAGATCTTTGTGAAGAGATCAAGGAGAGGCCGAACCTCGAACCTGAAAACAAAGTAATAGAGAATCTAAGAAAATTTCAAATAACAGGGGGAGACCCCGAGAAATATTTCCTCCTCATAAGAAATCTTTGTAGGGAGGAAACCGAGAATATTGAGGCCCTCCTCCTGGCTAACCTAGATAACTTTGCATAGACACCTAGCGAGATGTCGAGCCTAGACCCAGAGCTAGCTTGTCACAAACTGAGCATTAGACCAAATGTAAAACCGATCATGTAGAGAGGAAGACGACCAACCCCTCAGCATGAAGATGCCATCAATGCTGAAGTCGAAATACTTCTGGCAGTAGGGGCAATACATGAGGTAATGTACCCCGAATAGATGTGGTAAATAAAAAGAAAAGGAAATAGAGGGTCTGCATCGACTACACCGACATCAACAAATCCTATCTGAAAGACCCCTTCCCCCTCTCAAAGATCGGCCAACTTATGGACTCCACCTCCGGGTCCGAAATGATGAGCTTCCTCGATGCATATTCAGGATATCACCAGATCCCCATGCACGCAGAAGACCAAGAGAAAACTTTCTTCATAACCCCGAAAGGCAATTACTGCTACGGCCTAAAAAACGCCGGATAAACCTATCAACGGATGATAACCAAGCTGTGCTGGGAGAACATATGAACGAGAATGGAGGTATATATCGACGATATGGTCGTCAAGAGCGCTAAAAAGACGGATCACTTGGAAGACATGGAAAAGGTGTTTGCCACGCTCAATAAGCACGGGCTCAAGCTTAACGCTTCCAAATGTGCCTTCGGGATAGGATCGGGAAAGTTCTTGGGTTTCTTAGTCACCCACCGAGGAATAGAGGCCAACCAAGAGAAGATCGACACCCTCTGAGACTTGCAAGCACCCGAGACAGTCAGACACATGCAAAAATTGGCCGGAATGGTGGCAGAACTGAACAAGTTCGTCACCCCGATCAGCGGACAAGTGTCGTCCTTTCCTCCAAACTCTTAAGAGATCGGACAAGTTTTTGTGGGATTCTGATTGCAAAGCAACCTTCTCCTAACTCAAAAGTTATCTCGAGAAACCCCCACTTCTCGTAAAACCATCTCCAGGGGACGTACTCACTCTATGCCTGGTTGTCTCCGACCATGCCGTCAATGTTGTCCTCGTCAAAGATGAGGGGCAGGACCATGATGTTACCTTGACGCCTCCGAAGGCTAACGAAAGAGACATGTTCTCCTGGGAGAGCTCCCATCACCAGCAAGGAGAAATGGCGTCACCCCTTCAGGCTAGGCAACTTGGTGGAAAGATACATAAGATATAGCAGAATATATCTCAGCATGACATTAGAGAAACACAAAGATATGAAGAGTATGTGATTGATAATATCATATCATTCACAAAATATGCATCTTACATCGTCTCCACTACCTATATAATGGCCTCACAATCCAAGAAAGAGATCGTCTGAACCCATACGAACTCAGACATACACTTAATTATCGGGTATCAGTAACCCTACTTATATTCAATACACATTCATATTTATTATCTAAACCCTAGTGGTTTAACCTTCTCACTGCTACGTTAGGCGGATGAGGTTAAACGGTGGTCAAACCACCAAGTCCCCTTGTTACTAACTGTTTATACACAGGTCATAAAGACCTAGCAAGAAGTCGGGACAAAACCTACAAAGGAACTTTCTCATTGGCTCAAGAGTCCCTATAATTTGAAACTTCATGATATTTCCACTATATGTTACATCAAAGTTTTAAAAATTAATATAAAATACGCGTAAATTTAAAAAGTGATAGTTTTTTTTCCAAAAGATTAGTCATGATTAATCAAATAAGAAATTATGCTTATGAATTACCATTAATTGTAGATTGGTGTTTTTACCACGTGGAAAACAACTTTTGTTATTTATTATTTCAATAAAAAGAACTTTCTAAATCAACTTTTAAGTACAACAAAATAATTGACGAGTTAGGTTGATGGTTTGTTTGTTTGTTTGTACGATTGATGTAACACTAACTCATTTCGTTGATGGTTTTGTTTTACGTTATTTTGAAAAACATTTTTTTAATATGATACTGTGATATTTATATATATTTTTTGTATAATCTCATCTTGTCTATGGTCTCAAAAAAAAATGACTCGATAAACTAACGTCCGAAATATTGTCCGGCTTAAGTGTAAAAAGGCTCCAGATCGGCCATTCTTCAAATCGACCCGTTTTTTTTCTTAGTCTAAAAGCATTCATGAATTCATTGACTCATATTTACTTATATGCTAATCCAAATCCGTAGTTGGCCATTCAGACATGCCCCTCAGTAATAAAGTAATAACGAAAAAATACACACAAATTATTGAATACATACTACCTTGAAACTGAAGCATAATAAGACTTGTTTTTGTTCAATAAATGTTTGGAAAAATATATACCAAATTTATACGAAAATATAAGGGAAATTAAAATAAAGGATAACCCATTTCAGGAACATTATTATTGGGATAGCTGGAAAGGGATGGGATAAACTGTAAAAACATATTACAAAATAACAAAATCCAATGTTTCTTCAATTATTCCATCATATTATTTAGAATAGAGACCTTCATAAACTTGATATGGGCATGTTGTACAGTGTAACTTGACATGTATATGTAAGTTTTTCAGAGTCTTTTACTCTGAATTCAGTAGTAATAACTGTCAAGTTTCTACCGCTTCTTGTTATGAAGGCATCAACTCTCATCTCCGCCTACAAAGTAATACTTAATTAGTTTACTTTTTTAGAAATAAATATGCAAATAAAATGGAAAGGAGAGTGAAGAATTGAACAAACAAGTAAAGACTCAAATTATATAAAATGCGTAGATGTAGCAATAACTAATTTATGCCTAAGGACATCACATTCACAACTAGGCTTTAAATGACTCTATCATCCCATGAACTTAAGAAGAATATCTTCAATGTTATGATTATGTATGTTCAAGTTCAAGTACGATTACAAAACCAAAATTTCATCTAGTTTTTACTAAAAAAAACTAACTTTGTTTTGTTTAATAAATAGAAGGCATAGAACAACACAACAATTTTATTTTTTATTTTTTTGAAAAGAATAGGTTGAACAGAATAAAATTAGTTATAAAAACATATAGTAAATGTTTCTAAACATGAGCTGTGTTGTAATATATATTAGCTTAACAAAAATATAGTAATAAATGTAATCTAGAAGAATAGAGAAAAATATTCTCTCTCTCTACCCCAAATAAAAAACCCTAACCACCGTCTCTTCTGTCTCGGGTGGGAACGACTTATGTCGTTCCTACCCCCAGGCTATTCCATTACCACCATCTCCTCCTTTTTCTCTCCCAGCACAACAGTTGCCATCCTAAAAAAGAGAGTAACTTTTGATCTCTCCGTTGAAGCTGGGGAAATGGTCGTTCTATGGGACTCGTTTACCAAAAATCCAGTTCTTATCAAATATATATCTTAGATGTAAAGAATTAAGATATATATCGAGAGTGATCTAAAATTGGGGATATTTTCTTTAAAACGAAATCCTTGAAAACCAAATCACGAAACGATAGAAGTTAAGAAAAAAATCAAATAGGAAAATAAACAAGTATTAGCCATTGGATCGTAAAACAACTCGAACGCAAGAATTCAAAATACGCGCAACAAGAGAGGTCAAAATCAAGAAAGAAGATGAAAAGAAAGCACATGCGGATGCTCAATGAAGCGAAGAAAAGCCGTTATATTCATGTCTCCAAGATGTTCTATGAAAGTCTCGACGAAGAAAAGAATAAGTAAAACACTAGCACAACAAACGGGTGGGAATTCACAAGAAAACGTAAGTACATGTTAGAATGTTATACTAAAAGACATGATTTATTGTCGGTTATACTATTTATTTATTAACAATGAATGTTTTATTTGAGAATAAATGTGAGTAATGTTTTACATATTATTTACATGTACATGTGTCTTTATTTTATATAGTAAGTGATTTGGTGCGTAGAGTACGACTTACACACGGAAGATCAAATCACTAGTTCTAATATAATATATTTTATCGTTCACAACTTTAGATGGAGTGGACAACCATCGGTATAGTTGTAGCACATAGTTTTAGTAGGTCTGTCTTGACTATAGGAAACGGTTGAGTTCCGACTGTTTATGCTAGTATACTTAAAGTATATTGAATATGACAAATTAGTATTATTTTATTATACTGACCAGAATAAAATATTTATACATAATAAATTATTATGATTACTTATACTGTTAATCTCTATATTATTTTCAATACACATATTTATAATGTATAATGCTTTGATTTGCAATTGGTGAGATTTGTTGTGGTCAACAAACTCGTACGTTGGGCAGTAATATTATTTATATGGTGCGTTTCTATAGTCGACAAAATTCATGTCTTTTAATAAGGATTGATGATATTCGCTCAAGAAACTTATAAGTTTTATTTGTGTCAAATCTTGCAAGTGGATTTTATATACGACACAACAAATAAGTTAAGTGGTAAGGTCGAGAAAATAATATACCAAGTAAATTAATTGTCAGTGAATTATTACTCGGTGGATATCTGTAATTTTAATGTGAGGAGATGTTTAAATATTTAATAATGTGTTCTCAAATATTAATTTGAGAAGTAATAAGAGTACAATTATATTCTCTAATAAAAATGAATATAATTTACTGATAGATTATCCTATAATTATAAAAGTATTAATTAGATAATATTATATTAATTTTTTTAATTAAGACTATATAATATTTATTAATTAAGTTATAATCTAAGTAGAATTAGACATTTATGTTAAGTAGAAGTCTTATTGTTCTTGTGTACTAGTCATTACAGTGGCCTATAAATACACTCCTATTCTTTGGAAAAGAGACAGTTTATAAAAACAGTTTTCTAGGTTTTCTAGCAGTTTGAGAGCTCATCTCTATAAGAAGCAAGAAATATAATAAGAATACGGTAAAAGATCAAGTGTGATCTAACTCTGCCCGTGAGATATCTCTGTATTGTTTTTTATTAAATCTATATACATTATAATCAGAATCCAATACCAATTTTCCGTTGCAAAATAAAACGTGTTTACAACTGTACATGTATGCTCAACGTAGCACATGTGATTGCTCAACTTATCGAGATTTTTTAATTTTGTTTAAATTTGTTTTTTGTACGAGATGTTCCATAATAAGCTCGGTTATTAATGAAAAAGTGAGTAACTCCACCATTTTGTATAAAAAAAATCTAGAAGGATAGAGAAAGGTATATAAGGACTCTTTCAAGTTTGTATTATAAGTATCGTTTCAAATTGTCATAACCTCCTTATAGAATGTAATAGTTGGGGAAAGTTACATAGTACATGAATGAGAAGAAGATAAAGAGTAAGTTAAGCTTACCAAGATACATTAAAGTACTACATCATCAGAGTTACACGAATATGGACAAACACCATTTATAGGTATCATGACAAGCCTCATTTTTCGGGCCGTTAATAAAGAGAGGAGAGAGGAAATGGTATTAAGCTTTAACCATTGTATTTAGAATGTTATAGTTATGGAGATACTTGTTATTTTGTTATTTGGCCACTTATCACAAGATGACAACCTGACAATAGTAATTCGACTAAATTTGCACCCTTAAAACCATAGCCATAACCAGAAAAAAACTTTCAACTGCATGACTGCATCGAATATTTGCGATATGATCTGCGTAAACATTGATGATACCCTTCAGTTGTCTTGGGAAGTCTTCGATCAAGGAAGAGATTTTACTAGTTGAACTACTAGATCTATCAAAGCATCACGCGGTTAAGGATTTTTGTAAGGGACTACAACCAAGTATTCATCACGAAATAAATACTTTTAGTCCATGGTTGTACGAGGAAGTAGGTTGAGTGAGTCGGCACTTTCCGGATTCGGAAGTAGCAGATAATAGGGTCCCTTAACGGTACATATGCACATTGCGATGCTCCGTAGCGGTGACAACTATGCGTGTAAAGGGATTCCCCATTGTCAGGTGGTGTAACATCCCGCATTTTTATAAGTGCTTTCTTTAATTATGAATTAATTTATCCAAAAACGTTTTATACAAATTTTACCAAAAACCGGTCACACAACTAATTTTTAGCCAAAAATCGAAACTCTTCCGAAAAAATTTTATTTAAAAAAAAACCTGTTACTAATTTTACTAATAAAAAGGACCCAATAGTTTTGTTTATAAAAAAATTGGTTATTTTTTAGCAGTAGAGTAATATATTTGATTAAGAGTTAACTTTTAGAACTTTAGAGATCTAATAGTTCGCTTCCTCAAACTATCTAAAAACAGTTTTTCTAAACCTTAAATCAGCCCACTTTTCATTCTTTAAACCAAAAAAAAAAAACCCAGCCAAATTGAAGAGAGAAAAGAGAGAAAAAGTGAGATTCCAAAGCTTAGGAAGAAGAAGAAGAGACCACGTTAGCGGATTATTACCGGAAGCATCTCCACTACACGCTAAGGTAACGGGGGTTATCCATTGTGACTAGACGAGAGTGTATGTTAGGATTAGGTTTTGCGTTTATTTTAAATTGGGGGTTTTGTCTTTTATCTCAATTATGATCTATTAAATTGTTAATTGGCTTTATTTGTTATATGTTTAATTCACTTATTTGAATTGAAGAAGTTGATGAGTTAGTTATATTAATTTCGGATTAATGAGATTATGGATGAGTTTGCATATTTTATGCGTTGATTATGTGATTCTATAGTTGTTAATGAAATTGGGTAATTTATTGTTGATTATAGATGAATTGTAGTTTATGCATACAAGGTGTTTGTTAAAATGCCTGAATGAGCTTTATCTTGTTAGACTTGTTTGACTAGTTGTGAACCTAGCACCTATGCTTATGGGTTATGTTGAATTACGTTAGAGTGGCGTATGAGAATGTGTTATTTGTGTGGATTTATATTATTGGCCGAGGCCGTATGAGAATGTGATATTTGCATGGATTTATATTATTGGCCGAGGCCTTGTGATTTAGCTGTAGTGGCAATGGTCTCCGTCTCTTCCTAATTCCGGGGACAGAAGACGGCCGAGGGGATAGGAAATGACTCGTCTTACGGACTGGGACGAGTGGCATGAGAGGTCTTAATGTGCACTATATTTATTTTTATGTTAGTTATGAATTCTGTCTCTTCCTAATTCCGGGAACAGAAGACGTCCGAGGGAATAGGGAATGACTCGTCTTACGGACTGGGACGAGTGGCATGAGAGGTCTAAATGCGCACTTTAAATCTACTTTTATGTTAGCAATGGTCTCTGTCTCTTCCTAATTCCGGAGACAGAAGACGGTCGAGGGGATAGGGAATGACCTACCTTACGGACTTGGGTAGGTGGCATGAGAGGTTCATGTTTGCTATAGAAGTTATTTAATTTATCTCGTTGTAGGATGTTATTATATTTCTTTTTATATGTTGATTATCGTAGTTGTTGTTTGTGGGTTCTTGCACTTATGGGATGGAGTGACGGTATTTTATGGTGCCGTCCCGTCTATTTATGTGCGTGGGACTCACCGTTATAATTTTGTATTTCAGGTACAACTTAGTTTGAGGCGTATGGTTAAGAGTTTTAGGAAGGTATCGCATGGGTTCGGGCTTTTGCTTTATTTTTACTTAGATTGTCTTTGAGATTGTAACATACGGGCAAATTCATTCGTTCGTTATTTTTAGCTTTTATAAATCCGGTCTCGTAGTAGCGTTTGACAAACAATTTATTTTATTCATTTAATTGTTCCATTAGCTCGCAAATGTTTTCTTTTAAAAATTTCAATTTCGTACCAACAGGTTGTATTCTTTTTATTTAAGTTTATAGAATTTGGGGCGTGACAGGTGATAAATGTTTTGATTGATTCTAGCTCAGCCCAACATTTTACTTTTAGTGAATTTGCGAATTTACTAGGTTTTCAAGGTACATTAACTTTTTAATTTTTTGACGCATTTTGCAAATATTATTAAATATGTAGTTTTTTTAAAATATTAGTATTCATATCGGTGGGATATGTCAGTGTGGCGGATTTTTAGGTCTGGATAACAATAGATTATGGCCTTGTTTGGTTACGGGACTAGTAGTCCCGGGACTATTAATGTCGGAGGTTATACAAATGATGATGGTATTTTTAGTCCGGATGACTAATCCGAAGTAGTGTTTGTTTACATTCGTATTACAAGCGGACTAATTACTAAAATTACGATTTTACCCATCCATAAACTAAATATACAACTAATACAAATTCAGGGAAAACTATAACATGCATAATTTATACTTTCTTTTGAATTAAAAGAAAAAAATCTTATAATTGGTAATTATAAATAACAATAAATGTTTTGCAAGAAAAAATCAAACACAAAGCAATACTTCATACATAAATAACTATTTAAAAAAATAAATTAAGTCTCACGTAATAAAAAAATAAAAACTTACTAATTAAAAAAAATTGTGAATTGGAGATATAGGTAAACCCAGTAAAAAAAACATTGGAATGTTAACTATTCATTAATTTCATAAAAATATTATCTTTAATAGATATGGATCGAATGTGTGTTTTTCTATTTTAAGTACTCGGGATATTTTTGTCTTTATATAAGAATGAGTTCACACTTCTTTTGTAATACCACCTAATGCAGGTATTCCAAATGATGCTCACGTTGGGATTTGAAATGCATATGGGACTAGTAATCCCTGTACAAAAATACAAAACAAATACGCTACATATGGTCCCACTACTCTTTTAATCCTATCCCATCCATTTTGTCCTGCAAACAAACAAGGCCTATGAGTTGATGGTAAAGGAACTTAAGGTGGGTGGTCACCACTACAAGATCAAGAATTTGATAATTTTAGGCACTCACACACATGGGATCACTACCCGATACTCGACCATTAATAGCAGAGCCACGGTTGCTACCTTGTCCAAGACATCCCACCAGGTCGACGAATCTCTTGCAGGTTGTGGGTTGGTTGGATACCTGGATGAGACCATCATTGTGCCAATTTCCGGGCCCATTACAAACTATGGGTAATTTGAAAAGAAGATACCGACTCTCACGAAAATTTGGGGCTGATAAAGGGACAATTGACTAGTGATGTGAATTCAACAATGAGTATATGCTATTTTATGAGTATGTTACACATTGAGGTAGGATTTTGATTCCAAACTACGAAATGATTCATAAGTGAATAGTATACAAATTCATGATACACCAACATGGGGGATTTGGGGAATTTAGGTATTTCATATCGTTTGGATCAAAGTTTTGAATGGGAAGGTATGCAGGCTGATATGCGTCAGTATGTATAAGTTTGTGACATAATGTTTGTGAAATAAGTAGGATTCGACGACGTTAGCTTAACTCTGAAGTTCCGTCATCGGTTTGTACGACACAACTTTAAAAATGTTTGTTGGTGGAAGAGAAATGTTTTAAGCACATAAAACACATGGGTACTCTCATATCTGCCTGATATGGGATTGGTGCACAAGCACTATGTACCACATAAATTCCCTCCGAAAATTTGATTCATCACATTCTTCATTTTTTTAGGCACGATATACTCGTCGGGCATAATCATCCTTCACGAGATCGCACACTCATGCTAGTCCCGACTTTTCTGGCAAGATAGATGCTCTTATACCATCTTTGGCGATCCGACTAGCTTGTACGAACTGTCATCCTTATATCAATAATATTGTCCGTTTTGACATAACTTACCAAGATGGATTATTCCGTGAAAGTTGTGTCAAAGCAGACAATGTTGTTGATATGAGGATGGCTGTTTAGCCTGTATGGCCGGGTTGTTACAATTTTAAATTGTTTATCAAATGAATTCATTTGGATAATGTTATTTGAAGATAGATTTTTCATTTAATGGATTTAACTTTGTTTTTGAATATATTTTCAGTTGGGTGGTACGTAAATATTTTCTTTTGTAATATTTCAAAGAGAGTGAAAAACATACATATTAACGATGACAGACTATACTTAATGAAGGTCATAATCCATCTTGAATTATTCATTTGAGACCGATCCAAAATTATAAATTTATGTAATACGTCTTATTTGACCTTTTTGAGACTGTAAACTGTCTTAAAATATACATTTGAGATGGTTCAAACACTACCACTTGATCTTTTCGAGACGGTTGAAAAACCGTTGTCATGGATGCCTTTAAGAGGGTTCTAACACTACCGTCTCGACCGTTATTTAGAGACGGTTTATTTTAGAACACCAAACTTGGAGACGATTCATTAAACCGTTTCAATAGCCTTTAGGTACTATTTGTTCATTTTTTTAGACAAGTTACAACCGGAGTAGTACTGTCACGACCCATTACACAACCTAGTCAACGAGGTTATTGATGAGAATAATCAATGTTCACAAAGAGAAGTAAGGTTGTTCTTTGTCTAGTTGGGAAATAATATATTAAGAAATGGCATATTCTCGCTTAACTGACAAGTTTCATAAAAAGGGATTTATTACAGTGCTGCTATATGATTTATATATGTATCTTTCATAAATATAAGGAAACGTTTTAATTTATGCACAGTAGATCAAGAGTAAATATTTTTAAAAACAAAAAGAACATGCAGTAAAAACTGAATGATGAACTCACATTGCGGGGAGCAGCGGAAAGATAAGAAATGCTTAATTCTCCGAGAAAGAGCTCCTTGTCTTCACCTACTACTGTTCTTGCACAAGCCAGTGACACCGTCTCTGCAACTGATGCCACCGCCCCTCCATGCATTCCTCCATACCCATTCTTTCAAAAAAAAAAATGTCAATAATAGATTGAGCTCACAATCAGTCTGCATTTGGAGCACATGGATGGGAGAGAAATTATTGTGTCCTGTTAAAGGACATATATCCAACACACTCTACACCAAGTATATATTCTATTTTATTTTATAAGCATGCCGAACCTGAAAAGTGTGTGCTAGCAAGTGCGTTAGAGGATGCATTCTTGGATGACTAATAATCCAAGCTGGCATAGAAATTATTAAATGCAAGAAATTTCTATTTATTTGCTATAGGAGCAAATCCAAAACATTAACCAATCTTGCTCTTTCGTTCACCCAAGTGATCTTCTTTTAAAAAAAAGGAACAATGTTGATTAGTAAAACAAGAATAAATAACAAATCTAGGTGAATGAAAACAATCAACATAAATTCTAGGATGTCTGACATCGTTTAACATTCGTTATTAATAATTCCCTATCAAGTAACTCATCACACATATTCATCATTAAAAAAAATGTCTGGATATCAAGAAACATTATATTGTCATTTTAATAGTAAAATGAGTCTCGCTAAAGTTAGAAATAGTGTTGCATCATAATATGTTGCTCGTTTCTTCAAGCATAATTAATTTTCTGATATGATTCTCGTATCTTATTTTCTTTGTTTGACTCGTTCGAAAAATCCGAACTAAGGTTTCGCGGCATGTGTTGCTTACCGTAAACCTTGACATGCTACCTACACTACTGACCACCACCCTTTCACTGCCCCGACGTGGTATCTCCTTGTTGCGGGTCGGTTCGCCTCAGTGCCATGAACTCTTCCTCCTTCCTTGAGGCCAGCAACTACATAATCATTTTCTTTATCGACTTATGCGACTTCTTAATTCCACACAATGATCTCTTTGTTGTAAAACATTCTAGATGAACTTTTCCTTAGTTCTATGGATCCTGCTTGGGCGCTAAATTAGGTTTGTAACTCTACCATCTATTATATAAAGAGGGTTAGGGGGTCTCTTGATGTATCTCTCTATCACTCTAATGAATAAGGAACCGTGTTGTTGTCTCTCTCTATATTCTCTCTATATCTCATATATATATATATATATATATATATATATGAGCTAATATGTCACACAACACGTTATCGGCACTTTGCTTGCAGAGATTGGAGTACAAGCTAGAATATTGGGTATAAGACTGGTAACCGGGATATATGCTCGTTGAATGGTTTATTAAAAAAAACGGCTAGGGTGTTGCTCGTTCTTGTTTTAATCAATCGTTGCTAGAGTTTTGCTCTTTCTTGTTCTGATAAATCGTTGGAGCCCTTGGTAATCTGGTACAATTACTGAATCCCCCTATTTTTCAGCTTACTGGAACTTGAACGCATGATGTTTAGTTTACTGCTAAAACATATATGTCACTCACGGATTGCATGTTAATTAAATAATATCACTAAATCAAGGAGGCAAAACCAAATTTTCATGCTAAGACTACATAGAATTAAGTGATTGAAACATAATTGTATAATATAGGTTAATTTGTAATCGTGATAGTATGTCATGTTTGTACTGCATGTATAGAAACCCATTAAATATATCAACTGGTCTACATGTGTAAGGTATAACGCTACTTGATACTTTAATTGAATTAAACATGTAAAAAAGTTGTTAATTAGAATCTGTATGACTTAAAGTACAGTAACGTTTAGACACAGTATGGACTACTGATAGATTATTCAGAAAATATGGACTGAACATTTAACAACGCAGTAAATTGTAATAGACTGTACTGAAATTACACATGTGATCCTGTAGTATCAATTGCATGCAAAACAATATACATGGTTAATAAATAGCAATATTCGATCAATATACACTCACCCACATGCATGTATATTAATTAAAGGCAATTGAATAAAAATTACATGTTAATTGAATTAATTTATGAATTGCCATGTTAATAATCACTGCCATGTAATATTTATTATTGTCTATGTAATATTATTAATGTCATGTATATGATGTAAATTTGTGAAATCATATATATTCACATTTAAGTTGGAAAAATTATGAAATTTCCCTAAATAGGCTTACCTATTTGGATACGATGTCTAGGAAAGATATAGGCGGAAGTCGATACCCTAATGAGGTCGGGTTTTAAGTGGCATTCGTGCCCTTCACCCTCACCGTCTTTCATGGCCATATTTAATTAGAGCTACCGAAAGGGGTTGAATAAATAATAATTTCCCCTACTGTGTTTATATATTGATGTATGTTTCGCCGAATTAGTACATCGGTATCGATCCGTCGATCGATCAACGAGTACATATTCACTTGTAAAGCAAAACAATTGTTTTCGAACCTGTCGTTTCGAAACAAAGTTTGTGCTTGTGCAAACCATAAACATATAAACCAGTCGTTTTATATGATAACTAATCCATAACTACCAACACAAGTTGGATGCCATCTATGATGAGGAAATCGCAAAGCATACTTGTGAAATGACTGTTTAAACGTTGATGTTATTCCGTTACCACATGTTAGTCACCCTGGTGTGTGAAAATGTGATGCCCACTTTTTTTAGGATGCCATCTTTGATGTGTAAAACATGAGTTTGTCGTTACTCACGAGATGAAGGCTAAGGCGTTGATTTTATTCCGCTGCCACATTTGAGACTTGATGACGTCTATGATGAACAAATGTCTGAAATTGACATATTTGAGCGATCATTAGCCAAATTATTAGCTTAGAAATTGTATTCCATAAGCAGTATCGTGAATTTATATTCACCATGTTCCTTCATCGCCCATATGTTTGTTGATGAGAAAATGCCCTGGTGAACAGTTTTAATCCTATTGGGTCAATGGCGAACTGTTATGCGTGATGCTAATGCTCTTCGTGGATGTCCTCGAATAGAGAACCGAGACAGGAATTATTTGTCTCAAACTGTCACGAGCCTTATGCTCGCCTAGTCAAGCGAGATTTAGACAATCGTCAAAACCAAAAACATGTGCCTCTAAAGCAGTCCTTGAAAGGAACAGTAGGGCCCATTGTCTCAAAGCAAGAGATAATGCTCAAAGAGCCAACTCTATGCTATAAAGACAAAGGTCATGCACGGTTACTCCTTAAATAGTTTAAAACTATTATAAATGTAGAAAAGTCGATGCTAATGTGGTTAAAGCTAACTGAAAGGAAACTCTTGAGACCACTGGTTTTGTGGTTCAAATGAGTTTGGTACTTTTCTTTATTAATTTTTAAGTAGATTTGTCGCTCATATTTTAGAGGAGTTGAAATTTCTTTCAAGTGGTTGCTACCACATTTTTTAAATCATTTAAATTTGCCTTATCGTTTCGCCTGTCGTCGATTGATAAAAGATTTAGATGATAAGACATGATTGTTTGTACTATCATTCGCATGTCGTCGATTGATAAGAGCATTTTGATATTGTGGCACTGACCGGATGAGATATTCCAGGGTCAAAAGACGATGCTTGATTTATAATCGCATCGCATTTGGATTCTGTTTGAGGATATATTTCGTGATTAATTAGAAATTCATACTACTAATGCTCTATTTGAAAGAATAGTATGTGTAAAGATTATGAATTGACTCGTAGAATTCTTGTAAAGAATTGAAGGAGTTGTTGTACACTTATCCAACCATAAGACGGACCATTAAAAATTTACGGTTATGGTTGATACATCGACAATATGGTCACATGATTATTGTTGTCCACATAAATGCAGCATTTCCTAAACTTTTAGCCATATCATTATGTTGATGACTCATTATCCAGATTATCCTGAAAAGTCTAGTCGACTTGATAATGCCGAAGAGTAAGAATCAAAATTTCGATTTGAATTACTTGAGTTTGGAAATTGAAATTGAACATCATGTCGATTATGTTCAGACCCAAATGGACTCATGGAAAGTTTGATGATGCGACTGCAAATGATTGCACACACTTCTTGATCTTACGCACCAAGATTTATATTTCCATACGGGGTTATGCTATTTTGCTGCATTGGTCCGTTATGAGACCCATAGACACTCAAACATCATATGCATACAGCTGGTTACTGGTTATGAGCCAAAAGTCTCATATTAACGAGTGTTTACACTGCTTAATTAATATATTGATTGAGTCGATATAGCGTTCAAAATATGGACCTCTGAAGGGAACATAAGTCCATTATTAATCCTCTACCTATCATTTGATAGAGTAACATTGGCAACCGATCTCTTTACCGCATGATATGTGAAAGTGACATCGCTAAGACTGTTCTCCCCGTCGTTAGGGGGAGATTTGCATGTTATTGTTGATAAAGAATGACGTGAAGTAACGTGTCATAACCCACTCAGTCTTAGCTTGATCACCAAAAGTGCATAGACTCCCCCAAGTCTAGTCAAGTGCAGTTACATTTAATGACTATGAAATGTCACGAGATCATTTATATTTGCTGCAAAATACTTGCAAGGATAAACGTTCCTGTCGGACGCCGTGTTTCTGTCGTAACACGTTGCTTTGTCCGAACCCGCCAAGCAAAGAACGCTGCCATCAGCAGTCAGTCTGTCGCCTTTCCCAAGATACGAGTAAGTTGATCGGTTTTTAATTCGTTCAGCCCCAGATGCGGTGAACTGAAACTCGTTTTTCGCACAAGATTATAAAGGATCTAAGAGATGTGTGATTCCTCCTCATCCTGAGATATCTGTCGAT
The DNA here is from genome assembly GCA_963682055.1 of Primula veris. Taxonomy (NCBI): domain Eukaryota; kingdom Viridiplantae; phylum Streptophyta; class Magnoliopsida; order Ericales; family Primulaceae; genus Primula; species Primula veris. The sequence continues at coordinate 24,648,076 of OY821743.1, read as the reverse complement.
CATGATATCTTAGACAATATTGAAGCGAAACAAGATTGTCATTAATTAATTGTTCATATATTCGGTGATGACTGATAATATGAGCAAATTATGATAGGGAAACATGTACCGTTGCCTGAAGTCAACGTAGAATAGACTGGCCTAATAGAAACTTGCAATCCAAGTAGACTCGTTAGAGAAAGTGTGTTCGGACATGTAGCTCCAACACCACCAATGTTAAATGAGTTCGTTTATTTGGTTATTCGTAAGGAAGAGTGATGAGAATAGTGAGATTGTAAAATATTCGCCTAGTAGCGCAATGCTTCTCTCACACAGTGAAATTTATTACCAGATGACTCGTTTTCTCGTAATGGATGTTATATGTTCCACTACTTATTCAGTTTAGTAGTTTCCCAAAAAACAAAGTATGCAGCTATGAATGTGGTCATGTTTTATCTCTATGGGGATTTAGACAAAGAGATGTAGATGAAGGTCACTGTGCGACTTCATGTGCATGAATCAAGTAGTTACTGACCACGGAACATGTTCTCAATTAAGTGAGACATTCACTATATGAATTATAAAATTCGATCGGAGGTGGTATCCTGCTTAAGTGATTACTTGATCAGCTTGGGATACGTAGAAACACGTTTTATGCCCTTACGTGTTTTATTACGCGATTCACTTTTGGATTTGCCTTCGAGATGAAGGAACTTGGGAAGACACGGTAGTGACTCGGCCTGATGATCGAGTCCCGTAAATATTGAATCTAAGTCCATGATTTAGACTACACCCAGAAGGTGTTACGACGGTTTAGTCATCATGACGTTAAATCGTCAGATTTTCCCATGATCGTTTGATCACTAGACATTGATATAGACCCGGTCCTTCCCTGATGTGACGATGAAGATATATTGAACCATGATGTTTACATCTAAGTACAATAAGTACATCATTGTACTTGGTCTAATGTGTTAGGACGAATATCTCGTCTGCTGTGAATGGTATAGCTCGATACAACATCGCGCTAACACGCTGCCATCAAAATGGCACTAAAGACATATTCCCTTAACTTATGGTAATTTTGGAAGTGTGATTGTTTATCCCATTTGCGTCAACGAATGTACCTACCCCCTTCGGTACTCGAATTAACGCAACTCTTTTTCGGTTATACCGATGTCGGTTACTTATCAGACCTGCATAAGGGATATTCCTAACATGGTCTGTCTTTATAAGACGACTAGATAGTGTATATGGCTTCGAGCTAGTATTAGTCATATTTGAATTACATATGTTCTCTCTCACGATACAGATAAAACACTTGTCATATTTGAGGACAACTTGTTCTTATCGATCAAGAGAGACATGACTAGATTATTCTATTTAGCATTTCTCACCGAAATAAATCTTCACATATGAAGTTTAAGAGCATCCCGTTAAATGCTCGTTCTATTACACGTTATATTTTCTTGTATCTAGTCATGTGCAAGTAAATAAAACATCCAGTCGAATGCTCGTACTCTTTCTTAGAATATGAAATTCTTGCACACAGTCGTGTGCAAGTGAGGGGGAGCATTCAGGGGAATGTTTATTGCACTAATTACTACTTAATCGAAATTCTCGCATCCTGACGTGTGCAAGTGAGGGGAGCATCCAGTCGCATGCTCGTGTACTCTTTTTGTCATTAGACCAAGGTTTTTTCCACTGGGGTTTCTTTGGCAAGGATTTTAACGAGCCACGTTCCCATCATATCTCACTTAAGATTACCGAAATTAGGAGAAGTATCTTGTTGTATATTGCTTACCACTGTGTACTCTTTTATCCTTTGACCGAAGATTTTTCCCACTGAGTTTACTCTGTCAATGTTTTGATGAGGCACCTGTTTTGTGGTTGATAACCTAGTACTATCACAGTTGCACTCTTTTTCATTAGACCAGAGATTTTCCTATTGGTTTTGCTCTTGCAAGATTTTAATGAGGCATACTATTTTGTGGTTAGTTACTTACATGAAATTTTGGCCTATATCATTCTGCTACATAGTTTGTCCTATGTACCATTTTTCTCCCACGTTGGGTTTTCCGGCCCTAAGGTTTTATATGTTTAGCAATGTGAATGAACTCGACTCAGATCAACTGTACAAAGACGAAGAACTCAAGACGTCCGAGAGGGAGTGCTGTAAAACATTCTAGATGGAATTCTCATTAGTTCTAGGGATCCTGCTTGGGACCTAAGTTGGGCTTGTAATCCTATCCTCTATTATATAAAAAGTGTTAGGCGATCTCTTGATTTATCTCTCTATCACTCTAATGAATAAAAAACCATCTTGTTGTCTCTCTCTATATTCTCTCTATATCTCCTATATACATACATATATATATATATATATATATATATATATATATATATATATATATATATGTATGTATGTATATGAGCTAATATGTCGCACAACATTCTTTTATATTTTAAAACCATTTTTTAATGTATTTATCCTCTTTGAAATAATGTTTTATTTTCCTATTTTTTATCTAAGTTTTAATCAATGCTTCATAACTCAATTGATGGATTCACAACCAATGGGCTTATGGAGACAATGCATATCAAAACCTTGTCATAACTTTTAACGACGTTAACTTATTCTCTTGATATTTATACTATTAATTTATGTCAAGAGCCCTTATGAGGCCTTGAAACAAATAATTAATTAAAACTCCTTTAATTAACATAAATTACAAATAAATCAAATAGTAATACACGGTTGGAATAAAAAAAATTGATGCACAGTTAAAAAACTGTCTCTCTATTTTTTCTCTCTTTATTCTCTCTCTTCACTTTGGTTTGTAGGGATTTATGAGCCTTATTTCTCAAGTATTTATTTTGTATTTTAATGTTATATGCGTTTTTAAGTTTGTTTATCCCTTTAAAGTTTTAAATTAGTTTACATTTAATTGCTACTTTTGAATTAATTAATTCCAATGTCTTATGAATAGGTTGATAATTAAAAATTCAAGATTAAACTAAACACGCGTTACACCACGCATCGCATAGACGAGTTACGCTAGTATATATATATATATATATAAAGGTACTTGTGTTTAGAGTATAAATTTTTGAAAACAACTACATCGGGGTTAGTTTTTCTAGGTAATTCATTTTCTCTAATCGGATTTTCGTTGTAGATCTTTACTTCAGCGCTTTCTTCAATTAGGGCTTCTATGTCAATTACACTGGATGATGGCCCAAATTCAACTGAGATGAAGACTTACGCAGAAGTTGTAATATTATTATGCTTTATTTCGAAAAGCATAAATTAGGAATTACAAATAGTTTTTTATAGAAATTATCGTTTTGGTATATGAGATTAGATTAAGTTATCTTTTTGGTATATGGGATTAGATTAAGGATAGGGTATCACAGGATATGTAAAAAAATGGAGTAGGATTTATTGTTTTTGATTAATTTGAAGACAAGAAGTAAACCCATAAATTACACTTTTGGGGTATTTTAGACTTTTTATTGCTACACACTTTGCCTTTGTTAATTACTAGACACAGACTAGTTTTTCGATTCAAATATATATGGTAATGTTTCTTGTACCGTAATGGCGGGCTTGATGGAGAAGAGGCAAGATACATGGCCACAATCAACCCGATCCGGTTTCAGCAACCCACCAACGAAATCTGAGAACAAGTGTTCTTTGTCGAACTTGGGGGGGATCACTTCTGGTATGCCGATATGATTGATGAATTCGACAACATTCCTAAGGGTTTCCTCAGGAATGCCTTCTCCGACAGAAGTAGAGGAGGAGGTTAGTACCTTTTCCTTTGACATTTTAGATAGAAGAAATTCCTTGTGGAAAGATAGATAAAAGAGTAGCAAGTAGCAGCATGATATAGACCGTGACACTTGGCTGCTTCTTGTTTACTTGGCTGCTGCTTGTTTTATTAAGGGTTTTACATAACTATCTTCTTCTGAGGATTTAAATATTTATTTTTTAAATTTTTCAATTTATATATTACATAATAATAATTTTTTAATTTAACTACAACCGTCTAAATAAATTACGGAATCATGTCACGTGACATTTGACAAACATTAATTTGAAATGTTAATTTGATAATTTTGTACAAAAATATGTTATACTATAAAAAAAATTCCTCAAATTTCACGCATAACAAAAATTTGGATTATATGCTAATTTTTTTTTATATGTGAAATTGGTGGGAAAATTTTTATAGGATGACATATTTTTATGCAAAATTGTCAAATTAGAATCTCAAATTAATATTTGTCAAATGTCACGTGATATGATTCCGTGATTTATTTAGACGGTGGTACCTAAATTGAAAAATTATTATAGTGTGATATTTAAATTGAAAATTTTGAAAGATGAAAATATGGATATCCAAATCGTTAACATCACCATCTTTTGATGTATTAAATGTATTTTTTTCCCTTTTATTAATAAACACACAGATTTCTTCTCGTGATAGCTATTTTTTTTACTGTTGCAGGCATGTTGGCTGTTGCTTTCTTGTTGTCAAACTATTTTAGGAAGAAATATTCCCAAAGTCCCATATCATGCTCTGATTAAATATATCATAATCTATTGTTACAAATTTTTATTTATTTGTTAAACGGCCACATAGCCGTAATCGGTGTGCAAAGTGTGACCGACACAAAAAATCAAATCATTTCTTTCTATTTACTTTTTTGAATTGTTCATATTTTTCATATCATATATGTCGTTAACTTTTCTTATTTTTAGTAATTTAGTCTGTAAACCGCCCGGTAAGCTCTAAACGGTGCTAACCGAGATCAACCCTAACTCACGCTAGCTAGATAGACAATTACTCCTACTTTACGATTTCTGATTAATAACTGAAATTGAGGAACAAACCCTACTCATTAACATGAGAAAGGCCTCTTCGCGAATAGGTAAAACATACACGGATTACTAATAAGTCCAACAATTAGTTCTCATACCTAACAAACAATAAAATATCAATAGTCTATCAAATAAATAAATGGGTAGGTCGAGCCTAGCTACGAATGAGCCTTGACAGTCGTTGCTCCTAGTAGCATGTGTGGCTCGAATGTGGTTCCATCAGCGTGCGTATGTCATGTCACTATTCCCTGCAGTGGGTACATTGAGAAATGTTAATAATTTAATTTGTTTGCTTACTAACTTTTTTATTAATTCTAATTATTAAGCCCTGTTTCTAGCTTTTCATGGTATGTACTACGTACCTTGTTTATATATTACAAGGTGCATAGCACACGTTTGGTTAAAACTCGTCAGACACGTAATCAACGTAAAAGTAACTGGAGTACTAGTAGTAATTAACAGTCAGTAATTTTCAGTATACATAGTTATTATCTTAACCGTATAACGGGTAATCGTAATTATAACAACAGTAACCATTGACAACAAAAAATTAACCACAATTATTTTAGCCGTCTTTCACTTCAAGTAATCTTAATTATTACTTGAGTTATTACTTATTAGTACGTAACACCATTAATCATGCCTTTCAAATAATATTAATTATTTCTTTTTCAATACTCCCAGTATTGAGGTTTTTAGTTTAACGTGTGATGATCAAGTAATCTTAATTATTACTTGAGTTATTACTTATTAGTACGTAACACCATTAATCATGCCTTTCAAATAATCTTAATTATTTCTTTTTCAATACTCCCAGTATTGAGGTTTTTAGTCTAACGTGTGATGATCAAGTTGCTTGTGGTTTTTTAATAACTTATTACTAGTATAAGATAAGAAGGTAGCGAGGTAGCTATTATTTCGTTTTTATTGACTGTTACTCCATTATTGTACAAAGTTAAACTCATACCAATAAAGACTGTTACTCCATTATTGTACAAAGTTAGACTCATACCAATAAACATCAAACGAACAGTCAAAGGATCTCTAAGCTCCAAGCTAAAAGGGAGAGAGATTAGAGTTAACGGGGTCGGAAATGGAGTTGGAACAAGTAAAGAGATTGTTGGAGGACAAGAATGAGAAGTTAATAGAAGAATTACCAGAGAGATTTATTGACCCGTTAGTGATGGCAGGACTCCAGGTTGACCTCATCGAACCAGGCCATCTCGTCTGCTCCATGAAAATTCCCCCGCGTCTACTGGTACTTTTTATTAATCTAATTGTCACCTATTACTCCTTCAATATCAATTAAATATTATACCTGTTTCTCATATACGTTTTTCCAACATGTTGAAATCTGTCCATATTTTTGGGTGCTATTATCCAATTTCACACGCGAAGAACAAAAGAAATATGTTACATTGGGGTGCCACGGCGACGCTTGTGGACATGATTGGTTCTGCTGTTATATTCACTGTTGGTGCTCCTTCCTGCGGGGTTTCTGTCAACATAAACATTACCTACTTGGATGCAGCTTATGTCGATGTCAGTAATTTCTCTTTCACAATCTTCTGTATTTGGCCGTAAGGCTATCTTGCAATTTGTAATATAGAGAAATATGAAAGTAGTCATTATGGAATTACACTAAAAGAAAATGTAAGGATACCAACAGAGTTTTTTCTGAAAACCGTAGGTACACTGAATATCGTTAAATTTTAGCCACAATTTAGTATCTTGTTTGTCCCGGACGGGGACCCGCACATAGTGGGAGCTTTAGCAACGGGGTTCCCATTTTGCCTTTTAATTAGTTGATATTCTGTTTCTATAATTTAACAACATCCATTTTACCAACAATGTTCAAATATCTTAAATAAAGGTAGGAGTTCAAATATGAATCTATGCGCCTATACAAACAAGTTGTAATCATCGGAGAAGCTAGTTAGATGTCTGCACTGTCAAGCGGATGCTTTTCCTTATTAAAGTTGTGTTTTTGAATCTGTACTTAAACGAGTTTTTATATCTTCATTTCCTTGCAGGAGGAAATTGAAATCGATGCAAAGACCCTGAGAATCGGGAAGGCTGTTGGTGTTGTTGGTGTTGAATTGAGAAGGAAAAGCACTGGGAAAATAATTGCTCAAGGCCGCCATACAAAATATCTTGCTGTTGTTAGTAAGCTCTGAATAATATGGAAGACCCTTTCGACAATAATTTTCATGTGTGTGTTTACCTTCTTAATGTACAATGTTTTCTATCGTTAAGTATGTAATGCTCTGTGTCTATCCTATTCAGAAAATAATAAATGAATAGCGATGTCAAACTCCATCTCATGGAGCTAATTAACAGAAGCATTGCGATTACGAATAATGATAAATATCAATCTACTTCGTTTTGACTTCTTTATGTGATTATATCACTTAGCCACCATGATGTTTGGGAACAAAAGGGAAATGTTTTAGGAGTAATTGACAAAGGAATCTATCAAACTAAAAACAATTATATTGGAATAGTTAAAATTTGCAGATGAAATTTGCCTCCAACTTGGGTAGAAAGCTCTCCTCCTTATACTTTCACTTGAGTCAAATAACTGTTTGATAGTTGACACATGAAACAGATTAAAGTAAAATTTGTCATTGTCATTGGTGCTATATTTTACTACCATAACAATTTTGATAATTTTACAAATCGAATCTTTTTCTATATATATATATATATATGTTCAAAATAAGAAATATAGCATTATTAGAAACTAATTGAGTTAAGATTTAATGAGTACACCAAGAATTTGCAGAAAAATTAAATCAACAATTTTTTGTTTTTACGTATTACTAACTTGTGGTAAAAAATATATCAGATGTATGAAATGATTTGTTCAGCCACATATACATACTTAAAAAATGATATGTTCTATTTTTTGAGTTATAAATTCACATATAATATAATTTTGTCATGAGTATTAAGTTTAAAACTTTTTTTTACATTAAGATGGGAGTAGTAAGATTTTTGTTATTCTCTTTCATATGTGACAAACAATTATTGGACCATGTTAAATGATAGAATGGAGAACCTGCTATCCCCGTACGTGCCAGGTTTTGTCTGAAATTGGCTTTAGCTTAATAATGCCACATAAAAAATCAACTTTAACCTAGATATCTACAAGATAGTTCTAGCTAGCATTAAAAGGTCTTATTAGTGTATTCCAACTTAATAAGCAACCGACATTATTTTTTCCAAATGTACCTGCACCAACAATAAATTTATGAGAGCATCTACATTCATTGATAATGTTATGTTTGACTAGATAAAATTTAACACATGCAAAATGAAAGTAATCCACTATGCGATATCTATACATTATATATGTTAGTTTTACCTACTAATCTTCTTAAAGTAACTCCTATCACATTAAATAAACAATAAACTAAAACATTTGCAAGGCTTGTATTGATAAATGGTCGACCAAACATTTGCTATATTTCTTGCTCTATTTAGCAAAGATTTTAACTAGTGACACTAATAAATGTTAATGTGGCATAACTTAACAATTTTATTATAGCAATATGTGTGAACTCAAACTATATAGCGGTGCATAAGTGTGACTTATCTAGTACAGTGAAGTTGCTCTACCTAAATTACTAATTCATACAACTCTAAAAACTTAATTACCAAAAACTCATAATACAAACCTTTCTTCCCAAAGCATAAAACTTCCCAAAAAATAGAATACATCCCTCTTCCATCTCCTTCTCTTTCCGTTTCTCTCTCCTATATCTCCTCCTCTCTATGTGTTTATCTCTCTCCCCGTCGCCATAACTATCAATTTTTCGAATTTTTTTAATTTTTCTCATATATGGTGGATTTTGGATATTTTTTTGGTACTCCCTCCGTTTCCATTTAATTGTCAATTACGAAACTTCGTGTAATTTTGACCGGCCAATAACTTATATCAAAATTGTCGGAATGAAAATTTTCAATAGTTGATCATATAGTTAAAATGTTAAATTTTATAATTAGATTTTAAAAAAAAATTATTTTGACAATTTTGATACAAATTATAACCCGATCAAAATTGCACGTAGTTTCGTAATGAACAATTAAATGGGAACGAAAGAAGTATTGGTGAGGTCTATTGGCTCGTCAGAGGTTGGAAAATCAACGAATCTGGTATTCCAGCATGTACATTTTGTTTTTTTTCACATATGGTGGGGTTTGGGGGGGGTTTTCTATGTATTATTACCCATATATTCAAGTTTTATATGAAAATGGGTGTATTTGGGGATTTTGAGTTGATTGGTAAGATTTATTTGCTCATTGGCGATTGGGAGATCAATAAATCGGAATTTAAGTCGAAATTTTTAAAGTTTTTTTTCTTCATATGTTGGGTTTTGTGTGTTTTTTTTAAATATTATTGACTCATATATTTAAATTTTATATGAAAATGGGTGTATTTAGTGAAATTGAGTTGATTCGTGAGATGTATTTGTTTATTGGAGGTTGGGAGATCAATCGATCTGAATTCAACCCGAACTTTTTTTATTTATTTTACAGTGGGTTTTGGTTTTTTTTTATTTTTTATTATTGACTCATGTATTCGAATTTTATATGAAACTGGAGGTATTTGGGTTTTTGAGTTGATTGGTAAGTTATATTGGCTCATTGGAGGTTGAGACATTATCGGATCTTGAATTCTGAAGTGCAAACTGTTATGCACTTTCTGATATGCATACCAACTGCATACCACGAACATGTATGTAACTTTTGAACTGCAGAGTTATCTACTTTTCAAAATTCATACCAAATTTTATACAATTTGGCAAGAGTATAACTATATATACAAACTTTTTTGAAGCCACATAATATAAGTTATGTAATATAACAAATAAGATAAATTTAAAAGAAAATGGTATATTTTGCAAAGTAAAATATTGTATACTTGTTTGTTCATGTTAAAATTGGTTAGTAATTTTAGACAAAATGAAATGAAATATAAAAAAAAAAATTATACTTGATATTTTATCAATTGCAAACCATCATGTATGCACTTTCTCATGTGCATAACAATAAGTATGCACTTTTTAGCTACATCACGGTTGAGTGTTTTTCATGTTTGGAAGATATATCCTAGAAAAGTTCGATAAGTTCATGTGCACTTTTTCTTTTTAATTTTTTAAAGTTAATGAAACATTATCGAATCACATGTTATCCCATCGGAGCACCGCAGAGCCCGTTACATACTAGCGCTCCATGTAGCTCATTGAAGCGTCGTACATCTTTCTGGAGCTTCAAGCATCCCGGTGGAGCTAGGTCGGAGCTCGTTGGACCTTGTCGGGACTCTCGGTATCCCACTGAAGCTCTCAGCGTCCCTCCGGAGCTCCGAACAACTTTAAGGATCTCTGTATACCTCTTCGGAGTTGTGGGCAGCTTTTCCGAGACTTGTCAGAGCTCCGATAATCTCTCTGAAGCCTCGTCAGAGCCTGGGGCATCTTATAGGAGCTTCTCACACCCCGTAAAAGTTGTGTTCAGTGGTACACAACTTCGTTGGAGTACCTTTTATCTCATCGGAGCCTCGCCGGGCCTCCGACGGGCTCACCGAAGCTCCCCTGAGCAGTGTTGGAAGTGGGTAGGTGGTTGGTAGTGGGAAAGGTGTCTTTAATTATTATTATTAGCTAGTTGTATCTTTCGTGAAGACACCTTTGGAAATGAAAAAATTTTCATATTAAAATTACCGAAATGAAAAAATTGAAAATTTCATCATATATTTCTAACCATAAACTACGTGATTAACTTTTGAAATAATTTTTTCCGGCAATTTAAATATGAAAAAATTATCAGTCAAAATTGTTCGTATTTTCATATGAGACCTTTGTTTAGGGACGGAGCGAGTATTAATATAGAGAATCATATGCATTCCTCATATATGAGGTGAATTTTGTGTTTTCTTAAATTTAGACAATTTATAGGGTTCATGATGCATGTTATTTTTTCTAAAACGAGCTTTTAACACCCAAAAAGTAAATCTTGCATATATATTACCTCATCATGACAAAAACCAGCTTAGTAAAAATAACTGGATTAAATAGGTTGGTAAGACTAGGAAGCCAGAAGTTTTCCAGTTTTGATTCGAATAGGAAGAACGACCGCTTTTTAGTTAAGTTTGAGGATAAAAAACCACACCATAACCATAATGTAAAACAATGTAAAAACTAATAATAATCGAGGGAAATTTATTATAAGTAACTTATAACAATTTATATTTTTTCTAAATATCTTGATAAGTCCACATTCATCATAGGTATCACTTTTTAATTATTTAGTTTATTTACTAAATGGTCATACAAACCAAAATATAATAGACATATTTTATCTTTCTAGAAACCCAAAAAAATAGTTTTAAATTACAACAAAATAAAAAAAAACACAAAAAAATTATAAAAAATCACCAAAAATTATTAAAAAAAATCACCAAAAATCATAAAAAATCACAAAAAATAAAAAGAATTATAAAAAATGAAAAAATCATAAAAAATGAAAAAAATCACAAATTTTTTAAAAAATTACAAAAAAATATATAATTTTTTTTGTCAATATAACACTTTTTATACCGAAAAAGTTGTTTTTTCATAAAAAATCACTTTTTCCATCAAAAAGTGAATTTTTTTTATAAAAAAAATGGTTTTTACATGAAAATGTGCATTTTTTTTTAATCTAAATGAGCTGAAAGTACATCTAGTTCAGTCGAAACTACAAGAATAAAAAATATAATAATAAATATATATGACATGGCTTAAGAACAGGCATGAATCACGCAATCGAAACCATATATGAACAGGCATGTAGCTAGCCTCTTAATTATTTAGGCCAGTATATCCTCAAGGTACAATAATAGAAAATAGAATACTAAATATATATATAACACGTCCAATATCATTCTGTTTCGCTCAAACTCCTTCACATACGTGTATTAGACTTAGAAACTTGCTTAGCCTAAAAATATTACTCCTAAATTTCGCCGGGGCTTTGTAATATGGTAACCATCGAGGAAATTCGCAGGGCGCAACGAGCAGAAGGACCAGCCACAATCATGGCAATTTCAACTGCGAATCCACCATACTGTATCGAGCAAAACACATTTGCTGATTTTTATTTTCGCATCACTAATAGTGAAGATAAGGTGGAGCTGAAACAAAGATTCAAACGCACATGTAAGTAACCTTTATCTTCTATAAGAGTCGTCTTAACTGAAGATTATTTGAAAGACGTCAACGTCATGCTTTTAAGAAATAGGTGACACTACAAAATAATGTTTGATTTAGTGAGAGTCAAAAGCTGTCATAAGTCTGTCACTAATTTAAAAAGCTGTCACAAATCTGTCGCAAATTGACTAAACTGTCACCAAGCCGTCACAAAAACCGTCGCTAATAAGCTCGTAACAAAAAATACCGTCACTATTTGAGTATTTTTTTGTAGTGTGACTAGTACCATGTTGATTAATTTGTAGCATTTTCTCTTAGGATGCTCAAGTATAAATAAAAATATTACTCTACGTTCTCATATTTCATAAGTTGTTTGGGCTCCATTTTAAGAAATTTGCCTTTTTATTGCTAATAAATGACATTATATTTAAAAAATATTTACCTTGGTACATTTAATTTCTGATAATATAAAATATAACAGCAACATTGTAACATAATTTAATTTGTGCATATAAAATAGCTCGTTTCCATAGACATTTTATTGTGAAGTCAAAGTATTACATAATCTGTGTGCATGTATGTCATACCATTAATATAAACGAATTTAATAATTGAGGAATCTGATGAATTTTGTCCCAAACTTGCAACAATACCTTTACTCCTTTTTATTAAGTACTCCATTGTACTAATTTAACTACATTCTTTCTCCTTCATCAACCGCTCAATCTTCTATTAAGTTTTTTTTTTATCTCTTAATTTATTGCAATACGCATCAATATTTTGATGTCTTCTCTATTTTAGACATAATCAATTTATAGTAATCTTTTATAGAGTGGCGATATAAGCAGATACTATTTGAAATAGACTGTTACAGAGACTCGTTAAGATCCGTTACATCAATGTATATCAAGATATATCAGTGAGTCTCTGTAAGAGTCTATGTCAAATAGTATTTATTTATGTCGTCATTCATTTTTACACGGTTCTAATTATATAATTGTATAACAAACGATGACTTATAAAATGGTGAATAAGATACCATGTTTCCACTTTGGAAACGTTGTTCGTAATGCAATAATTTCTATGTAAAATGGAGAAACAAACAAAAAAATAATATTTTCAAAATAGTAAGAATCATAAACAAACTTAAATATAAAACAGTATGAAAAGGATAACACAAAGAATTCGGATATAATGCTAAACGAGTCGACGGTTTCACCGTGTCTCGTTAAACCCGATTCGCTCAGCCTCATTTTAAGACATCTGTCTTTTTATAGATACCAGATTTCCAAGATAAAATGTCTAATAATTGTGCCACAATGGAAGTTGACATCTATTGAGAGTGTAGGTACGCGGTACTCTATCTAGAATGATATGTATGCATGTGAGACTGTGAGTGTGTGCATATATGTAAGCGCATGTAATTTGTTTTTCTCTTAAAAAAAATTGTACACACCACCATATGCATATACATGTATAAAAAGTTACAAAAACCATAATGGTGTGCCATTAAATCTAGAAATAGAGTTACAAAAATTGTAACCACTACAAAATTGCATTTAAAACCCATGAAAACCAATGTTTTCCAACACCAACTTGACTTAAATCATTTCATGTATTCGAATGCAGGTGAGAAATCTATGATTAAGAAGCGTTACACGTACCTAAACGAAGAGTTTCTTAAGGAAAATCCAAATATATGTGCATATAATGCGCCTTCTTTGGAGGCTAGACAAGTCATGGTTAACGAGGCAGTACCAAAGCTAGCGAAAGAGGCTGCTTCTAACGCAATTATGGAGTGGGCCCGACCTATCTCCGATATCACCCATTTGGTCTTTTGCTCGAGCGCAGGGATCGCCATGCCAGGTGCGGACTACGAGCTTGCCAATCTCCTTGGGCTCCGTCCCTCGGTCAAACGCCTCATGTTGTATCACTCCGGGTGCTATGCTGGAGGTACAGTGCTTCGTATGGCTAAAGATATTGCGGAGAACAACAGAGGTGCGAGGGTTCTAGTCGTCAGCTGTGAATTATTCTTGTCTTATTTTCGAGGACCTAGCGAAACCAACATCAACAGCCTCAATGCTCACTGTGTATTTGGTGATGGTGCAGCCGCTATGGTAGTTGGGTCTGACCCGATCCCTAATGTTGAGAAGCCTCTTTTCGAGATTGCCTTTGCGAACCAAAGCATGATACCAGAAAGCGACGGAACCTTTTATGTGCACCTACGGGAAGCGGGATTTATGTTCCATGAATTCAAGGACATTACTGAAATTATTCCAAACAACATCGAGAAAATCATAGTTGCGGCATTCGAGACCTTGGGTATATCGGACTGGAATTCTATCTTCTGGGTCACTCATCCGGGTGGGAGGAATTTATTGGACCAGATAGAAGAGAAGTTGAGCCTCAACCCGTCGAAGTTACAGCCAACAAGGCATATGTTAAGCGAGTATGGTAACATGGGGAGCGCAAACGTGTTTTTCACTCTGAACGAGATTCGGAATAGATCAATAAAAGATGGACAGAGAACCACCGGTCAAGGGCTCGAGTGGGGAGTGTTGTTTGGGTACGGGCCCGGGCTTACTGTTGAGACTGTGGTACTCCATAGTGTGTCTACTTACAAGGACTGTTAGGCTTCTCGAGATGTTTTGGGTGCTATTGTTCAATAAGAGGCAATTGATGAAGTACTAATATAAAATAAAAACTGAATAAGAAGATATTTGAATTTTTTGGATCGGAAACTTCAGGCCATAAACTTTGAGTTACGTGGCTATGTAAACATGGAGGAAATATTTGTTCTTCTCTTAATTAATATTGTTATTGCGATTTAAAAGTATTCTTTGTACCAGTTAAAAAAATTCTTACATAACTGGAAGTTTATCCTAAAAAATAGTGTGCAGAAGTTATATTTTTTTTTTTACAGTTTCTCAAGTTGATATCTTATAATACAAATAGAGGTTAGCCGAAATCGGTTCTGTTTAGTTTCGACGAGAACACAAAATTAAAAAAATTAAATTCCATAATCCATAATAAAAAATAAAGAACCATGCTTAAACTGATCAATGACCATAAAATCAAAACAAAATATATTTACGATATCTTTTAGGTCATTCGGTATGCACCTGTGTTTTGTTCCGACTAGGGTTGACACGAGATTAGTATTAGCTGGTTTTCGTCTCGTTTGTTTCTTGAGCTTGTTCGTTATTGTCTCGTTTTCGTGACGAACTACAAAACTTCTTCTCGTTTTTGTCTCGTTTTAGAATATGAAAATCTCGTTTTGTTTTCGTTTCGTCTTATGAACTAATTCTTTTTTGCTAGTTTCGGATCTTTTCATATCGTCTTGGTAGTTCATTTAAATTGATTTTTTTACATGAATAATTACGTTATACGTAACTCGTAGGTGCACGTCGCTTAAATATTTTAATATATGGGTTTTATAAATTATACATACAAATTACTCTAATATATGATACTATTATTAATTATATGCTATATACAACAGAAAACGAAATTTCACGAAATGAATGAAGTTGTTATTGCACAGCGGAAAAAATGTGCTCAGATTTTTAGTTTTAGTATGTACGTATATTATCAAAGTAAATACTGTTTTACCGTATAGGTTTAGATCATACCGAATAACAGAAGAGAACAGATGGCGGCTGTGATGACATAAATTCGCCTCAATTTTTCTACCTTATTCCTGAACCAGTACATTGCTACTTGAAAAAGTATGAGCTCTTTCTCTCTCTATGCAATCTTGAAAATATAGTTATGAAAAACTTATATTTTGCCAAAGAAAATGAGCGTGCTATATGTAGGCTATGGTAGAGACTTGTAAACTGATTAGGATATAACTTTTTAAAAAGATTTCGTGCTATCATATCTTCTTAAAACCCGAAATATACACAATCAATTTAAATCGTGATTTATTCCACTAAAGATCACGACTGATCTCTATACCATATAGTCCGAATATCTAATTCGTTCCAATTGTCAAACATGTTTATTATCTCTCCACGTAAAGTGTGACGACCCAGATTTCCAGGAAGGAAATTCTGTGGTGCGATGTTGTGCGTCAGTCCCATATCGCCCAGATATGAGAGTACCCGTGTGGTATATGAGCTTTAAAGATCCATTTCCTATCAACAAGGCCTTTTAAAACCGTGCGGCACAATAGCGAGGACGGAACTCCACAGTTAAGCGTGCTTAACTAGGAGTAGTACCAGGATGGGTGACCCCCCTGGGAAGTTGTGCCAAAGCGGACAATATTGTTGATACGGACGTGTCGGTTCGGTCCGTGGAGCCGGGTCGTTACAGATGGTATCAGAGCCTCTATCTGGCCGGAAATGTGGGGACTAGCACGTGTGTGTGAGCCCCTGAAGGACGACGTACCCAACGAGGACGTCGTGCCTAAAGGGAGGGTGATTGTGACGACCCAGATTTCCAGGAAGGAAATTCTGTGGTGCGGTGTTGTGCGTCAGTCCCACATCGCCCAGATATGAGAGTACCCGTGTGGTATATGAGCTTAAAAGATTCATTTCCTATCAACAAGGCCTTTTAAAACCGTGCGGCACAATAGCGAGGACGGAACTCCACAGTTAAGCGTGCTTAACTAGGAGTAGTACCAGGATGGGTGACCCCCCTGAGAAGTTGTGCCAAAGCGGACAATATTGTTGATACGGACGTGGCAGTTCGGTCCGTGGAGCCGGGTCGTTACATAAAGATTAATCAGATACTCATTTATTAAATTATTGACTGATTACTTATTTAATAAACGTATTATTCATAAGCCTTTCCGTTTAATTTATTTGTCGTGTCGGATTATAAATCCACCTACAAGGTTTACACGAACAAAACTTATAAGTTTCCTCAAAGGAGTCTCATCAATGCCTTACGGGACGTGAATTTCTTTTATTACTAATAAACACTGATACGAATAATGCTGTCATCAAACTCATTAATTTTATTGACTCGTGACGAATCTCATCATGTATGAATCAAAATGACAAACACATCCATACATGTATAAATAGAAATATAGGAATTAAGAGCATAAACAATAACCATGACCACGAGTTATAAATTATTTTGTCTAGTCAGTCACCAAAATGATTATTTCGTAACAGTCTTGTTTAATATACACAAGGTGCACTGGTAAATGGAGTTGAAATTTATTCGTTCCCTGTAGTCAAGACATGCCTACTATAATCGCGTACTACAACTCTACTGATGGTGTGTCCATTTCCATCTAAATTTGTAAACATATAACTTATATTCTATTAGAACCGACAATCTAATCTTCCGTATGTAACATATACTATACACACTAAACTATATCCTAAATAGAATAATAGACACTTATTTAGTAATTCAAACAATAATGATAGATAACAATTGCTCATATTATTCTCGTTAAATAGATCAATTCAAAATATTGTCAAATATAAATTCAAGAAAAAGCATGTATTTTAGTATATTTCTAACCGTTATCATTATCATCTCATGTACTACACAAACCCTATACGAACTCGGGCCTAGGTTTAAACGAAAAGAACATACAATTTTTTTTTACGGACGGCTCGCTTAATTATCACACCCCTAGTTATAATTGGAACAAGAATTGGCCTCTCTTGGGCAACTTACACACAAAAACACAAAGTACTTCACTGTGGTGCCAACAATTTTCAAGAACATTATAAATGTTCCACTATTCACTGTGGTCCCTTCAAAGTGACTTTATGCCTAAACAATTTTAAAGACTAATGAAGAAAAAGTAAAAGGGGAGGTTTTGGGTGTACACGCCAATTATAGATTATAAAAGCACATGCATGGTGCAACATTAGAAAACGATTAAAGAGTAGTTTATTTTTCTAGTAGTACTATTATTTTGAATGCCCGCAACCGCTATCAAAGGGTTTTAGTCAAAAAAAGCAAATCAAAACATTTGAAAGACATTCTCATTTGGTCAGCAAATATAAGCTTGGTTAGTTACACTAATGGTCCATTCAAATTGGACTCTTTCTATTCTTTGCTTCTCCCGGTTTGAATGTATATATATATAGTCATGGTTAGGTCTCGATTTGGTTCGATTTTTAGCAAAATCGAAACCAAACATATTTTTCGGTTCTGTTTTTTTCGTTTTCGGTCTTTTTATTTTTTGGACTGAACTGGATCGGGGTTTTTCGGTCCAGTTTCGGTTTTTTCGGTTATTTTTCAGTTTTTTCGGGTATTTCGGTCTTTTTCGGTTTCGGTCTTTTTCGGTTCGGTTTTATTAAAAACAGAAACCGACCCGAAAAAATTTCGATTTTTCGGTTATCGATTTGGTTCGGTTTTTCCGGTTTTTCGTCCAGCCCTACTCATAGTCTGAATTTATTGGTTTGAAGAATATGTGTTCATGGTGTTTTATTATTTCAAATTGATATCGTGGTTGGCTTATCGTATTAATCGACTGAACTAATGGCCATGTTTTTTTGAAAGATAATATAAGATGGTATAATTTATAACTATGTAATATTAGTGAGATAGATAATACCATTATATAGGTGTTATTAGTTATAACTGATTGGTAGCATAAATTGTAGTATAATTAGTACTATACCTTAAATGCAATTTGTGTAAACAAACAAGATATAACATGGATTTCACGATAATAGTAATCTTATAAATTAATATTACTTTCACCATTGGAGATTAAAGTGTAAGATTTCACATCAAATCAACTCGATCTATAAATGAAACATGTCGTAAAAGCATAGAAGCATAAACGAACAAGTTTGGGGAAAATTTTCTTGTATTTTTATTCAACAAATGAAAAGTAGAGCGAACGGGAATTGAAAGAATGGTATGATAGGATTTTATCTAAGAAACAGTATAAAATATAGGGGGGTTTTCACTTTTTTTTTATCTTGTTTTCTTCATTTTTTTTCCCACTTTGTATCTTGTTTTCTTAATTTTTTTTTTTTTTTTACCCTGCTTTCTACATTTTCTTTCTTTTGTAGATTTGTTTCTTAATTTTTCTTTTTTTACCTTGATTTCTTCTTTTTTTTTCCTTTTGTACTTGAGTATTAGTGGATAGAAATTGACCAAAAGAGAATTAAAAATATAAACTATGGTAAAAAAAGAAAAATTAAGAAACAAATGTACAAAACGGAAAAGAAAGCAGAAACTTTGGTAAAAAAAAAGGTTAAGAAATGAAGGTATGAAAAGGGGAAAAATGAATAAACGAAAGTATAAAAAATTATAAAACACAAAATAAAGGGCAGGCTAGTTCTCTCTTACCCATTATTGGAATGTAAAAGTTGGTTTGTAGTCTGAATACCAAATTCTGTCACATAAGGTTGAGATTTGGCATGCTGCCGACTTTCCTCGCAGCGTGTTTTGACTACAAAATTAGGTCTTGCAAGGGAACATGGGTGTGCAATGGCAAAATAAATACCTAGTATATCGCATATATCTGTATAAATCGATCACATAGAACTACAACCAACTTTCAGTCAGAAATGCTAACTAGTTTACTTACCATAAGACGAATGCAATATATAAGGATGAGCATTCATCATTAATGAAGACAACTTTTCACTCATAATGAAACCAGTTACATCATTTGCTTGAAACATGGTACCAATGTGTTTTTTAAGCTGATAGTTTTAGACCAAAAAGTAGTGTTATTGGAATTTTGGAGACTAATTTCGCCAATTCCATTCAGAAAAATCTTTTCCTGAACTTTGAAGTCTTGTTTGGCTGTCAGATACGCCTATTCAAACCGCTTTTCCTCCCCTTTTTTACTATATACTAATTCACTCCCCCTTTCCTCTTTCCATTTCTCTTTTCTCTCACAACAACCTCCAAATGGCTAACAACAAATTTGCAACAATGGTACACAAAAACACAAACGAGTTAACTCTAATTCTGGTATATGTTGTTCTTGAATGGGCTCTAATCTTCATGCTCCTTCTCAATGCTCTCCTTTCTTACCTCATTCTGAAATTTTCTCAATTTTTTGGCCTAAAAGCACCGTGTATCTTATGTTCTCGTATCGATCACGTCTTTGAGCCTAATAACAAGAAGAACAGTCTACACACCGATCTTCTATGTGAGGTTCACGTAAGGCGGATATCTAACTTGGGTCCTTGCTCTAGTGAAAATTGTTCAAGAATAGATAATCAAGCTCGGAACAATGTTAAGGAGTTCGACGATAACAATCTCGAGAAATTTATCGTTTTTGAATGCTCTGAAATGAAGGGGAATCAATATTACGATCTTCTTTCTCAAACTAAAACCTGTGATTTTGTTAGTCATCATACGCGGTTAGATTCTCTTACAGGTGCTTAATCTCAACTTATTTGCATTTTTACTTTAAGCTCAGTTTATTCGTTCTTTTGCTTATGTGTCTTCAGTAAATTAAAGGTACAGTTTTTTTTTTTTTTTTGGATTATAAGAGGTTTTATGTTTCTGGGCTCAGTTCCTTTCAACCTAAAACAGGCCAAATTATAGTATTATACACAGCTATAGTATTATTCACAGCTAAACAATATCTTAAATTTACTTACACAACTAAATAAGAAAAAGATACATATATTTTCTTTCCAGTGAAGCTAAAATTTAATACAATTAAACATATAAGCTTAGGGAAATCTTATTTCAGTCCTAAGTTTGAGACTTGTTTAAAAAAAAAAAACAAGGTCAAAATTTCTTTTAAGATTAGATGCTTACTTTTTTTCTCTTGTTTACCAATTCTTAAACAAAAATACAAATACAACTTTTTTTTTCTAATGTAGTCCGAAATATGTACTAAACATTACTTTTTTGTGATTTTGTCAGAAGAATGCCATATACCAATGAATAAATCTGAAGATGATGTATCTATAGGGACTGAGATTCCAGATATCGAATTGACAGAGGAGTTTCATCAAGAAGCTTGCATAAAAGAAGACAATCAAGGTAAAGTCCTATATATATCACAAGCGTGTTTAACTGAATTATGTTAGCACTAAGCTGATTGCTGAGATGTAATAGCTCCATACACCTTAAACCTTATAGCTTTTTTTAGAAAAGAATACAATAGAATCACTAATCAATAGGCTAAAGAACTAGGTGATTGCGATTCTAAACAAATTATCAAACCTTTAGAAAGAAAGCAGCATATAAGCAAGTAATTGAGTTCGAAATATGCTACCATTCAAGTTCGGTGCATTTCACCTAGTTCCTTCTTCCCCCCAAAAGGGGAGATGTATATTTCTGTATAGTTTTATCTTAAAAAAATATTTCTCGAGATTAGGCATATTGTGCATTAATTTACTTATTTACTCAATACTTTGGCTTGTCTTTCTTTGTTTGTCTACCTCGTGCGATTATTTACAGTGAAAAATTCCTCTAATGAAATGGAATAATCTAAAAACAATGAAATCCAGTTTAAATCTATAAACTATCACTGGATGAAGGTTGATACTACTTGTTATAGAAGTTCTTCTAATTTAAAAGAAAATTTCAATTTTTTTACAAACTTCACCAGCCATTTTTAGACTGCTTTAACATATATTGATGCATACAGAAAGAAGATGTCTGATGATCCTATCTATTTTCCCATTTAGGTACTAAGCAAGTTGAGGAAGATGTAGTAGTGTTGAAAACCATATCGATAGATGCAATTAGCCATCAAAAGACACTGGGTTTAGAGCTTAATGACATGGACGAGGAGAAACTTCCCAACACATCCTCTTCTTTGGAAAGCCTCCATCACGTATACAAGAACTTACTACTAGTCGAGAAAAAAGATTCAGGGATGGTAGAGTCATTTGATGGGACTCTGACAACTGACTTCAAAGACGGTGAAAGTATGAGTACTGAAAACTTGATGTTGGCATTAGAAGCCAAGAGAAAGGTGTTAAATGATTTATATACTGAGTTGGAAGAAGAGAGGAGCGCTAACGCGATAGCTGCAAACCAAACAATGGCAATGATAAATAGGCTACAAGAGGAGAAAGCTATGATGCAAATGGAAGCTTTGCATTACCAAAGAATGATGGAAGAACAATCTCAATATGATCAAGAAACTTTGGAGTTTTTTAATGAACTTATAACTAAAACGGAAAAGGAAAAACAAGAGTTGGAAAGAGAGCTTGGGGTATATAAGGCAAGGGTAATCAGGTATGAGGTCAATGAAACTTTGAATAAGGTTGAAAAAGAGAGTGACAATTCCTCTTTATCTTCTAGTAATTTTGGGGATACTGATGTATTATCAATTGAAGATGATGGAGAGGATAGTTTCCATGAAAATAAAGACCAAAACACTCCCATCGAAGCCATTTTGTGCTTGGATGAGTTTGATAAGCTTGAGGAAGAGAAGTTGCTTATTTTGCATCAGGTTAAACATTCTAAGGAAAAACTTTTTGCACGAGAGGATAACAAAGAAGGAAAATATTTCGAGGTTGTTGAGGCCATGGATCACACCTCCAAAGAGAATGGTTATCATATTGTAAAACAATGTGGAACTGGGAATGGGTTATACATGGAAACTTACGGGAAACATGAGGAGGGAAAGAGAATTAACGGATTGATCGCAAAGAGATTATTTCCACTCTTCCAAGCCACAGAAAATGGACATGTGGCACAAAATGGTTCTCCTGTTGATAGGATACAACAGTCTGTTTCCGAATGCATTGAGTCCAACAAGAGAAATCTAAACATTGAGGAGGAATAAGAACTCCTATACGAGAGGTTACAAATCTAAAAGGCGGATTAAACACTCTTCATTTTAGGCGGTAGGTAGGTTTTTACACCATTTTATGCGTGTGCGTGTGTTTATTCTAATTACCATATTACTCCGTTTAGATTAGTTCTTGAATTTAATTAATTTATTAGAATGGTAATTCAGATTTTTTATCATCGTGGTGTGATTAAGCCAAAGAAAAGAGATTGCTGAAGATGATCAGAGAAAGTTGGGGAAAGCAGATCATATAATGTTGCCTATCTATATTTTACCCGTTTTTTGTTACTTGATTCTCTTTTATTCCTTTGAGACATAGTGTCGAATATCATATCAACTGTGGCCAAAAGCCTGTATTTCACAAGTATAAAGTATAACAAAAGTTCCCTTTTCTTTTCCTTTTTCATCATTTCAACACATGATGTTTGCTTGTAATTATTGAAGAGAAAATAAAGGTGGGCTAGCTGTATAATAATGTACCCATCTCTAAGTATGTAAACGCCAGATATTCATATGATTGATTATAATTTAGTAGTATAAGAGAACACTATGGTGTCATTGTATTTGCTGTCCATATCCTGATACGATCACTTTAACAATGGTTACAAACCATGCTAATGTAACAGCTTTTTAAAATCTGTGACAGCGTCTATTTGCAAGAAAATAGTTGTTCTCCCGATCGATACTGAACATTGCTTCAATTCCATTAAAAAAGACTCAGGATGGAAGTGTTTGAGGATCCACAACAAACTACAAAAAAAATGTCGAAGATGGTAAAAGACACTATTGTTATCCAGATGGTAAAGTGAGTATCGTCATCAAAATTAATAACAGTGTAGCCATAAAATTTGTTGTTTTCTGGTGGTTATCTCTTTCTAAACTTAGCGACACACATTTAGCAATAGATATTCTGATGGTATCTTGGTATTCTTTTTGTAGTGACACATTGTCACTTTTATCATAATGGTATAATAGCACATTTCAACTTTTAGTTCTGAATAATTTCATATCTTTCCCAATTTAGTTTTGAACAACATCTTTTTACATTAATTTACTGTCCATGATTTACTACCGAAGTATGTTAATTCAGATTCATCTTCATACCTATTGTTGATGTAGGTTTTTCTTTACAGAGATTTTCCTTTGAGAAGTAAATAGGGACTGCGATCTAAATTAAGTGGTAGAACCAACATTCAAAATGATAAGGTTTTTTAGTTGTGCAAAAGATTGCCAGTTTGAGGGTAAAGAAATGGAAAATAAGAGATGCTGGAAATATAGAAAATTGGAGGTTGTAACTTGTAACTCTTAAAAACATAGCGACTGCATGTTATGTTGTGAACAGTACCAATTGGTCTAAGTTTATAGCTGTGAGCCTGAGTTTAAACACGGTGTTTAAATCTTTTATATGTAATAAGAATAAAACTTATTACCGTGAACAACTCCATACCTTAAAAAGTTTACTTTAAAAAAAATGATTTTGATTTTTTTTTTTGGAATTAAAGAACATGTTTATGTATAAAAAGTGTTTATGAATGAATAAACTTTTTAAGAATTATTTATGTACTCCCTCGTTCACAATTAATTGTCATCTACGAAATTACGTGTAATTTTGATCGGCTTATAACTTATATCAAAATTGTCAAAATGAAAAATTTCAAAACTAAATCATATAATTTAATGTTTGAATTATATGATTAACTTTTGAAATTTTTTATTACGACAATTTTGATATAAATTATTGGCCGGTCAAAATTGCACAAAGTTTCATAGTGGACAATTAATTGGAAACGGATGAAGTATATGTTTTTTTTGAATTAAAAAGACTTCCTACATTTTCTTTTACTTATTTTTGAAGTATTTCGAATTTAATTTTTGTGAAAGAATATGAACCAACAGTGAGAATTAGTTGAGAAATAGAGGAGAAGAGGGGGAAGCAACATCAGGCCTAGGGATGGACATGGAGCGGTTTGAGGTGAATTGGTCTCAATCGTAACACAACCCGTAAAAGAAATTGCGGGACGAATTATGACGAATTCGTAAAATTTAAATCTCAACTCAACCCAACCCGTTATAAATAAAACTCAACACAATTCAACCCGGAAAAAAAATTACGGATTGGGGCGGGTTGGGGCTCGTTTATTCTTAACTTTTTATTTTGCTCCTTTATTTTTCATAGTTTGCACAATCAGCATAAATTTGAAAATAAATTATATGTTTAAAAAATAAATAAAAATTAAAACTATTTATAATACGTTTATAACCTTCACAACAAATAAGAAAACTAAAATGTAATAATACTGGGAAATTGTTATCTTTAAATACACGTAATGTATATATAAATATATATATATATAGCGGGCTGTAATGGGTTATGGCGGATTAACACGCGGTTTGGTAACCCCAACCCTAACCTAACCTGCAAAATATATAACGGATTGGGGCGGGACGGATTGACTTTTTGTGGACACTCAACCCGCCCCAACCCGCCCAATCCGTACGGATTGGGTTACGGGTTGGTGTTGAACCATGAGTTAAATAATTGATTTTGATTATAAGTGTGATTATGATTTAATAATTTTACAATTCGATGATATAATGTTTGATCTTTTCCAAAAAGAGAAAATTTTATTTCAGGACTGAAAATGATAGAGCACTCAATAATAAAGTCAACTGTTCAAACGGAAGTCGATTCGGAGTCCGAACGAGCAAATTACGAGTGTTTCAAAAAGTAGGAAAAAACTGTTCAGAAATCTCGATCGAGATAAAGTCCGATCGATCGAAAATTGTCCAAAAAATTACATCGAAAAATACAAGTAACAAATTTTTTCAGAAATCTCGATCCATCGAGATTCGGTCCGTTTCAAAAGAGTTGTTTTTTTCTTTTTCGGAAATAAGTCATTATCCTTTGTATAATGCACCCAACAACTCTAAACGGTCATCTATGGACCAATGGGCATTTTGGATCTTCAAATACACCTAATTCCCTCTCCAAAATATACCAATCATCATCACTCAATCTCTCTCTATCTTAAATAAAAAAACTCCATTGTTGAAAAAAAAAGCTCAAAAAGGGGAAAACGAGGAGAAAAATGATCAAACTCAAACAACATAAAAAACTCACCAATTAGTTTATTTAGAAGCAATAAAATATTGAGTGTGGTTAAATTGTTGTAACAAAATTGTAAATAGCAAACTTATAAGCTTAATTATGAGTGAGTGTTTGGGTAGAAGCTTTTAAGCTAAAACGTTGGTTAAAATTTCTAGGTTAAACACTTGGTTACTCATATATTGAGGGGGAGTCGTTAACTCGTATTTTGTGTACTCTTGCACTTATATCAAGATTTTATCCTCGGGTAGAGCGTGAGCAAATCGGTTGATGAGCTCGGTAGGATTTGTAATCTTTGAAAGAAGATTATAGTGAAATACTCGGTAGCGTGAATACCGAGGATAGGACGTATGCGTGTTTGCCGAACCTCTTTATATCTTGCTATCAATCTCTTCCCTTACTATTTATTTTCCGCAACTTATAATATTTGTGATTGTGCGCATGTTTCAATTTATTCATAGATTATCATCGCATATATATTGTCGCAAATATATATTGAGCTAGTTGGTTTGTTAGTTGAGATTAGAATTTTAATTCCACGAAAAAACCCCTAAAAACTTATTCAACACCCACTCTAAGGTTTAGCCGCACGGGCCAGCAGTTGGGTTTGCGGATTTTTAATATATATATATATATAAATACACTTAGAACTTAAAATTATATAATTGTAAAAAGAAAGAATGTAACATATTTATAGATATACATATTGATATATAATTTAATATATATATATATATATATATATATATATATATATATATATATATATATATATATATTGATTTTTTGGAGGGTTTTCGGGTTTTTTAAATAATCGGTTCGGTTTTCTTCGGGTTTTTTCGGTCTTTCAGTTTTTCAGTTTTTTTGGTTCGGTTTTATAGTAAACCAAAACCGGACCGAACAACTTTCGGTTTTCTCGATTTCGATCTTTTTCGGTTTGGTTCTTTTCGGTTCTGCAAAGTAAGATAATTTATAATGGTATGGAACGTTATTTGACTTCACATTTGCAAAAATTATGATGATTTGTATATTGTATTTTTTATGTTTTGTTCTTTTATCCCTATTACTAATATCTTAATCATCCAATTTAATATAGGAATAATTTTCTATAAGTAGCTCATAACAACTTATATTCTTCCTAGATATCCTGATAAGTTCACATTCCTCATATCTACCACTTTTTAATTATTTAATTTATTTACTAAATTATCATCCAAACCAAAATATAATATACATATTTTATCTTTCTACAAACTCAAAAAAATAGTTTTAAATTACAACAAAATAAAAAAAACACAAAAAAATTATTAAAAAAAAAATCACAAAAAAATAAAAAATATAAAAAAATAACAAAAAATAACAAAAAATTATTAAAAAAATCACAAAAATCAAAAAAATCACAAAAAATCATAAAAATTATAAAAATAATAAAAAATCACAAAAAATCAAAAAAAAATATAAAAAATTATAAAAAATCACCAAAAATTATAAAAAATCACAAAAAATCATAAAAAATTATTAAAAAAAATACAAAAATCAGAAAAAAAAAAATTATTAAAATTATAAAAAATTTAAAAAATTACAAAAAATCACAAAAAATGAAAAAAACCATAATTTTTTTAAAATTACAAAAAAATATATAATTTTTTTGTCAATATAACACTTTTTATACCGAAAAATCAAAAAAAATATAAAAAATCACAAAAAATTATAAAAAATTATAAAAAAAAATCAAAAAATCACAAATATCACAAAACATTATAAAAAAAACAAAAATCACCAAAAATTATAAAAATTATAAAAAATCACAAAAATCACAAAAATCACAAAAAAAAATAATTATAAAAAAATTAAAAAATCATAAACTTTTTAAAAAATTACAAAAAATATATAAATTTTTTTTGTCAATATAACACTTTTTATACCGAAAAGTGATTATTTTTTATGCAAAAAAATGGTTTTTCCATGATAAATGTGTATTTTTTTAATCTAAATGAGCTGAAAGTGCATCTAGTTCAGTCAAAAATACATATAATTCAGTCAAAAGCGTATATAATTCAATAAAAGTGAAGTGCATATAGTTCAGTCGAAAGTGTATATAGTTAGTTAAAAATGCATAAATTTGAGTCGAAATTACATTCAATTCAGCTGAAAGTACATCTAGTTCCGTTGAAAGTGCATACAATTCAGTCGAAAGTAAATATAGTTCAATAAAAGTGAATATGGATATAGTTCAGCTGAAAGTGCATCTGGTTCAGCTGAAAGTACATCTGGTTTAGCTTAAAATGCATCTAATTTAGTGGAAAGTAGATATAGTTAAGTCAAAAGTGCATATAATGTAGTCGAAAATGAATATAGTACAGTCGAAAGTGCATATAGTTCTGTTAAAAATACATCTGATTCAACTAAAAGTGCATCTGGTACAACTGAAAGTGCATATGGTTCAGCTGAAAGTGCATATGGTTCAGCTGAAAGTGTATCTGGTTCAGCTGAAAGTGCATATGGTTCAGACAAAAGTACATCTAGTTCAATAAAAGTGTATATCGTTCTGTAAAACCTGTATTTAGTTCAACTAAAAGTGCATCTGGTTCAGCTGAAAGTGCATATAGTTCAGCTAAAAGTGCATCTGGTTCAGTCGAAAGTGCATCTAATACAGTCGAAAGTGCATAAAGTTTAATAAAAGTGATTTTTTTGTGATTTTTTTTATTTTTTTAAATATTTTTTTGTGATTTTTGTGATTTTTTATAAATTTTTTATTATTTTTTATATTTTTATAATATTTTGTGATTTTTTTCATTTTTTTTAATTTTATGTGATTTTTTTCATTTTTTATAATATTTTGTGATTTTTTTCATTTTTTTCATTTTTTTCATCTTTTATAAAAAAATTTTATTTTTTTTGTAATTTTTTTAAAATTTTATGATTTTTTATGATTTTTTCATTTTTTATAATTTTTTTGTGATTTTTTTATTTTCTTTGTGATTTTTTTTATAATATTTTGTGATTTTTTTCATTTTTTATAATTTTATGTGATTTTTTTTTATTTTTTATAATATTTTGTCATTTTTTTCATTTTTTTTTATTATTTTTTTATTTTTTTTATAATTTTTTTAAAATTTTGTGATTTTTTGTGATTTTTTCATTTTTTATAATTTTTTTGTGATTTTTTTATTTTCTTTGTGATTTTTTTTATTTTTTTTTTCATGTTTTGTGATTTTTTTTCATTTATTTGAGATTTTTGCGTTTTATATAATTTTATGTGTTTTTTTTTTCCATTTTTTATGAAATATGTGTATGGCGTTTTGGTAAAATAAGATAAATAATTAAAAAGCGGTACTTATAGGGAATATGAACTTATAGAGATAGCTAGGAGTAATATAAGTTCAAAAGTGGTATCTATTGAGCATTATTTGTTTAATAAATATCAAGTGATTTGGTATTATTCCCTAGTTTATCATAGCCGTTGATAACTCTTGAAATCTTATTAGATATTTTTTACTCCCTCCGTCCCGAAATCTTATTAAATTTATTTTGTAGAAAATTTTAAGACCGATAGTAAATTAAGTATAGTATGTGTACAATTTATTTATTTATATATATGTTTTTTTAGTGGAATATAGTATGTTTGTTTATATACACACTTGTGCTAAAAAGAAGTCTATGCTAATTTTGGCTTTTTTTTCCCCTCCTTTGAAACAAATTCTGAATTCGCTCATACGTCTGACACTTTCTAAAACGTCATTGACACTTTAAAAACACGAGAAACACAAACAATATTACTAAAAATTTCTTAAACTTTCAGAATTTATAATTTATCACAATAATTAACAAATATTCAGATAAAAAAATATAACTATTTATAACATTTTTCTGTTTCAATTAAAAAAATTATAAACTTTCTCGTTGTCTTAATAAAAAATATATATATTTTTCATATGAATAATATTTAATTGTCGTGTCCTATCTACATCGTGTACTAAATTTTATAAACTTACTCGGATTCATGTCGTGTCAGACACACGAATCTGTCGTGTTACATAGACAACACATATGACATTACATAAGACCATGATTGCACCGATACGTGTATGAGTATCGTATTCGGTACGATACGAGTACGGTGATATGCAAAAGTTGAAATTTTTTGGTATGAGAATGCTACGTCATTAAAAAAATTATTTATTTTTATATATATGATTCGATTTAATAATTACAATCTTAAAATACAAGACCCCTAGCCCTCTTTATATAGATAGAGGGTTAGGGTTACAAACCCATCTGGGCCCATTAAGTAAAAGCCCAAGAGTCCAATAATCTTACAACACTCCCCCTTTGGACGTCTTGAATTCTTCGTCTTCATGCAGTCGATCTGAGTCGAGTTCATTCGCAGTGCTAAACACATAAAAACCTTAGGGCCGGAAAACCCAGTGTGGGACAAAACCGGTACCTAGGAGAAACTGTGTAACCGAATGATATAGGCCGAAATATCATGTAAATAACTAACCACAAAACAGTGTGCCTCATCAAAACCTTGACAGAGCAAACCCAATGGGAAAATCTCTGATCGAAGGAAAAAGAGTGCAACAGTGGTAGTAGTAGGGGATCAACCACAAAACAGGTGCCTCATCAAAACCTTGCTAGAGTAAACCCAGTGGGAAAAACCTCTAGTCGAAGGACAAAAGAGTACACAGTGGTAAGAAGTATACAGCAGGATACTCCCCCTAATTCGGCAATCTTAAGTGAGATAAGATGGGAACGTGTCTCGCTAAAAACCTTGCCAAGGAAAACCCAGTGGGAAAAAACCTTGGTCTAAGGACAAAAAGAGTACACGAGCATGTGACTGGATGCTCCCCCTCACTTGCACACGACAGGGTGCGAGGATTTCGACTAAGTAGTAATTAGTGCAATAAGCATTCACCTGGATGCTCCCCCTCACTTGCACACGACTGGGTGCAAAGATTTCATATTCCAAGAAAGAGTACGAGCATTCGACTGGATGCCTCATTTACTTACATACGACTGGATGCAAGAAAATCTAACGTGGAATAGAACGAGCATTCAAATGGATGCTCTTAAACTTCATTTGTGAAGATTAATTTCGGAGAGAAATGCTAAATAGCATAATGTAGTCATGTCTCTCTTGATCAATAACAACAAGTTGTCTTCTATGACAAGTGTTTTATCTGGATCGTGAGACAGAACATATGTAATTCAAATATGACTAATACTAGCTCGAAGCCATATACACTCTCCAGTCGTCTCATTGAGCACGAATAGATCAGAGTGATTCACTTGGAGTCATTCCAAGACCTCCAAGATGTCGCCTTATTCCTAATGGTAAAGACATACCATGTTAGGAATATCACTTATGCGGGTCTGATAAGTAACCGGCATCGGTATAACCGAAAAAGGGTTGCGTTAATTCGAGTACCGAAGGGGGTAGGTACACTCGATGACGCAAATGGGATAAACTAGCCCACTTCCAAAATTACCATAAGGTAAGGGAATGTGTCTTTAGTGCCATTTCGATGGCAGCGTGTTAGCACGATGTTGTGTCGAGCTATACCATTCACAACAGACGAGATGTTCGTCCTAGCACATTAGACCAAGTACAATGATGCGCTTATTGTACTTAGATATGAACATTATGGTTCAATATCTCTTCATCATCTCATCAGGGACGGACTGGGTCTATATCAATGTCTAGTGATCGAACGATCATGGGAGAATCTGACGACTTAGCGTCATGATGACTAAAACGTCATAACACCTTCTGGGTGTAGTCTGAATCATGGACTTAGATTCAATCTTTACGGGACTCAATCATCAGGTTGAGTCACTACCGTGTCTTCCTAAGATCCTTCATCTCGAAGGCAAATCCAAAAATGGATCGCGTAATAAAACACGCAAGGGCATAATACTTGTTTAAGTATCCCAAGCTAATCAAGTACTCACTTAGGCGGGTATACCACATCCGCTCGGATTATATTAATCCATATAGTGAACGTCTCAGTCAATTGAGATCGTGTTCCGTGGTCAGAAACTACTTGATTTAAGCACATGAAGTCACACAGGGACCTTCATCTATATCTCTTTGTCTAAATCCCCATAGAGATAAAACCGTGACCACATTCATGGCTGCATATTCAGTTTTTCGGAAACTACTAAACTGGTAAAGTAGGGGACTGTTATAATGTCCATTACGAAGAAATCAACCATCTCGTAATCAATTCCAAGGTGTGAGAGAAGCCTTGCGCTACCAGGCGAGCATTCTACAATCTCATTATTCTCATCACTCTTCCTTACGAATAACCAAATAAACGAACTCGTTTAACATTGGTGGTGTTGGATCTACTGGTCCGAACACACTTTCGCTAAGGAGTCTACTTGGATTTCAAGTTTCCATTAGTACAGTCTATTCTCCGTTGACTTCAGGCAACGGTACATGGTTCCCTGTCATAATTTGTTCATATTATCAGTCGTCACCGAATATATGAACAAATAATCAATGACAGTTTCGTTTCGCTTCAATATCGTCTAAGATATCATGATCGACAGAAATTTCGAGATTCTTAGGATGAGGAGGAAATCACACATCTCATTGATCCTTTATAATCTCGTGCGACAAACGAGTTTAAGTTCACCACCTCTGGGGCTGAACGAATTAAGAACCGGTCAACTTCCTCATATCTTAGGAAGGATGACAGACTGACGGCCGACGGCAGCGTCCTTTGCTTGGCGGGTTCGGCCAAAGCAACGTGTTACGACAGGAACACGGCGTCCGACAGGGACGTCTTTCCTTGCAAGCATTTTGCAGCAGGTATAAATGATCTCGTGACATCTCATAAAGTCATTAAATGCGTCTGGCATTTAGGTAGACTTGAGGGAGTCTATGCACTTACTTATCACTAAGTGCAGTTTTGGGGATCAAGCTAAGACTGAGTGGGTTATGCCACGTTATTTCACGTCGTTCCTTATCAACGGTAACGTGCAAATCTCCCCCTAACGACGGGGATAACAGTCTTAGCGATGTCACTTTCGCATATCATACGGTAAAGAGATCGCTTGCCAAGGTTACTCTATCAACTGATAGGCAGGGGATTCATAATCGACTTATGTCCCCTTCAGAGGTCCATATTTTGAACGCTAGAGCGGCTCAATCAAAATATTAATTAATCATTCTAAACACGCGTTAATATGAGACTTCTAGCTCATAACCAGTAACCAGCTGGTACGCATATGGTGTTTGAGTATCTATGGGCCTCATGACGGACCAATGCAGCAAAATAGCATAACCCCATACGGAAATATAAATCTTGGTGCGCAAGACCAAGAAATGCGTGCAATCATTTGCAGTCGCATCATCAAGCTTTCCGTGAGTCCATTTTGGGTCTGAACATAATCGACAGGATGTTCAATTTTAATTTCCAAATTCAAGTAATTCAAATCGAAATTTCGATTCTTACTCTTCGGTATTATCAAGTCGACTAGACTTTTCAGGATAATCCGGATCATGAGCCATCAACTTAATGATAGGGTTAAAAGTTTGGAAAGTGCTGCATTTATGTGGACAACATTAAAATGTGACCAAATTGTCGATGCATCAACCATAACCATTTATATTTATGGTCCGTCTTATGGTTGGATAAGTCCACAATAACTCCTTCAATTCTTTACAAGAATTCTACGAGTTCATTTCGTGATCTTTACACATACTAGTCTTTCAAAGTGAGTATTAATGGCATGAATTTCGGATTAATCGCGAAATATATTCTCAGAGAGAATCCAAATGCGATGCGATTATAAATCAAGCATCGTCTTTTGACCCGGGAATATCTCATCCGGTCAATGCCACAATATCAAAATGCTCTAATCAATCGACGACAGGCGAATGATAGTATAGACAATCATGTCTTAGCATCTAAATCATTTATCATTCGACGACAGGCGAAATGATAAGGTAACTTTAAATGCTTTAAAGAATGTGGTAGCAACCACTTGAAAGACATTTCAACTCCTCTAAAATACGCTTTTGATCGTATTGAATGGAGGCTATGTAAAAAAAATTTTAATTTTTTCATGAGCTATTACCAGATAACACTGGTTTTCTCGAATATTTTATAGCTCAACAAGGTACGGCAGGACCTACATGAGTATAAGAGTTCATATTTGACAAATCAATTTGGTTTTACCAAAGATTTTGATTTTGGAACAACAGGTCCAGAATCGTTGTCACTGAGTACTCTTTTAGGCAAATAGTTGGTGAAATTATGTGGTACACTGTTACCCACTATTTCCAAAAAAATCAACTATCCCACAAGTATTGCCTAAAATTTCATAATTTAAAGTTTGGTCACATTTGTCAAAGGAATTTGCTCAAAACACTTTAAATTATTTCGAGAAATTTCATAAACAGGCAAACCATAATCCAAAAGTATGTCCAAATGGAAAAATAATAATCCAAATGGAAAAACATAATTCAGATGAGCGAAAATATGGCTCAATGATTTATCAAAATCAATAAATAAAGGTACCAAACTTATTTGAGCCACAAAACCGGGGGTCTCAAGAGTTTCCTTTCAGTTATCTTTAACCACATTAGCATCGGTTTTTTCATCTTTATAATAGTTTTGAACTATTTAAGGAGTAACCGTGCATGACCTTTGTGTTTATAGCATAGAGTTGCCTCATTGAGCATTATCTCTTGCTTTGTGACAACGGGCCATATTGTTCCTTTCAATTACTGTCTTGGAGCCACAGGTTTTAGATTTTGACGATTGTCTAAAATCTCGCTTGGCTAGGCGATTCATCGGGATCGCGACAGTTCGAGACAAATAACACTTGTCACGGTTCTCGATTCGTGGAAAAAAAAATATACACGAAGAGCATTAATATCAGGCAAACAATTCGCCATTGACCCAATAGGATTAAAACTACTCACCGGGGTAATTTTCTTATCCAATAACAAATGGGCGATAAAGGAATATGGTGAATATAAATTCACGATACTGCTTATGGAATACAATTTCCAAGCTAGTATTTTGGTGAAGGATTGCTCAAATATGTCAATTTCAGACATTTGTTCACCATAGACGTCATCACGTCTCAAATGTGGCGGCGGAATAAAATCAACGCCTTAGCATTCATCGTGAAGGTAACAACAAACTCGTGTTTTACTCATCAAAGATGGCATCCAAAAAAAATTTGGACATCACATTTTCACACATCAGGGTGAGTAACATGTGGTGACAGATTAAAATCAATGTTTAAATAGTCATTTCGCAAGTATGTTTTACGAATTTTCTCATCATAGATGGCATCCAACATATGTTGGGAGTTCTGGATTATTTTTCATATAAAACGACTGGTTTATATGTTTATGGTTTGCACAAGCATAAACTTTATTTCGAAACGACAGGTTCGAAAAATAGTTTTGCTTTTAATGTGAATAGGTTCTCATTGATCGAACGACAGGTCGATACGGAGACACCAATTCGGCGAAACATACATCACTATATAAACACATTCGGGGAAATTATTATTTAGTCAACCCCTTTCGGTAGCTCTACTTGAAAAACGACCAGGAAAGACGGTGAGGGTGGAGGGCACGAATGCCACTTAAAACCCAACCTCATTAGGATATCGACTTCCGCCTATATCTTTCCTAGACATCGTATCCAAATAGGTGAGCCTATTTAGGGAAGGTTCATAATTTTTCCAACTTAAATGTGAATATATATGATTTCGCAATTCTACCATTCATGGCAATAAATAACAGGTATATCTTTTCTAGATAACCACATATATACAAGGCAGTATAAAATATATTCATGATATATATCTAATCATGCAGTAGATTTGGTGATAAACTAAATCAATTCAGGATTATCAATCACACAAATTATATCATACCAAATCAAATCAAATCAATTAACTGCCATATGGTATATTTATATCTATGGTAATATCAAAAGATATGTTGATTATACTAATAATATATCAATCAATTATCTACGGTTTATTGCCATATAAGTAATTCTATACATGGTAGTTCTAACATGCAAGCAAGCAATATATTTTTAATTACCAATCAATTCTATATATGGTAAAAAAATATTTTAACATGCAAAAGGTTAAATTTACATGGAAACATATCAATTTATTCAATTAACATGCAATTTTTATTCGCTTGCCTTTTAATAAAAAAAATTATATGCATGTGTGTGTATATTTACCAAATATTATAACTTATCAACCATATGTACTGTTATGCATGTAATCATTCCAGAATCAATTAATTCAAATACTATGCATGATCACAGTAATAGTACAAACATGCAATTCGCAGCAGAGTATAAACAATTCAATAACATGTACCAATACATGTACCACAAGTAAACAATTCAACCACCAGTAAACAATTCAATCAATCAAGCAACAAGTAACTTAGTACAAGTAACTTAGTACCACAGTAGCTATGTTATATATGCAAACGTATCACAGTAGCTATATTATTTATATGAGTACAAGTACAGCCGTGTTTCATAGCAATATATTTTTATCAACCGTTAACATGTAAAAGTTGTACAGTTAAAAAAAAATTATAACCGGATACCTTACGCACGGTATGTTGGTGAAGGTCGATATAGCAAAATCCTAATAAAAACCCTGATAAACTTCAAGGTTTATTGAATCTATAATCCGTACTTCGATCTCCGAGAGTCGTGCTGATAACGTGTTGTAATACACTATTAGCTACGTATATATGGAGACAGAAGTAGAGAGAGGGGAGAACAGTATGATCTTTATTAATGAATGAATATGAATGTATATAAAATACAAGACCCCTAGCCCTCTTTATATAGAAAGAGGGTTAGGGTTACAAACCCATCTGGGCCCATTAAGTAAAAGCCCAAGAGTCCAATAATCTTACAACAATTAACAAATTTTAGAACAATTTAGACTTATAGGAGTATTTTAGTGAATGTGAAGATTAGGGGTGGGTAAAAAATCCGTAAATCCGTCTCGTAACCCAACCCGTATGGATTGGGGCGGGTTGGGGTGGGTTGAATGTCCAAAACAAATCAATCCGCCCCGCCCCAATCCGCTATATATTTTGCGGGTCGGGTTAGGGTTGAGGTTTACAAACCGCGGGTTAATCTGTCTCAATCCGTTTCAACCCGATATATATATATACATTGTGTGTATTTTAAGATACCAACCTTTAATTATTGTTATATTTTAGTTTTATTACTTGTTCGTGAATAATCTAAACGTACTTTGATTGTGTTTAATTTATATTTCTGTTTGAAATATTCAATTTATTTTAAAATTTGGGTTGATTATGCAAACTATGAAAAATAAAGGATCAAAATAAAAATTTAAGAATCAATTTAAACCCAACCCGCCCCAACCCCAATTTATTTTGCTGGTTGGATTGGGTTGGGTTGGGGTTTTAATTGTAACGGGTTGGATTGGGTTGAGTTGAGATTTAAATTTTATTAATCCGCACCAATCCGCCCCGCCATTTATTTTACGGGTTGGGTTAGGATTGAAACAAATCCGCCCCAATCCGCCCCGTGCCCACCCCTAGTGAAGATAACTTTTCATAACTAGTGTCGAAAACAGATTTAAATAAATTCATCATACTTGTTAATTATAAAAATTTTATATTATTATATTGATAATATTTTAATTCATTTTTAAGAAAAAAACAAAAATTAAATTTCGCAGTCATACCGAAAAAATACTGGAGATATACCCCCGTATATGTGTCATACCCAAATCGTACCGAAATAGTTAAAAAAATTAAAAAAAATTCAACGATACTTCCTTTAGTATAGCGAATACTTAATTTTATATACCGTATCAATAAGGGAAAAATGCTATTTTGCTATCCAACGTATCAGCTTTTACCAATTTGGTACCCAACGTACCACGTTTTCTAATATGGTACCCAACGTAACTAGTTTCTCTCCAATCAATGGACCAATCTCACTTCAGGTCACCGGAGACTGGTCACGTGACACCACGTGATAGCCTTAGGTCTGAGATATGAGGGTAATTTTGTCATTTCAGTTTTATATAGTTTTTAATTTATTTTTTATATAACTTATAAGTTATAAAAATGGGACTATGAAATATTTGGCGCTTTTTCCTTTGGACAACACAGACTCCCTCTCTCCCCTAAAAAAAAATGCACCCAAAATTCTAGGGTTTCTGATCATACTCAATCAATCATAGTTGCTGGCAAAATTATTGAAGATACGCATTATGGTGTGGGTAATACGCAGAAATGAGGCTCTCGTCCCAAATTACGGTGACTCCACTACCATTTGTTAAAATTTGAAATTCTATTATCAATTTTGGTTGTGAATTAATGTTTTTATAGAAACTATTTATTTTAATTAGGGTTTCGATTGATATTTGGGGATTTTTTTTCTACAAACTAATAGAAAACAATGCATAAAATTGCATATAATATTGTATAAAGTTAATAGAAAACATTGCATAAAATTGGAGATAAAATTGATAGAAAATATTGTATGAAATTAGTATCTTGTGAGTTAACTGCTTATTCAACTTTTAAAACCTGTAATACCTTTCTTTTGGCAGCTGCGAAAACAAGTTTATTCTCAATAGACTTTCACCATGGGGGTAATTTTGTGTATGATGGAGAAAATATTTGTGGTTATGAGGGTGGGGAAAAGATTTTTGTTGATTATTGTAACCCAAAAAGGTTGTCTTTAAAGTCATTAGAAGCTATTGCTGCTCAATTAGGATGGCTCGATGTTAGAAAATTTGCTTTTAAGAGAGCTGGTTCAGAATTTGAGAATAATTTGATTCAGATTAAGGTTGATATTGATGTTGTGAACCTAGGCAAGTTTATAAATAGTGATAAGTGTGTTCAAGTGTATGCTGAATGTTGTGAAGATGAATTTGGAGCTAGTGATACTAGTGATGACAGTGATGAAGAACAACATGTAGATGATGGTGATATTGGAAAATTTTCAATCTTGGAAGGTAGTGATGATGAGGGTAATGATGATGATGGTCTTGTTGACCTACCTGTACTTTTCCAAACAGATTTACCTTTAAGTTCAAGTAGGCCTTGAAGTTCAAGTAAGCCTAATTTTGTGCCAAATGTAACAAATCCTCATCCAAACATAGTGTTCAATGAAGAAATATTGAATGAGGGTTGTGTAGATTCTAATTACTTTGAGAGTGATAAAGAAAGTGATGCAGAACATGTGGACAGTTCTTTAGTATTTGGTGAAGCAGATTTGGACAATGTGAATTTCAAGTTAGGAATGAAATTTCCCACTCCAGACCACTTTAGAGAGGCCGTAAAAATATACACTTTTCAGAATGGGAAAAACTGTAAACTTGTAAAGAACTCAGCAAAGAAATTTATTGTTAGGTGTTTTAATGGGACGAACAAAGAAGATGGGAATGACATCAAGTGTAAATGGTACTTGTATGCAGCTGCCGTGAGAGATGAAGTGACAATGGAAGTGAGGACAATTGTTGAAACACACAACTGCCCTAGGACACAAGACATAAGTGCTTGTAAGCCATTGTTCATTGCTAAGAGGTACATGGAAAAGATTAGAGTTAACCCTAAATGGAATGTTCAAGCCTTCAGGCAACAAGTACATATGGATTTACAATGCAAAGTAACCAATTGTGAGTGAGCCAACTGTTAGTGAGCCAGTGTTTAATGAGCCAGTGTTTATTGAGCCAATTTTTAATGAGCCAGTGTTTAATGAACCAGTGTTTAATGAGCCAGTTCTGAGTGAGGTATTTGTAAGTGAACCAATGATCAATGAAATTGTTAGTGAGGTAAACCACAATGAAGATCTGGAAGAAGAAAGGCTTTGGCTGAAATTGATAAGGAATTTACTGCTGAGAATTGTATGTCATCAAGTCAACCACAGAAAATCATTCAACATGACCCAATTCCAAAGGCCAACAAATTGTATTCTTCTCAAAAAGTTGGCACTAAGTCCAAGCTAACACCCAAAAAACCAGTAAGAAATAATATTTTCCTATTTTTTAACTAATATATACTAGCACACATTTTTATGTGATAATTATTTAAATATACTTGTTATACAGATTAGAAGGAGTAACAGGATACTAAATTCTCCTAAAAAAGGGCCTGTCATAGTTGATTATCAAGATTTATCCACTGAAAATGAACCTCAAACAATGCATGCGGGAATCTTGAAAAGGCCAAAACAAGGTGTCATTAATCTGCCTAAAGGTCACATACAAAAGGGAGGGAAGAGATATTTGACACCACAAGCACTCTTAGCTGATATGGAGCATAAAAAGAAGGCAAAAATGGCAAAGAAAGATGGACCTTTTAGTGTTTGATATCAAGTGTTTTGTTAATATTAGTTTGGTGCAATACTTTTGGTTAAGTTATGACTGTAATTTTGGTGGTGTAATGACTGTAATTTTGGTTAAGTTATGACTGTAATTTTGGTGGTGTAATGACTGTAATGTTGGTATTGTAATGACTAAAATTTGGTATTGTAAAGGACAGTTAATTTGGTAATGAAATGGCTGTTATTTTTGTGTTTTGGTGAAGTTTTTAGTGCTAATTTGATGAAACTATTACTGTTACTTTGATATTGTAATGACAGATAATATTTCTTTTCTCTTGTACTTGTCTCATTTTGTGGTAATATTTCAGTTTTTTCTGATCACTGAAAATTTTGATCAGAATTTTTTCCTATTGTATTTTCAGGTACCAATGAAGACCAATGTGAACCAAATTTCATCACTACAACTCATTACAGGTACCAAACTTTGATAAGAAAAAAATTCTGAACCAAATTTTGATCAGAAATTTTTTCCTATTGTATTTTCAGGTACCAATGAAGACCAATGTGAACCAAATTTCATCACTGCAACTCATTACAGGTACCAAACTTTGATAGGAAAAAAATTCTGAACCAAATTTTGATCAGAATTTTTTTCATACTGTATTTTCAGGTACTAATGAAGACCAATGTGAACCAAATGTGAACCAAATTTTCAGAATAGTCAGAATAATTATAAACCATCAACTGCAATTAATCATGTTGAACGATGTTCTTCTAATAGATTATTTTAATGATAACAAAATTTGTAAAACATGATAAAAGCTCATTTTGCGTACTAATCATTTATCTAGCGTATCAAAGGTTTGAAATGATAGATTACACAAATACGAAGCCAACGGTTCAAGCGGAACTCCAATCGGACCTAAAACGAACAAGTTACGAGCCTTCGAACTATATCGAGAAAATCGAGAAATTGCCAGAGATTAACGACCGATCGTTTGGCAGAAACGACCGATCGTTTTGGTCCAATTTTCTTCCAGTGAGTTCACAAGAAAAACGACCGATCGTTTTTCAGACACGACCGATCGTTTTGGTTATGATTTCTTCCAGAGAGTCCTCAAGAAAAACGACCGATCGTTTTACAGACAACGACCGATCGTTTCTGTAGAAATTCAAAAAGCAGCTTTTTCACTTATCCTGAATAACTGGGTAACTGCTGAAAAACCATTGAGCAATAAACTCAACAACTACAAACGGTCATCTACTGATCAATGGACCTTTTTGGCTATACAAATAGTCCCCAAATCCATTGTTGAAGTAATCCAATTAACACACAACAATTAAGCAATTCCTACAAGAAATTCTTCAAGCTTATACTACTTATTTTCTCACTTGTATTCATAAATATTCTCGAGTGTAATATTATTGTAATCTTATAAACACCGAGATATCATTTGTTAGTGAGTGATTAATTTCAAATTCAATCTTGTAAAGAGTGATTTATAAACTCATTTGTGAGCGAGTGATCGGGTAGAGGCTTTGTAAGCAAGTGTAGCTTAAAAGCTCTAGGTCTTTTCATTTGGGATACTCATAGAGTGAGGGGGAGCTTAATCGGTTGATTAGCTCGTTAGGGTGTAATCTTGAAATGAGATTCTAGTGAAACACTCGGTAGTGTGAATACCGATGAGAGGACGTAGGCGCGTTTTGCCGAACCTCTATAACTCTTGTGTTATTTCTTTTCACTTAACTTTTACTTTTCGCACTTATTTACTGCTTATATTAATTGCTTGCGTAGCTTAAATTAGCAATAAATTGTTAACGAAATTGTTTAGTTATAAAATTCACTTATTAACTTAGTTAAATAACTCATAGTTTTTATTCCGCGAAAAACGTACGTAAAACTTATTCACCCCCCTCTAAGGTTTAGACACTTACGGACCAACAAATCATAAAAGAGTTCAAGTTGATATTAAAACCACATCACATCATTACAACATTACAACATTACAACGACCTCATCCAACCCACTTAATTTAACTCACCTTCACCATTAAGTAAGAAAACATAAACAAAAATTACAAACAAGATTAGGCTTAGCAACACATAGCTAACTGGTTTTTGCTTCTCTTTCATAGCAGCCTCTTTTTCAACCTTCAATGTCTTAATGTATTCTTTTAGCTCTTGTATCTTCTCTTCAAGTGACTCATTATAGGCCTGCAGTTTCTTATTATCTTCTTCAACTTTAGCTTTGTTGCGCAACAAACCAGGTATGGTGGCCAAAGCTCTATCACACATAGGGGGTCAAACCAACTAAAAAATTTACATTTTCCACTTTTACAGTCAAGAAACCTTCTTCCTGGATTTGTTTTGGTCCATGAAGTCGTCATTTTTGGTTGGTTTCCACAGTAGCACAGACAATCCATGGAGTTTTAGAGAGAGAGAGAGAGCAGGAGTGAGAAGTAGATGTGTGTGTGTGTTTGATAAAATTGCTGTGATATCTGTAAAAGTAAAAAATATAATGGAGGGAAAGTTCAATGA
Organism: Primula veris; assembly: GCA_963682055.1. NCBI lineage: Eukaryota > Viridiplantae > Streptophyta > Magnoliopsida > Ericales > Primulaceae > Primula > Primula veris. The sequence goes on along the minus strand of OY821743.1, from coordinate 24,605,340 downwards.
CATTTTGAAGGAAAAACTAAAGGGTAAAATAGTAAAATAACATTTATGACCAGTCTCCGGTGATCTGAAGTGGGATTGGTCCCTTAATTAGAGAGAAACTAGTTACGTAGGTATCATATTAGAAAACGTGGTACGTTGGATACCAAATTGATAAAAGTTAATACGTTGGATACCAAAATAACATTTTTCCGTATCAATAATCATATCGTTTACCTATCGTATCGGACAAAATAAAATAAAAAAACTGAAGTATGGTGCTACATAGCATAAGACAGACACATACGGAGTACATGGTACAGGACCCGAAATTGGGTTTGTTTTCATGTGTCATATAGATCCATTCCCTGCATTTCTGACGGTCAGTCCCCCCCAATACACCTCTCTCTCTCTCTCTCTCTCTCTCTCTATATATATATATATATATATATATATAATATTTATCTCTATCTCCTTCCCCACATAAATTGAAGTTTAGCTTCTGTGTAGATAATACTAACATATTCTATTATTAACTCTTTGGGATTTGAAATGTGTCCACATATTAAATATTACTACTTTTTGTTCATACCCAACTCCACCACTACTTTTGTATGTTTTAATTATTAGCAATTATTGTTATTCAATACACTAGTTTTTAATTATCACTTCTTTTTTGTTAACTGTAGTGGGTATCAATTTAAGTAGCCTTTTCTTTTTTTCTTTTTTCTTTTTTCTTTTTTCTTTTTTCTTTTTTGCCCGGTGAAAAATTAATACCCCTCCGTCCCCAAATAAGTCGGGTTTCCTTCTTTTTTTTTACGTCCCAAAGTATGTGTTCGCTTTACTTTTTTAGTAAAACTTTAATTTATTTTTTTGAAATATCCCATTTGGTGATTAAATCACAACAAATTTAACTAATTAATAGTTTTTGTTTGAAAAAATCAATTTTTTTATCCTTTTTTTCTAGTGAAATTGTTTCAAATCGTTAAATATTACAGTTTTCGAAGCAACACACTTTTTTAGTGACGTATTTAGAGACGGAGGGAGTAGCAATTATCGTTTGGATAATTATTAACTAAGAGTACTTTTTAGTTACTGCAGTGGGTATCAATTAAAGCAGCCTTTTCTTTTTTCTTTTTTCTTTTTTTTGAATGGTGAAAAATTGAATACTAGCTTTGTTGTCTTTTGGGTAGGGAATCGAATGATGTGATGGTTGGCAAAAAATATACTTTATTTTTCAACAAAATTTATGTTTTTATGTGCTAGTGTTAAAGTTTTGGGTTTGATAAGAATATGTAGAATAGTGGGTATCTCCTTTCTTTTTTTATGCTTTTTGCAAAAGTGTGTTTATTTTAGTTATTTTTTGGGCTTTGTTTTGAGTACTCCACTTAAATGTGATAGCTTTTTCCTAAAACTTTGGTTATTTTGAGATTCCATATTGGAGTGTTTTTGACTAATTTTCATTGTATGGTTATGATTATAGTTTTACTTTAAGCTTGCAAAATTCTGATATTCATTTCTTTTAGTGTTTTCATGTGTTTTCTTGCAGTGAGAAATTGTTCAATTGATTAGAATTTGAAGAGCAGTGTGTATGACTTTCCCACTCTCATGACGTCTGTAGTTTTTCTCTTGCAAAACTCTGCTAATTTTAGCTGGTTTAAGGGGTTTCCTTTGGTTTCTGAAGTGAAAGATGTCTCGTGTTTCTAAGTTGACGTTTGGGAGATTTGATGGTGTAAATTTTGAATCTTTTTTGTTTGATGTGCAACAAACTGTTTGCTAATCCAAACCAGAAATGAAATTAAAGTAAGAGCGGTCTGGTACCAAAAAGATGTCGTCTAAATCAACAAAGAGGACCAACTGTTCTGTGAGCAGCTCAACTCAATCAAAACGAGGGTCACGCATAATATCACAAACGCCGATCGATGCAAAGCTCCATGTAGATTTTGAAGAATCTGAAAAAGGGTTAAGGGATTACTCAGCTTCTGTAGACTACAACTTATCAAGCTCTACAAGCAATGTCCCATCCTCAACTGTATCAGCTTATCTTCAAAAAATGCAAAGGGGTAGCCTAATACAACCTTTTGGTTGCTTAATAGCTGTTGATGAACAGAAACTTTCTGTTTTAGCGTATAGTGAAAATGCCCCCGAATTATTGGACCTATCCCCACATGCTGTCCCTAATATTGAACAAAAAGAAGAACTCGCCTTTGGAGTTGATGTTCGATCTCTATTTCGATCCCCAAGTGCTGCTGCTTTGCAGAAAGCTGCTAATTATGGGGAAGTTAGTTTATTAAATCCTATTTTGGTTCATTGTAAAATCTCTGGTAAGCCGTTTTACGCAATTGTTCATCGGATTGACGTTGGTTTGGTTATAGATTTAGAGCCTGTTAACCCAGCTGATGTGCCGGTCACAGCAGCTGGTGCATTGAAATCTTATAAATTGGCAGCCAAGGCTATTTCGAGATTGCAATCTTTGCCCAAAGCGAACATAACGCTTTTATGTGACGTTTTGGTGAAAGAAGTGAGTGATTTGACGGGTTATGATCGAGTAATGGTGTATAAATTCCATGAAGATGACCATGGGGAAGTTATTTCCGAGTGTCGAAAATGCGATTTAGAGCCATATCTTGGGTTACATTATCCCGCTACCGATATTCCTCAAGCCTCCAGGTTTCTTTTTATGAAAAATAAAGTGAGAATGATATGCGATTGTTTAGCTCAGCCTGTTAAGGTTGTCCAAGACAAGAGACTGGAACAACCATTGAGTCTATGTGGTTCCACTCTGCGGGCCCCACACGGGTGTCATTCTCAGTATATGTCTAATATGGGGTCAATTGCCTCTCTTGTAATGGCAGTGACTATAAACGATGATGAAGATGAAACTACGAGTGGAGAGAAAAGAGGAAGAAAGCTATGGGGTTTGGTGGTGTGTCATCACACTAGCCCTCGATTCGTTTCGTTTCCACTTAGATACGCGTGTGAGTTCTTGATTCAAGTTTTTAGCGTACAAATCAACAAGGAGGTGGAGCTGGCAAGTCAGATGAGAGAGAAGCACATCCTGAGGACCCAAACAGTCCTTTGCGACATGTTTTTAAGGAACGCCCCAAGTGGGATCGTCACTCAATCGCCTAACGTTATGGATCTAGTTAAATGTGAAGGAGCTGCTTTATATTATAATAGCAAGTTTTGGCTACTTGGGATTACGCCAAGCGAGGCTCAAATTAGTGATATAGCTGAGTGGTTAATGGAATACCATGGTTCGAGTACCGGTTTAAGCACCGATAGCTTAATGGAAGCTGGTTATCCAAACGCTTCGACTTTAGGAGAATCGGTATGCGGAATGGCGGCTATCAGAATTACGAAAAAAGATTTTCTCTTCTGGTTCCGGTCCCACACGGGGAAAGAGATTAAGTGGGGAGGTGCTAAACACGATCCCGAGGATAAAGACGATGGAAGAAAAATGCACCCTCGATCTTCATTCAAGGCCTTTCTCGAGGTGGTGAAGTGGCGGAGTTTACCTTGGGAGGATGTGGAAATGGACTCTATACATTCTCTACAATTGATATTACGAGGGTCTTTAAATGATGGCATGACAGATGATTCGAAAATTATTGTGAATGTACCATCCGTTGAGACGAATATACAGAGGGTGAAAGAGTTACGTGTTGTCACGAATGAAATGGTTCGGCTAATCGAGACAGCTTCGGTGCCAATTTTGGCCGTTGATTCCTTCGGTAATGTTAATGGGTGGAATACTAAGATAGCTGAATTAACGGGGTTAAGTATGGGTGATGCTATTGGTAGACCTTTTATCGATTTTGTAATTGATGATTCGATTTGTTTAGTGAGAAATGTCCTCTTCTTAGCTTCGCAAGGTGAAAACTAAGAATACTACACTTACTCAGTTTCTTTCTAATCTTTATAATTTGAAAGCTCATTTTATCAATATTGCTTTTCAATCTAGTCCATTTATATGAGTTCAAAAATAGTATTTGTATGCTTAAAAAATAGAGTACCCAACTTTTATGGCTTTAAGTTTCTTCATACTCTTTGCGAGCTGCATGCATTTTGTCTAGACCTTTTTTTGATTTTGTGATTAGGTTGGTCTACTGACAAATGTTTATTCATTGGCTTCACAAGGTGAAGAAACTAAACTTACTTTCTAGTCATTGTTCCTTTTAAGGACCAAGTTTAATATCTTTTCTTTTCAGTCTGATTCGTTAGTGTTTGGTTATGTAGGCCTTGTTTATTTGCAAAGTTTTGGCTCCTATGTTTATAAGCTAGACTATGTTTGGTTGACCAGCTTCAAAAATGACTTTTTTGGGATTTTCACATATAGAACCTAGAAAGCTGTAAGCTGAACTGAATGTTTTTTCTCAACCTATCCAGCGTATTTGATTAAGTGCTGCAGCCAAACAAACCCTTCATATCATTTGCATGTTCTAACACAAGTTAATGATGCAATTCTTAGTTATTAACTTTTGGATGTTTTAGCTAAGTTGGCTAGGGAAAAAAACTCAACATCGTTTGTTTTTTAGTTTCACATTGCTCGCCCATGAGCTGCTTGTTGTATATTTAACTCTTAAGAAGTCTGTGCTTGATCGTAAACGTTGCTTGCAAATTTACAGGTACAGAAGAGCGAAATATTGAAATAAAACTTAAAACATTTGGTCATTTAGAAAACAATGGCCCACTTGTGTTAGTCACTAACGCCTGCTGTAGTCGAGACGTAAATGAGAAAATCATAGGCGCTTGTTTCATTGGGCAAGATGTTACCTGGGAGAAGCTAATTGTTGACAAATACACTAAAATAAAAGGGGATTATGTTGGAATTATGCAAAGCCCAAATGCTCTTATTCCCCCAATATTTATGATGGACGAAAATGGCCGTTGCTTAGAATGGAACGACGCTATGGAAAAAATATCCGGCGTAAAAAGCGAAGAAGCTAAGGACCAATTACTTCTAGGAGAAATATTTACGGTTAGCATGTTTGGGTGTCGGCTAAAAGACGAAGATGCACTAACTAAACTCCGTATATTTCTTCATGAGGTAATTTCCGGGGAAGATGAAGATAAATTATTGTTTGGATTTTTTGACCAAAAGGGTAATTTTGTTGAAGCTCTACTCTCAGCTAACAAGAGGGTAAATTCAGAGGGAAAGATTATAGGGGTTTTGTGCTTTTTGCATGTTGCGAGCCCCGAACTTCAATATGCCATACATTTACAAAGGATATCAGAAAAGGCTGCAGCTAGTAGCCTCACGAAATTGGCTTATATTTGCGGTGGAATTAAAAATCCTTTGAATGGGATAAAATGTATGCAAAGTATGATGGAATGTTCTGACTTGAGCAAAGATCAGAGGCAACTATTGAGGGCATGCATTTTATGCAGGGAACAAATGGCAAATATTGCTGATGATGCTGATATTGAGAGTATTGAGGAATGGTATTCCATTTAATTTCATATAGTTTTTGTTTTTGGCTCAACATTAGTTATAGCATCATCCAACTGTTCAATTACAATTACAATCTCGTCTAAAAGAATGAGCTGTTAGAGAGAGCATTTATTTAGCTTAACATTATACTTAAAGGACTATTATCAAATAGGATAATGGTCTAAGCCTTGAGGAAGGGCAGACCCTAGGATTTGGGTTGCCCTGGGATTTTCGGTGCCTTGTGCAAATCGGAAGTTTGGTTTCTCATCTCTATTCTTACTACCAACATATAAGGATACTTATAGATATGTCTGCTACAATACTTTCTGATTTCAATTTTACATAAGAATATACCAAAATCGCGATTCGTATACTAAAATTATGTTTCTCACGACTTAGTACCTTTGGCGCAGCAAATAGAAAGCAAACATCGGTTGAGATACTCAATAAATTTTTTTAAAAAAAACAGTATAATACTGTATAAACTATTCTACAAAAAAATCCCTGGCTTTTATACACTAGTCTGTTTTTTATGCAGTGTAAAGAAGTTAAATAATTGTTAGGTTAGGGTATTGGTTATTTTTTTATAAGTGTGGTATTTATATCAAAATTTTAATATACGTTAGTTTATAAAATTGTTATAAACCCTACTAATTAAGTAGTCGAGTGTTGTTGTTGTCAACATAAATAGACAGACTTTTTTTTATTTTTACATGTAGCCTAGATATAGAACTTATATTTCCTTCTTCAAGAACATTACTGTCTTCAAATGTTTTACTTTTATTACATCTTTCAAATTGGAGCCTGTTGTGGTAATAGTGCCGTAAATTCAGCACTTGCTCATGACTACCTTTAAGGCTATCTCCCTTGGTGTCTTCATTGTATTTTCCCTTTTACTGCAACTATTGGTAATTCTATGGTACATTTTTCGAGCAATTTCTGATCTTCTTGTGGAAACCATTTTTTCAGCTATATGAAATTGAACTTTCATGAGTTTAATATCGGGGAATCTCTGGAAGCTGTAGAAAAACAAGTTATGACTTTAAGTCAGGAGCGGCTTGTGCAAGTCGTATGCAAATCACCTGCTGAGGTGTCATCAATGTGTCTGATTGGCGACAACTTAAGGCTTCAACAAGTCCTTGCAGATTTCTTGAGTAATGCTGTTGTATTTACGCCTGCGTTTGAAGGTTTATCTGTTGTATTTGAGCTTATTCCACGCAAGGAACGCTTAGGCACAACAATACATGTTGTACATCTTGAGTTTCGGTAATTCTCTTCAACACAAGGGAGTTGAATTTCTTTATGAATCTGAGGTGGTGTTACTTTTAAGTGCATTTAGTAAAAAGTTAAAAAAGTATATTTCTTTTATAGGGAAAAGCATTTCTTACCAATGCAAATTCGATGAAAAGTTTACTTGATGAAAAAATTATCGAATCCAAGATATGGATGGATAGGAATAAAAGTACATGTTATATATGTATGACAAAAAAGAGCCTCGAGCTGCATTCAGGGCCTTGTTTAGTTGCAGCTCTTTAATTTTTCGATAAAAAGATGGACTACATTTGGTTGACCAAGTTTAAAACTAGTATTTTCTGGTATTTTGGCCTGAAAGTGTTTCCTTGGATGAACATAGCTCTTAAGCAAAGGTTTTCTGCTTATTTGATAAAAATACTAGACCACATTTGGTTGACCAGCTCAAAAGCTGGCATTTTCTGAATCTTTGGCCTTAAACAAGTAGATGCTTTAGGTGGGATGAAGCTAGGATTTTTCGGAAAGTTATTAGACCCAGTTTATTTGCTTAAAAGCTGTACCTAAAGAAGCCTCAGTGTGAAGTTTTCAGATTTCTGAGATTATATCTGTGTTTTATGCTACAGAATTATCCATCCAGCTCCTGGGGTACCCGAGCAAATAATCCATGAGATGTTTCACCAAAGTAAGAGGGCCTCAAGAGAAGGTCTGGGGCTATACATAAGCCAAAAGATTATCAAATTAATGAATGGCACTGTCCAGTACGTTCGGGAGGCTGAAAAATCATCCTTCATAGTTCTTATCGAGTTTCCAGTTGCCCAGCCTGACAAACAACTTAAGAGAAGATAGAAAACTAGACCATTTTCATGACGGCCTCTACATAGAGCCGAGTGCCACGTTATCAAAGAATAGAAAATAGACACTTGTTTGTAATGTTGTAATATTGTAACGCTTTTCAGTGTAAGGTTAACGGTTTTAAGCATCCAACTTTTTGTTTTGTTTTACCAGGATAAGAGCTTGAATATATTTTCATTCATCTGTTGTGAACTTGTAAGCCCCTCCTCTATTTTCATCTATGTACATAGGACTTCTCTTTTGATACGAAAAAGATTGTTATACTATCGGTAAAAAGTAGGGGCGGGTTAGTGTCGGGACCCGATCCATAAACGTTTAACCTGTATCCCGATCCGATTACTTTTGAAAGTGAAAAAAAAATCTCGATCCCGACCCGACAAAAGTCGGGACCCGAATTTTCGGGATCCCGTAGGGTCGAGATATGTCTATCCCGAATCTCCCGACATATTTTTTTATTTTACGACGATGTCATTTTTTATTAATAATTTTCACTTGAGAAGTCTCTAAACATGTTATTAACATGAAATATAATCTCAGTTTAAAAATAACATTCTTAATAAATGAAAAAATAAATTAATATGTAGTAGAAAAAATAGTGTGAAACTACAAATAATGGAATAGATAAAAAATTGATACGTTTTTTATCAGATTGTTTTATTATTTAGTTTTATTCACACAAGTAACAATTATCATACTAAATGAGATACATTATCATTATAATTTTTATAATAGAAAATAATAATCATTTATCTTTCTTGAAAATAACAATATAATTTTTTAATTTAAGTATATTTTTTATTTTAATAGTTTCGTATATTCAAAACTACAAATCTATATTATACTTGTAGAATTATAACTAATATATAAAACAAAAAGAATTGTAATTCATATGGTAGAGTGATTACATTTATGATAGAGATACAAAGTTCGATTCTCAACACTTGCATTTAATATAAATTAATTTATATTTTTATTTAAAATATAAATTAATTAAAAAATCGGGTCGGGTCGGTACACCCGACGAAATCAAAATTGTCACCCGATCTCGATCTCGAAGTTTGTCGGGTCAGGACGGGATTTCCGGATTTTTTCTCAGCGTAGAATGAGTAATTTATTTTTGAAACAGAAAAAATACGTTTAATACACCAAACTATAGTGTTGTTAACGATTTAGGGTATCTATCTTTTAAATTTTTCAATTTGGGGACCACACTATAATAATTTGTCAATTTAGATACCACCGTCTAAATTAATCACGGAATCATGTCACATGACATCTGACAAACGTTAATTTAAGAGGTTAATTTGATAGTTTTGCACAAAAATATGTCATCATAGAAAAACTTTTCCCCATAATTTCACACATAACAAAAATTTGGATTATGTGCTAATTTTTGTTATGTTTGAAACTAGGTGAAAAGTTTTTCTATGATGACATATTTTTGTGCAAAATTGTCAAATTAGCCTATCAAATTAACGTTTGTCAAATGTCACATGGCATGATTTCGTGATTAATTTAGACGGTGATACCTAAATTGGAAATTTATTATAGTGTGGTATCCAAATTGAAAATTTTAAAATATAGATACTCAAATCGTTAAAAGCGACTAGTTTGGTTATAAAACCCATTTTTGAAATGAGTAGAATTTTTACTCCACTAATATGCATGAAGTTGTTTCACTGAGTTTTGCATATTCTCTGAAGGTTCTCTTGACATTTAGAGAACACCAATTCTAATATTTGCTTTATCCGTATTGTATCTGTGGATATAGTCAAGAAAACCACCGGATCCCTGGTCTTAAATTTATAAAAATCAACTACAACATGATCATCTTCATCAATTTCTTCTAGACTTTCGACCGTTACTAGTATGTCTTTCTCTAGACTTGGTTCTCAGCTTAATTAAACAAGAATGTGCAGTTTCTATTGGTTATGTTAGCCAAGTATCTAGTTTTAAAAAATCATCTTACGAAGGAATGGAAACAAGACATAATAAGAATGAGGGGATGGACAGTAGAATGGGGAGGCCTTGGCGTTTGTGAGTTTTAACTCATCGGATTTGATTTTTTGTTTCCTTCGTTCATACGGCCGGTTTAAGGGAGATGTCAATAATCCAAGTTGAATGGGCATCACACCCTAATGGCTAATAATTCCCGTCAAAAAATTAATGTATGCAATACTCTTTTAATTTAATCTTTCATTGGAAAAAAACAAAATTTATTTTTGTTTAGGCAACCCACCAAAAATATTTATAAGTGTTTTTTGGAATAAAACTTATGCGAATCCGACTCGAATAAAAAAATAATCGGAAATTTTTGTTGGTAATATATATATATATATATATATATATATATATATATATATATATATAACCGGTTTTGTCCGGTTTGACGGACCGGTTTAAACGTGTTAAAAATCATAAAACGGAACATGGTTGGTACCAAATTGAAGTATGTTATATGAGCTTGTTACACGTCCAAAACCGATAATCGGTGTGATATATATTGGCCTCCAAAGTGAGGATCATGCACCATTCCGGGTAAAACACATTTAAGCTCATTTATGCAAATTTGGAGAAAATTTTTATCCCACATTGGTAAGTTTTGTGAGAATTGAGTGTTTATATACACCCAACATGGGCTAAGTGGTTGAGACTTGGAGCTCCAACTTTTTCGTGTGCGATTGGGGTGAGTCTTGCTCGATTCCCGTCTCGACAGTGACCTTTTACTTTCGTAGACCCGAGCCCGTGACCCGCGACACATGGCCGGTGCGGTGTGGTGTACATGCGAGCACGTGTTCCCGACACACATAATCATCTCTAATGGTAACAATACCAACAGTTGCGTCTTTTCTCAATTTGACCCCTACAGTTTGAAAATGTTCCGATTTCTAAAAAGTCCTGTCTATTATGAACAATCGCGTCTTTTCACTTCACACTCGTTCGTTTCCTATTTAAAGACCCCCTAGCCATTCGTTTTTCTTCATTCCATTCTGCATATTCATATATCAGAATACCCTTTATCTCTCTGTCCGTAATTCATTTATGTTTGTAAGAAATTCTTGTCATTTTCTTGTTCGTAAATAAGAAGTGTGCTTTCACTTTCTTATTTATTGAAAATCGTTTTATCCTGATACGTCAGCGTCCGTATCTTAAAAGTCAAGACGATAGGGGATGAATAGATCTTAAGGACAGATTGTTGAATAATCGACTCCGACTAGGAAATACATTCTGATCAGGTTAATTCATCAAGGAAGAAATGTACGCTTATTCGTTAACCCTTTACTCGCGTTTGTTTAAATGTTAGAACAACATATAGGTTTCATTTATATATCATTTGTTAATCAGTAATTACATTTCGTTAGTAATTATTTATTGAAGCTTATTTCGTTGTACCGTCCGAAACCTTTTCTGATTTGGTTTTTTTTATTACGTTAAGGCACGAACTCCAACAATTTTGACTCGAAGTTTCGACCCAATCCGAAAACTCCGACAAATCAAATCCGAAATCCTGACGGATCGATCAAATTTGACTGGATTGGAATTTTTTTTTTCTAGCACCTTTAGTCGTTCTTCTTATTTAGACAGTTTTCCAACACTACCCTCTAAACATTCTTTTACGAAGCTTTGTCGTGTTCGCTAAAACATGTCGATGGTAGAGTTGTAGCTCTAGTGGACTCGATAGCATGTTCAGCACTAACTTAATAAGTGAAGTGTATTTTTTTGAGAAATACAGTCGGTCGACATTGAGTAAGTCCACCTTTTGTTGGTCAACATTTAGTCGGTAAAAATATATAATTGGTCAATATCACTTGTTTAAATACTCTATAATTAACATAATTAAGCCGATAGAGTATTTCTTTTTCCCTCCCACACTTTGGTTTCTTTAATCTGTTAAAATTAATTATATCAAGCTTAATTATGTAGTTCTCGTAGAGATAATTAAACAAACTTTTTGCGTCTTATTTTATATATAAATATAAAATTAGATATTAATATTAGGGGTGGTTTCGGTACGTACCGACTTTTTTGATCATATACCAATACCGAACCGAACTTGTTGGGTTTGAAAAAAATTATACCATAACCGAACCGAAAAAGTCGGTTACCGAAAGTTCGGTAACCGACTTTTTCGGTTCGGTACGGTTCAGTTTTCCGTTTTATACCGAAACATTATTATTATTAAAAAATAATTCTTGATAACAATAAAATAGCAAAAAAGTTTGTAAAAATTAAAATGTGTACAACTATTCTTATATTTGCTACTTTAACAATTGTATTTGGCTTCGTAAATAGGAAAATAAGTCGTGAGAAAAATTAAAATAAACTATAATACAATTTATTTGTGAGTTATAATTATGCGTAAATTTATATATATTTTATAATTTTAATGTTTGGTTCGGTTCGGTATTGTATCAAACATACGAAATAAATACCGAAACCGAACCGACTTTTAAAGTTTGGTTCGGTTGTACCGTACCGAAAAGTCGGTATACCGAACTTTCGGTACCAACTTGTTTGGTTCGATTCGAAAATCGGTCGGTTGATACAAATCGGTACAAAAAGTCCGGACCTAATTAATATCGGCTGTCAAATACCTATCATTTGACTATAAAAATGGTAACAAAATATTTAAGTAAGTTCTAATCTACTTTAGACGCATGGTGGACCCCGATTTTTATCCAGTAATAAATATATCTTCTGAAAGTTCTTGTTTTTTTTTAAGTATTATACATTAATTCATTTTTAACCCTATAACTTTTTAATAATTAAAAATATTATATTATTTTATAACAATACTCATTTCTTCCGTGATTTAAGTATCCACAATATACATCCAGAGCCAAGTCTTATTTTGATTTACCTAAATATCATTATCTTCCTATATATTTTATACTCTGTCCTCTATCCGTTCTCATTTAATTGTCCATTACGAAACTACGTGCAATTTTGACCGGTTTATAACTTGTATGAAAATTGTCAAAATAAATTTTTTTAAAATCTAATCATAAAATTTAACATTTGAACTATATGATTAATTTTGAAAATTTTTATTCCGACAATTTTGATATAAGTGTTTGGTCGGTTAAAATTGCACGTAGTTTCATAATTGATAATTAAATGAGAACGGTGGGAGTACTTAGTAAACGAGCACACACGATTCGTTCCAAATGTTAATATTTATTCTAAAAAAAAAGTTTACGTAACAAATCGAATCAATTTTCTCTAATTTGTTATACTAAATTGTAATAATAACCGAAGTAAAATTAGATTAGTAAATGATAGAATTGTACTTTATTAATATATCAATAGAAATACAAATGAGAATATAAGTTACAAAGTTTAAAAATAAAGGGATTTAGTGGGCGGCGACAATTACATTAATGATTTTAGATTTTCAAATTTCGAAAGTTTTCGTAAACAATAATACTTCCTCCGTAATTAAATAAGTGTCCTGATTCGAAAACTATAAAATTTAAGAATTTGAAATAATTTATTTAAATTTTATCAAAAATGCATCCAAAAAATAAAATAAATTCACACAAACTATGTTTTACTTATTATGTGAGGTCGTGTATATTTGACATGATTTGACTATAAAAAAAGGTTGTTTTAAAAAAAACATGAAAGATTAGAAAATAAACACTTATTTCAATTTAATACGTATTCTATTCGTTTCTAATTAATTATTTTATATGAAATTACGTGTAATTTTGACCGACTTATAACATGTATCAAAATTATCGAAATGAAAATTTTCAAAACTAAATCATATAATTTAATGTTTGAACTATATGATTAACTTTTAAAAATTTTTATTCCGACAATTTTGATACAAGTTATTGACCGGTTAAAATTGCACATATTTTCGTAATCTATAATTAATTGGGAACGAAGGGATTGATATCTATATTTCGTTGGTTCCAATTTAATTGTTCACTATAAAATTACGTGCTATTTTGACCGATTTATAACTTGTATAAAAATTATGTAAATAAATATTTTTAAAATTTATTCATAAAGAAAACTTTTAAAATTTTTAATAAGAAGTTATTTCGGTTCAAAATTGGACGATGAAATAAATAGCAACGGGACGAAGTAGTAAATTAGATACAGCCGCCGCTTTTGTCCAAAAACTTAAAGAAAAAATTGTCGTTAAAATTACTCCGTCTCTTATATATATATATATATATATATAGTGATATCCTATTTATCAATTACCCTTTTGTTGTTGTTTAAGAGGTTAGTAATCATTATTCCCTCTTTTCAACTACTATTAGTTTATTACCTTTTTTAGTAGGGTTTTATCATTTTTATTTTAATTGATATGAATATTTATCAATTTGTTTACTTCTAATTAATTAACTGTCACTCTTTGGTTTTTTTTATTTATATGTAATTGAATCACTTCTAGGCTAAATTTGCTTATTATGCATCTTAAAGCTATATATTTTTGTGTGTCTCGAAGGTGTTTGTTTATTTGCCTCAATGGTTTTATTATTAGTTTATTACCTTTTTAGGGTTTAATTGCTATGAAGATTTATCAATTTGGTTACTTGTTATTTATACATATATAGAAGTTGTCATTTTTATTGCTACACATTGATCAAAAACCTAATTAATTAACAGCCACTCTTTGATTCTTTATTTAAATGTAATTGAATCACTTTTTGGGCTAAATTTTCTTATTATGTATCTTAAAAGTTATATATTTGTGTGTCTCTCAAAGGTGTTTGTTTATTTGTCTGAATGTTTTTTTATTCTACTTTGAGTTATGTCTAATAAGTGTGTGTCCTGAAGGTGTTTGTTAATTTGCACCAATGTGTTTTTAAATCGCTTTTTCCATTGGTTAGGTTTTTATGGAGAAATTTGGTCTATTTTTTTTTTGTTATATGTTGATTTATAAAGTTTGAGCTTGGTTTCCTATATAGACTCTTTGTGATATTTTTATTTTATCAATATGTGGTTGTAATTGCAAGTTATCCCAAAATATGTAGTGTTTATGTGCGAAGAACAATAAAACTCATTTGTCTTTTTTATACTTTATTTTTACATTATTGTTTAATTTAAAAACCCTGGTCTTTCTTCAAAACCGAGCAGAGGTCCATAACTAGAGTTTTAGTTTGTATTTACTTCCTCAGCAATTTCACAGTGAGTACTTTATTTAATTTGCAATTAGTGTTCTTCTTTTTAGTTATATTCGTCTGTAGATCAATAGATAGATACATATATGTTGGAGCATACTTTGAACTAGGGATATTTGTGGGTTTGTTTGACTGCAGCTTATGACATAAACTAGATGTTCTTATCTAGTCAAAAAGAAAACAAAAATCCCAGCCACCAAACTAATGCACAGCTGCTTAAAAGTAGTGACTTCAACTCTAACAAATAAAAAACTTACTACTTGCAAGTTTTTGCATATTTTAGCTCTGTTCTAAAAAGACAGAACATAGCTAAAGCGTTTCTGAAAGAGGTACGTTAGAATTTGCTAAAATGCACAGTTTCAACAACCTCGCTTCGAAGCGAAAAAGCTTGTTTCAAAAGCTTAAAGAAACGCTTTACACTTCTAACGCATCTCTTTCAGAAACGAATATGAAAAACTCGTAAAAAAGAGATGGAATCTTCTTCTTTTTGGCATTAATATTGTTAGGGTTTATGTTTTTTCATCTAATACAGAAACCCCCTTCTCTCTCTTTAAGCGACTATTCCACCACTGATAGTCTCTCATCCATGTATATTGTTTTTTTCTCTAGTAATATATTGAGATATTTACTTTCTTTCTATTTTCCTTTTCCTCGATTTTTGGTGTAACAAGTTTCTAGGTATTGATCACTAGAGGAAAATCTGAAAAGGGTTTGGTTTGTAGACTTGAGAATTTCGTTTTTGATTTGCTAAATTGCATAAATTTATGTAAGTATGCTTACACACGTTGATTCTTTTCGATCTTCTTTTTTTTTCGAGTTTTAAGTGTGAAAAGCTATATGGGTATTGATCAGAAGTGGGAAATTTGGAAAAAGATTGGTTTGTTATTTCGGATTTTCACTCTAATATTTAATTTGCAGAAAATGATGTTTTGTAGTAGTCATGTATGTGTGCATAAATGCATTGATTTCTTTCTATCTTCCCCAATATTTTGTGTACGTTGCTAAGTTTATGGGTTGGTTTGTGATTTGTGATTTTCATCTGATTGCTAAATTTCAGAAATTGATGTATCTAGTTGTATTTGTGTGCATAAATGTGTTATTTTTATCTTCATTTTTTTCGACTTGTGTGTGAAAAATGCTATGGTGGTACTGATTAGGACAAAGAAATTTGAAAAAGGCTAGGTTAATTATTCAGAAATTTCCTTCTGATTGCTAAATTGCAGAAATTTATGTTTGTAGTAGTTACATATGTGTGTAAATATGTTGATTTCATTCGATCTTCTTTTTCCACAATTTCGGGTGTATGAGAGTTATAATATAACTGGACTGATATTGAAAATCCATGCTTGGTTTACAGTCCAAGTCTGAGTTAGGTTTCGATTGATGGTGAGATTGATCTTATCTCCAAAATAAAATATAATTGGTAGATGGAGAAGTATGTGGTAAGACAGCTTATTTTTATGAATATGTACTTAAGAGTTTCTGTGTTACAATTGAGTTTCACCTGGTACACAATCAGGGACCATGGACCACTTAGGCAATATGTTAATAAGGAGCTTTAGGCGTTTTATAATCAAGTATCGCTTTGGTACAGAAACAGGGAATTTGCTACCAGCTAGGCCATCTACAGTTATTAATGTTTATGTAATTTAAGTAGCTTTTGGTGTATTACAATTGAGCATCATTCGGTACACAAATGGAGTAATGTGCAACTAATTGGGTCTATCAGAAGTTGCTCATGTTTATATATACGTAATGAAGCAGCTTTACTATTTCATTATGCGGACTACACCTCAAAACCAATTCATGACTGGCATTTTGTTTATTTGTATGCTTTTCTTTTTGGGGAGTGATAACTCAATTACTTTTCACTTCTTCTAATTATTTAACTCACTAGATTGATTTTTGTTCTCCATTTGTACGAGTTGTGGACAATTTGCGTATGTATTTTTATGATTATATAGATTTTTAAAGCGTCAAAAAATACTATTATCTTGAAGGACTTTTCATAGTGGACGAGTAATTACAGGTTTCATATGGATATTTGAACGAGTAATGACATATTCCCCACATGGTCAAGTATAGTTTCTAATTTTTTTCTTTGTCATAGGAGAAGTCCTCTGGCTATCACCAAATTTGAATGTTTATTGTGAATGTACGACCTTTCTTGATTCTCCAGAAATTAATAAAAAGCTTGCCAAAAAAATTTTAGCTTGCCAAAAGAGAGATAAAATCTTAGTGAAAGTTGTCTTTTATGGTATGGGTAAACCGTATCTTCTAAATAATACTTCTTTTTCACCAAAGTCTGTCCTGGATAAATTAGTTTTAGACCGGAGTGTTCGTTTGTAGATTTTATGCTCTAGTATGTTGTGTTGTGTTTCTCCTCATTGCTTTTTGTTGAGATCTCGTTCATGTCTGTAAGCATTTTTGTGAACTTAAACTGGTTAGGTTCCGCACATCTTTGTCGTGAGACTTCTGGAAACATAGTGACTATGTTTCGTTCTGATGAGTGACTGGCAACACAAATCTATCTTCCAGTTTCACTATATGAGTATAACGCATCTTTGGTTGCAGTTGTGAAGCGCACATTGTATACGCTTTTTTTTTCCTGCAAATAAAATGTACTGTGTTTTGTTGATTCTAGAGAATTTAGCTTTTGGCATCTACGAAAGAAAAGACTAATAGTTTTAAGCTAAATGAACCTAAACAGTCTCGATATTTTTTAAGCTTTAACTACAGTTAGGACTGTTACAGTTTCATTTTAATATGGAGTTTTGTATAATTGTTTCACAAATTTCTCTTTTTGTTAAATGAAGAGAGTTTTACTTTTTTGTACATACTAATTGTTTTCTTCTTAAGGACTCGTTATAAACATCAATTTGATCTCCGTTCCGTACTACCTAGTGAAGAACAGTTAATTTACTTTTTTGTGCCTGTACTTTTGTTTCGTCGACATTGACATTCTATTTACATATTCAAGGTCTCGTAATAACACTTTATCGCGTTAGCTGTAATGGTGGGACTATCTGTTGGCGAAAGGCATTTTATACAAGGTGGCATTGTTCAAGGCATTCGTACAGATGGTCGTAAACGACTAACTTATCGTCCCATTACGATTGAAACTGGAAATATTCCTCAGGTAAGGCATGAAATTTAATTAAACTGGAAATTTCTTGTTTTCTTAAATTCTTAGTAAAGTAATTTTTCATGGTTTAACCGCAGGCCAATGGGTCGGCAAGAGTAAAGATGGGTGACACAGATGTTATTGCTAGCGTAAAGGTATTCTCGTTTTTCCTTGTTGTTGATTTTACACCATACAGACCTGCAAAGTGTTTGTTCTGTTTTTTATCAAGCTTTTATCATATGGCTTCTACCGCAAATAGGTTTTTTGTTTTTGCTTAATTTATATGAAGGCTGAACTTGGAAAACCAAACCCATTTCAACCTGACAAAGGCAAGGTTTCCGTATATGTTGATTGCAGTCCTACAGCAGCACCCACATTTGAGGTTTTATTTCATATCTTTTCATCTCTCTTTCTCTTTTTCTGTAAAACGCCTACCTTTAATTTTTGAATAAGATTTTGTTTGTTCCATGTTACATTTTACATATGAATTTGGTTTGTACTCTCTCCTTCTGTTACGAAGTAACGAACTCAGATCGATTTGCAATAGATTAATGAGTACGTTAAGCAATTATCAAACAAAACCAACAATTGTGACTATTTTTGGTCATATTTTCTCATATATTCTGATAACAAAATCGAAGAGTACAAACTACAAATATGAAAATTGCTGGAATAATCAATGAACTACTGGATAAAAATGTAAAGGAAATTATATAAACTTCAACATCCTTTTTTTCATAACCTGCTATCAGTATAAACTGGGAATACTTATACTGCAACTAGCTTTTTCATTAAATTAAAAAAGAGGTCCCTTGAATATCCACTATTTGCATTAAGCTCTTGTAGTCTTCATTTGTTGCTATTAAACCCTTAACCTTTTCCTTCTCTCTTTCTCCCTCAAAATAGGTCCATTAGACCTTCCCTAAGAAACTTATATGTATTAAGAAAGACTAATTGATATGTTTTACGTAAAAAGCTTTAAAGTTTATAATAGTACAGATATAGGTAAATTGAAAGGTAACCAACTAGGAATAACCTAGTAGGCTAGAACCTGCACTATCAAATTGGAGGTGCAGGGTTCGAGTCTTATTGATGGGGTGGGTAGGTGTGAAATCCCTCGATTCTCTTTAATAAGATTTAAAAAAAAAAAGTAACTGAAAGGTGGCTTATTTTTAGCACCAGGGTGGAGTATCTCTAAAAGTTATTTTGAAGTACACGGTTATGCTGTTCAATTTGACTGATCAAACTATTATCCATGTGATCTTTTTTGAACTAGCCAACTGCTTTAAAGCATTATTTTTCCGCGTGTTTGTGTGTTGGATTTAAAAAAATATATGTTATTTGCAGGGTAGAGGAGGTGAAGATTTGTCAGCTGAACTTTCATCGACTCTTCAACGCTCTCTCTTAGGTGGAAAGAGTGGAGCAGGTACAACATTCCACATAGCAAGAATATTTCTTTTTAGTTTTTCAATTGGTCTTTGTATATCTTATATTTGTTCTAATATAAATATTGCTTTATCAGGAGCTGGAATTGATCTCTCCTCTCTATCTATCGTGGCGGGAAAGATTTGTTGGGATCTGTATATTGACGGCCTCGTCATCAGCTCTGATGGAAATCTTCTTGATGCCTTGGGTGCTGCTATCAAGGTATTAAATCTTGCAATTTTCCTTTTTTTTTTCCCTTTTTACGTGGTTCTTCTCGACTTCATAAAAGATAAATGCTAATGCTTTGTTTGGGGCAAGGATATCTCCTATGGAAAATATTCTAAAAGGCATGAAATTTTCAAGGAAAATCATGATTGCAAGAACCAAGTCTTCTTTTCCGACATGCTTTCCCATGAATAATCTATATGCCAAACAAAGCGAGTTATGGAATTCAAAACAACTGAAAAGTGAAAAGTAATAAGCATAAAATAAGCAACCAAATATATCATTGTTGCACCTCAAGCCAACTTTATTTGATTTTGACTGAGAAATTTTCTTATTCTGTTTTATTTTCTAAGAAAATGATAGTCAGAGAATTTTTGCAAACACACTGAAGCTTGATAAGATGATATTTGTCGATGTAATTCTGAAATCTGACGCTACTCTTTTTACTAGAGCTTCTACGCTGCACTTTTCTTTTTTAATTTCTGGAAGGTGCTTAACTTTTCTCCCTACTCTCTTTCTCTCTTTAGGCTGCTTTAAGCAATACAGGGATCCCAAGAGTGACTGTTGCTTCCGAAGCCTCTTCGGATGATAAGCCAGAGGTTGACGTAAGTGATGAAGAATTTCTACAGTTTGACACATCTGGAGTTCCGGTGATAGTCACGTTAACAAAGGTCAGACATTTGAAACTGGCAACTTTATTCTGTGTGTGAAGTAGGGATTATTGGGTGTAGCATTTGTTTCGCTATTATTTTGAATCTTATTCAGGTTGAGAAGCTTAATAAGAGATCTTTGTCGGTTTACTTCCTAACCTATCCTATTAAAAGACGCAGCAAACAAAGCCAGATGTTTTAAAGCCTAATCAATGAATTTTTTTAGACCAGCCACAACCTAACCTATCCAATTAAAAGACGCAGCAAACAAATCCTTAATTTATTCTACGGTTAATTGTTATTTTTCTGTACACATACCTATAATAGTTAGCAAATAGTCTCATAACCTAAAATTATTTTTCGCTTAGTACACTAGATGGGAATGAAATCATCGTTTGGGAACTATAATAGGAAAACTTTTATTGGTTAGTGTACAAGACAGAAAAGACAAGATAAAGTATACAAGGTTTTTTTCAAAATAAATTAATCTCCAAGCCTATGATTTTGCTTTCTATTTGGT
The DNA here is from genome assembly GCA_963682055.1 of Primula veris. Lineage (NCBI taxonomy): Eukaryota > Viridiplantae > Streptophyta > Magnoliopsida > Ericales > Primulaceae > Primula > Primula veris. The sequence continues at coordinate 24,584,741 of OY821743.1, read as the reverse complement.
ACACTAATGTAATGACAACATCTTATTACTAACATTCGTAAGTAAGTTGGCGTACAAAGACAGAATACATGTAATTAACCATTTTTATTTTGAATTTATTAAATAAGATTATGCATTATTTCTTTACAGGTGGGTAAACACTATATTGTAGACGCTACCTCACAAGAGGAGTCGGAGATGAGCTCAGCAGTTTCTGTATCAGTAAACAGACATGGGCGTATATGTGGTTTAACTAAACGGGGTTGTTCAGGTTTAGATCCAAGTGTTATTCTGGATATGATATCAGTAGCTAAACATGTAAGCGAGGAGCTCATTAACAAGTTGGATTCCGAGATATCTGCTGCTGAAGCTTGTGAAGACGAATCATGATATTGGCAGCATGTGTTTTATTTATTTATTTAAATTAGTAATTTGCTAGGGGTTATATCACTTCGTTTTGTAATTTGATCAAATATAATATTGTATTGCTTTGGGTAATAACTTGCTAATATACTTGCTTGAGTTAAGTTTTTTATTCTACAAGAAAGTATTCAGCTGTCTTTCTATTTCATTGGTTGTCGCCAGAATTAGGCAGAAGTAAACTAGAAATGCCTTCCAAAAAACACATTCAGTGAGATATTATCAAAATCATGTTGTATTGTTGAAGTCGATCAAAAAAGAGTGCTACAGATTCAAAAAAGAGTGCAATTCAACCACAGTTTCACATATATGCCCAGTGTGGAGTGTTTTTAGACCGCAAACAAAAAAATGGTGACCTCAATTGTGAGAAAGAGGATACTTTTAATCAGAGCCGGTCCGGCTCCTTTCAACACCGAAGACGCATGATGTTTTCATTGCCTTTTCAATTTCATCGGATAATTTTTTTTTTTACTACACAAATTATTATTTTTTCTCCTCCCGTAAACCTAAAACGATGTCAAAAAAAAATTTCACCTTTTCCGGCACGCCTAAGCCAGCTGCCTAATTTGCCTGGCTGCAGAGCCGGCCCTGCTTTTAATCATGTCTTAAAATCATTGTATTGTTGTATTGCATAGTAATTAGTATTGCTTGATTGACTACCAGCAAATCTTTCATACTTTTTATCCGGATCCCACCATATCCGCTCTGCAGGTGATGCTGCTGATACAACTTCCTCCACGACTTTCAAGAGAAAAGAACTTGAAGGAAGCTCATGGCCAAGGGAAAAGAGGTCCGAATAACAGTCAGTTTAAAATATAACATGTCACCGAATGGATCAAACAGTAATAGGAAGACAAGCACGGACATTTACGGATATATTACATAAAAGAATCTCACGGTATCCTAATCCATAAGAGTCGATTTTTCTTTTTTATCCCTGGTGTTACAAAAACAAGTTTATTACAAGAGGAATGAAATAAGATCGAACTGAGAACCTAAGAAGAGAAAAACATTACGTGTCCACATTCCCGAAATCACCCCTCCTCTCAAGAGGGCTTTCAACGCATTGTTCTAAGCTACAAGAGAGCGGAAAATAACTAATTAACTGTTAATTTAATGAAGTGGTCCTGATTTGTAATTAAAATGTTTCAAACGGTAACTTATACTGATAAAAAAGTTTAATGGTCCTATAACCTAAAAATCTTTTTAAAGTGGTACTGCACTCAAATTTTCTCATTATTTATTACAACTATTTCATTATTAACACATGCTCGAGCCAAAAAACAATAGTATATGTAGTTGTTTAACGAGTTTTCTCAAGTTTAAATAAATAAAAAATGAAAAATTAACACACAAGTTTATATAGAATCTTGGGGCAATTCCTAATTAGTGGGCAAGTAAGATTCAATATTTCTAAAGTGCTACTTTTTATTTTTGGTCTCTCTGCTCATCTAAAACGCACAAAAAAATGCCAAGTAAGGTTCAATATTAGAAAAAAGTGCTAAATCAAACCTTTTCTGCCACTTAAGTGCTAATTTTTATTTTTGTTCTTTCTTCGCAATACTCTGTATCCTCAACTCTATCTCTCACCTCATTTAAAACCCATCTCAATTCACTCCAAAATACTCTCTCTCTCTCTACCTAAATTTCAAGTCATATTATAGTTTGTATTTAGTCCGACTCACCACTTGCCCATGAGTTGGCAGCGACGGCAGTGGTATGCCGGAGTTCCGGCTAACCACCGCCAACCACACTCAATTTCAAATCAAAATAGAATTTGTCCCATTAATCCGACCCGCTACTTTCACATGGGTTGGCGAAGACGTTTGTGGTTCACCGGAGCTCCAACGAGGTGATCGGAGCTCCAAATGCATACACAATTGTAAAATGCATAAACAACCGTGGAAAACAATGTCAAATCACATTAAGATTTGTCCATACCCCCACCCACCACTTGCACATGGGTTAGTGGCGGCGGTGATGGTCTGTCAGAACTCCGTCGAATTATATATATAATCTAAAAAAGGGCATACGCATTCAGAAAAATACAGGCACAAACCAGAAAAGTGCATACACAGTCTAGAAAAATGCATACACAATCCAAAAAAGTGTTTACAAATCTAGAAAAGTGCATATACAATCTAGAAAAGTCCATACACAATCCATAAAAGTGTATTCACAATCTAGAAAAAGCGCATTCACAATTTAGAAAGGGCATACACAATCCAGTTAAGTGCATACACACTCCAGAAAGGCGAATACACATCACATCTAGAAAAGTGCATTCGCATTACAGAAAAGTGCATTCACAATTCAGAAAAATCCATTCACAATTCAAAAAAAAAATACATACACAATTCAGAAAAATAAATACACAAAAAATTCAATAGACATCAAAATAGTTTCTAATTAATTAAAAATTAACTACTATTAATAATAAAAAAAATTGATTAAATTTAAAGTTCTTAGTTAATTATATTTAGATTTTCAGCTTATATATATAAACGGGTATACTATCTATCAAAATCTCTAACTTATGGGTCAAATTGTAATTGTCTAAAAAAAAATTCAATCAACATTGTTTCTTTCAGAAAAGCTGGGTCTAAGGGCAATACCTGGAAACTTACGTGACCACTAAAATAACCAGTAAACTAGAAATACAAATATGATCCATTGGTCCTTTTAAGTTTACAATAAAGGTCACTCGCCATATTTTTCAAGTTTCAGCAGCTAGGTCAGACCTAGACATCGTTGCCACCAACGATGAGCTACCCAACGAAGAACTCCGATGACGATGAGCTTTGTTGATGGCTGCAACGACGAAGGCTCATATCCAGCCAACTGCCGAGGCAATAGAGGAAGAGAGCTGGGATGGAGTGAGGAAATATTATAGACTCCTGATAGTTTTGCATAATAATACATCACATATATATATGTAAATATCCACCAACACTTAAATACACACCAAATATCAAATCTCCCTTCTCACTATATTTCAACGTAATGACTAAATTTGAGCAATTAAATCAAGGGGCAATTACCAAAACATACAACTAATCAAAACATATTAACAAACATAGAACACCTAAAAGTTTTTCACCAAAACATACAATTAGCCTATTTAGCACCGAAACCGGTACGATATTGGTATGGGTACCGGTACAGATACGAGTACAGGTACCGGTACGGCGATATACGTACTTGGTACGGCATAAAACGTACCGATGATTTTTCTTATATTTTGACTTCTCGGTACAATTTGGGTACGGTTTGGTTACAGGGTTGGTATTGTACCGATACGATATTGGTACATTTTTTAGTGGGATTATAATTTTAGATTATACAGACTTACATATATATATTTTTGTTTATATGTTACATACTTACATATATATAATATATATATTTTATATATATATTATATACTTACATATATATATATATATTATAGAAGTTACAGCTTATCTCATAAAAAACTCATTATATGTATACATATATATTTATATTTATATATTCTTAAATGATATGCACTTGTCGTACCGTATCTTTAATTTAAAAAATTCCCGTATCGCCGTACTCGTACCAGTACCCGTGCAACCTAGAAATTAACTATCTCTAAAAAAAATTGAATACATACGTGAAAATTGTGCATATACAATCCAAAATAAGTGCATAAACAATTCAAAAATGTGCATAAACAACCGTGAAAAAAGTTGCATAAACAATCCAAAAAAATATGCATACATAACCGTGAAAAATGTGTATACACAATCGAGAAAAGTGAATACATAATCTGAAAAAATGCATCCACAATCGAGAAAATTACATACACAATACAGAAAATTGCATAAACAATGCAGAAAAGTGAATACACAATCAAGAAAAATGGTATACATAATCCAAAAAAGTGCATACACAACCGATAAAAGTGCATACAAAATTTAGAAAAGTTCATACACACTCTCTAAAAGTGCATACATAATCAGAAAAATGCATACACAATCCAGAAAAGTGCATACACAATCCAGAAAAGTGCATACACAATCCAGAAAAGTGTATACATAATTCAAAAAAGTGTATAAACAATCGAGAAAAGTGCACACATAATACAAAAAAGTATTGGCACAATACAAAAAAATGTATACACAAAATAAAAAAAGTGCATACAAAATAAAAAAAAAAAGTGCATACACAATTGAAAAATCGCATATACAATTGAAAAATCGCATACAAAATCGAGAAAATACATACACAATCAAGAAAATTGCATTCACAATATAAAAAAGTGCATACACAATCGAGAAAAATACATACACAATCCGGAAAAGTGCATACACAATCAAGAAAAGTGTATGCACAATTTAAAAAGTGTATACATAATCGAGGAAAGTGCATACACAACCCAAAAAAAATACATACATAATACAAAAAAGTGTATAAACAATACAAAAAAGTGCATACATAATCAAAAAAAGTGTATACACAATCAAAAAAAGTGAATACACAATATAAAAAAGTCCATACACTATCGAAAAAAGTCAATACATAATTCATAAAGCATACACAATCGAGCAAAGTGCATCCATAGTCGAGAAAGTGCATAAATAATCGTGAAAATTGCATACACATTCAATAAAGTACATACTCAAATCCAAAACATTGTATATAATTTACTTGAAAGTAAAAAATTTATTAACTCCGGATGGATTCGAATTAATAACCTCTTGGACTCAAGTTCGAGACACTACTCTTACCATTTTTTGTTAATAATTCTTAGTTTTTTCCACATAAATATTTGATCTACTTGTATATCATAAGATTAGTTTTTTGACTTTTGAGTATAAATCTGTTGGCCCGTGTGGCTAAACCTTAGAGAGAGAGAGAGAGAGGGGGGGGGGGGGTGAATAAGTTTTTTGGCGCTTTTCGCCTAATTAAAATCTAAGTGCAACTAACAACCCAACTTTCGCAATTCTAAACTTAAGCGTTAAAAATCGTTAAACAATCCAAACGCAAGCAAGAAAATAAACAAAATATAAGTTGCGGAAAGTAAAAGTTAAGTAAGAAAATGACACCGTGATTTATAGAGGTTCGGCAAAACGGCCTACGTCCTCGCCTCGGTACTACCGAGTATTTCACTAATAATCTTTTTCCGGATATTACAATCCTAACGAGCTAATCGACCGATTTAGCTCCCCCTCACTCTATGAGTATCCCGAATGAAAAAACCTAGAACTTTTAAGCAACACTCGCTTACAAAGTCTCTACCCGATCACTCGCTCACAAATGAGTTTATACTTTACTCTTTACAAAATTGTTACAACAATGTAACTACACTCACTATTTTAATTGCTTCTAAATAAGCTAATTGGTGAGTTTTTTATGTTGTTTGAGCTTGAATCGTTTTCTCCATGATTTCCCTCTTTCTCGAATATTTTCACCAAAATTGTGATTTTTAGAGTTTTGATTGAGAGAGGTAGAAGGATGATGATGTGTATATTGATTGGTGGTTTTGGAGAGAGATTGGGCTGGTTTATATAGACCAAATGTCTGTTTTTTGTTTTTCTGACCGTTGGTAGTGGTTGAGTGTTTTAACCAACGGTTTTAAGCGTTTCCCAGAATAAGCTGAAAAGCTGTTTTTGAAATCTGCAGAAAATGATCGGTCGTTTTCTACAGTCGATCGGTCGTTTCCAGAAAATGATCGGTCGTTTTCTGAGAAACGATCGGTCGTTTTTCAGACGACCTCACTGGAAGAATTTGGAACAAAAACGATCGGTCATTTTTGTTCAGACGATCGGTCGTTTCTTCAGTAATCCCGATTTTCTCGTTAAACTTCGAAAGCCCGTAACTTCTTCGTTTTAGCTCCGATTCTGGTTCCGCTTGAACCTGTGGCTTCGTTTTTATGTGCTCTATCTTTCTGGTATTCTGAAATTTACAAATTCTCGTTTTTGGAAAAGACCAAACATTATATCATCGAAAAGAGAAATCGTAAAATCATTAAAATATAATCAAACTTATAATCAAAATCAATTATTGAACCCCATTGTTCAACAAAATATTTTTAACTTTTAATTATACATCATTTTGGATTTTGAGTTTTGAGTATTTACCAAAAAATCGTTTCAAACCGAAAAACCGATTCGAATCGAAACTGAATCGAAACAAAGCTGAAAATACTGTACCGGTTCGGTTCTGTACGTTTTATCTTTGAAAAAATAGCCAAACCGAACTGAAACCGAACCCACCCCTAGAAAAAAGTGCTGAATTTCGACTCGATGAGTTTATAGATTCTAATGAGTAATCTGATCTTTAAATCAACGCATAAACCCCCAAAACCCTCCATTTTGATATAAAATTCGACCAAATTGCCCTATTTTTTTAAAACCTATTTTTTGCTCAAATTTCACTAAATTTTAGAAAAAAACCGAAGAGAGAGAAACACGGTTGAAGAGAGGGGGCGGAAAGAGAGGTGAATATAGAGAAAATAAGAAAGAGATGATAGATAAACGAAGCGAGAGAGAGTTTTAGAGAGAGAAACGGATAAATGGTGGTGGTGGTGGATAAGTCTATTTTATTTTAAAGTTGTATGGTTCGGTAAGAAAAGTTTTGATTTGTAGTTTTTGGTAATTAGGTTAAAAAAGTTATATATTTTGGTAATATTTTCTTAAATCAACTCACATAAGCTTACAACATTCAATTATATGTTATTATCTCACAAAACCTCTCGTAGAACGTTCACGATAACAAATTTATATAAATTCTGCAGTACAGTCTCCTTCTGGTCAAATTTATCATGAATCCTTATTTTCTAAGTGACTATTCTTTAAAAAAGAATGCAAATCCACACATTATTTATTGTGTATACAAACTCCACAAAGTCATAGTTTAGAGATTTTTAAAATGAATATTTGAGATTTGGTGTAAATTTAGTTGTGCATTTAATTGTTTTTGGTTTCTTTCCATATATATATATATATATTATTTTACGTATGACCTCACCCTCAAAATCCTAGATTCTCCAAGTTTTAGTAGATTTGTATCCAGCCACATACCAAAATACAAGTTATTGCATTTGTTATAAAATGATAAGTGCATAAGTGTATGAGGCAAAGAACTCATCCCCCTTAAAATTGTGCATCGAACTTTATAGCAAATTTAGAAATATTTGACTTGTTAGCAAGTGGCACATATCATACAACAACAAAGTACTTTTGATAAGAAGTTGAGAGAGTGAGTAAGAGAAAGAAAAATAGTAATATTTTTTTGGCGGACATTACGGATTTTTTGTTGTTAAGTTTGCAATTATCAAAATACTCATGTGCAGGTATTGGTTAATGTGCTACACAACTCTTCTAATGTGTCCAACAAACAAGTCCAATATAGTAGACTACAAACATATACGGAGTACCTATATATATACACATTCATGACAAGTCTATCTCCTTTTTCTTTTTTTCTCTCTCTCAAATGTCAATTCAAAGACTAGTTTTAAATCCTATTTTTTTCAACGTATACTTTATGCTCATACAAATTTTGGTGTTTTCTGCTGAAGAACAAATTCCAATACCATGAGACAAACAAATGGGGATGCTTACTTTCTGACCATATGATCATTTGGGTCCACCCAAAATTTCTTTAACAGATCCTTACACTTATATCATATAATTATTCAATTTTTATATCTTTTAGTCTTGCTTCTTCTTCTCTTTTTACTGAAGTTAATGTAAGTTTGACAAATATTGTAAAATTGCCTAACAAATTACTATTTTCACATATAATAATTGGACTTACGAAATGGAACTCGGGAACATGAACCTATAATTTGGAACAAAGGGAGCACTTACTATAAGTGATGATTATATGAATCGTGTCTTTGCTAGCCGTGAGCGAATTGAGAAGTTAAATTGCTCGATTAAAAGTAAATGATCTTTTCGTGTGTGGACATGTGGACTGAGTGACCACGTTAAACTAAAATCGTGAAAATTTGGCATGTGATAGATAGTTACAAGCAATCAAACAGAGATGTTGGTTTTCTAGTTATTCCGGTTTTGTGCTTCCCATGTTTGGGTTCTTAAGTTTCTCAAAACAAGCAAGCAAAATATCTCTGGAAGTTGGTTGCAACCCTTAAGATTTAGCTTATAGATTCTTATTTAGGTTCCTTATGCTCTTATAAGAAAACTGAGATCCTTACATGGAGAATCCGATACATGTGATTGAGATTATACCGTGGTTAAAAAGAGAATTGGGTACATATAGATATGTTTGGATGATTTTAGTGTATTTCGAGCCAGATAACCAAACAAGCAAAACCAAATTTTACAACACACAAAGGTAACCGAAGATACCCTTGAACTTGGCAATGATCCGTAATTATGTTTCCAATGGAAATGTTAAAAAATTGGTTTAGATAACGTGACATTTACATTAGCTAGTGCAATAAGAAAGTGTATCGGGAGCAAGCTAGCCGTATCCTATTAATAAGATCACATTTAACATTTTACTCAAGTTCATGAGGAGCTAGTTACAATATTAATTAGTTTCATCTAGGGTACGTACCCTTGTTTTGTGCTTTTAACCGATACAAGAATCATTTCGCCTTGAAGATTTGTACTTGTAAACTTATTTTCCAACATCTACAGCCTTGTATAAAGATCCCACTGTATATTTTTAAATATGGACAAGAATAAGATAAAAGGAATCAATTTATTAAGTTAGATATATACTAGAGCATATATGCTAGTAGTAGAGTTACTGAGAGGTTCCAACGTTCTTTAACTCAATAATAAGATAAAATGAATCAATTTATAAAGGTCCCAACGGTTGTTTATGACTCTATGAAAGCCTTAATAGCTAACTCACATTGGAGTAAGCAAACGGTAAAAACAACAAACAAACTGTTTAATACAGTGCCCCAATTCACATCTCTCTAATTCACTTGGAACTTTTCACTTGGCCTCTTCTTTACTTCTCCTCTAATTCACGTCTCTCTCTTCCATCCCCAGCTTTGTAAGAATATACTTTATGTGTACCTAATTGTTGGGGTTATCCGAAACTATATGCAATTTAATCGACAAATAACTCATATCTAAGTTGTCGAAATTAATTTTTTTAAAAGTTAATCACATCGTTCAAATGTTAAATTATATGAACAAATTTTAAAAAATTATATTTTAACAATTTAAATACGAGATATTTGACGATCAAAGTTGCAGCTAAATACATAGAGCCCAAATATTTTGAAACGGAGGGATTATATAATACTTCATTCATGACTTATAATTGATCATTACTAAACTATATGCAAATTTAACCTGCAAACTTTTGTATCTAAATGATCTAAATAGCGTATTAAAAATTAATCAAATAGTCGAAAAGTTAAATTATACGGCTAAATTTTTTTCAAAATCCTTTCAAGGAGTAAGATATAGAAATATAAGTCAAAGTTGTCATATGGATCAATTATTTAGGTACCCATTGATTATTAGAGTTCACTTAAGTATGTAATTAATGAAAATTGTTATTTCACAAAGGAGATATTACATTTTATAGTATACAGTATTATAAAGTTCAGGACTTTAGTGCAATCAATTTATTTATTTTTGATATTTGATATTTTAGAAACTTATAGATTGTACTGAAGTATTAGTAAAACGTGAATTCTAAGTACTACTACTACTACTAATTAGGGTAAAGAGCAACGATACTCCTCGTAGTTTCAGAAAAAAAATAAAATTATACAGCGTCCCAATTTATTGTTGATTTCTTTGAAGGGGTCTACCAATTAGAGAAAATGAGGATTGTGCTTTGTATGGATTAATTTGATATATTCGTGATATTCTTTTTCTAAGCTCACAAACACCGTTTCAACATAGTAGGGGATAGAATAACCTATTCGGCCATGATCGTGTAAAGACATTTAATACAAAATTGTCATCGTTTAGAATAACAAGGGGGCCATAGTACTGTTTCAAGTGAAAAGCATGAGGAACAAGTACTAGAACTTGGGACTCATTACAACGACAACCCCAAACAATATCTGATTATTGTTTCAAGTAATATATTTCATTTTTTTTTTATTTTACGGATAAATTGAATGATAGCTAATTTGTGTCATAAAAGCAAAAAAAAATAAAATAGATTGAATGGCAGATATTCATGTTGATGATGACAAACATTTCTACATCACGATGGTAAATCTGGTTTTTTACTTTTCTACTTTTCTACTTTTCTACATACAAAACTTCACTTCTAAATGCTTTTGAATATATGTTCTGCATTAATAGATTTACATTATCTAGATACGGGACTGACTGTGTCCAATATTTATAATTATGACATTACAAACTCCCTACAAATACCCACCACCCCATAACTTGGGGTAAGTCACCTTTCCTCACTCCACAGCCGAAATTTAATTTCAAAGCTACAACAAAAAACAATGCACCCTGATAAAGAGAGAAAGAGGCAAAAAATCTCTATCAACGATAACCAAGACATACTAATTGAAATCCTAATCCGTCTTGATGGCCCCTCCTTGGCCGCTGCCACATCAGTCTGCCGCTTATGGCGAACCCTCCTTACGGACAACCTCCTATGGGAGACAATATGCTTCCACAACACGTATCCACTGGTTAGACCAGTTGTGACCGCTTTGGGCGGATACCAAAGGCTCTATACACATTGTGTCCGCCCCCTACTAACCCAGTTGGGACGGGTCAGGTTAGCCCGTCCCAACCTTGGGTCAGAGATATGGACGAAACACGAGGTGGAGTTGTCTATGTCTCTTTTTTCTGTTGAGTATTACGAGACGATGACTGGTGGCGGTGTAGCTGCATCACCGTCCTCGCTCATGTTTTTGTGTGAGCCGGTCAATGTCTGATTAATTGGATGATCGGTTTATGATGCATTATTTATTAGCTCCTACAATAAGTCGATTTGTTCATTTGTTTGTTTTTCATTCTTTGTATTGTGTTTGGGTCATATGTATTACTATTATTTATGAAAGGAAGTATTGAATTTTTCCTCGACGAGTATTCATGCATTTAATTCTTTTTATCCTTTGACGATCATTAACTCTCTCTTTTTTTTTTTAACATTTCCAATTTTAGTCATGCCCAATTGGCTAGTTCTCACCCAATCACTTCCTCCTTGTCAATTGTCATATATATCGTCCATTTCCAAAAATAATCATTAATATACTGTTTTTTGCAGATTTGCATTTAACTAATGGGAAAATAGATATACAAAAAAAAAAGTTTATAAATGAAAGTTTGTTTAATATTTTAAATATTTATCAGTAACGAGCATATTTATGTTGGAGCAATTTCAAGAAAATGTTTCCAGTTTCAGGGGAAAAAAATGGACAATATTGCTAAGATTCTTGGATTATTATATAATCAATATGTCCTCGCCATATTTCGCAGAAATAATCAATACAGTAATAGATTGTTGATTTCTATTTTACTTTTAATTAATCAATGGCTTAGACTTTATTCATATGTCGAATTGACTAACTCTGAGAAGTAAACACGATTATTTGTTATGCATAATGGTTGTTTTAAAGTTTCCAAAAATATCAAAAATACAGACCTTCTCCAGTTCTTAAACTGTCATATGATCACTAGAAGAAAATGTCTGAACACCGACAACGCCGTGTTGCTATGCTAAATTGGCAACAGATTAGCAACATTTTATGTTGATGTGTCTCTTACTAATTTAACCACAAGCACCTAATTAGCGTCAGAATAATGACATAACGTCTATCGGTGTTCAGACTTTTTCTTGTAATGGATAGATCCTATGGAATTTTATGTGAAAATCTCAATCACGTCCGCAGCCATGTTGAGGGAGAGAGGTTTTATGCAACTCAGTTCATGTTATATATCGTCCTTGTGTCAATAGAATTTGGTGACTAGAAATTAACAATTTACATCATGTTAACTGTATCTTAATTTCTTATTACCAATTGTGCTACTATTTTAGTGTATCGAAAATATTTGAGGGAGAGAGGTTTCATGCAACTCAGTTCATGTTATCGTCCTTGTGTCAATAGAATTTGGTGACTAGAGATTAACAATTTACATCATGTTAACTGTATCATAATTTCTGATATTACCAATCGTGCTACTATTTTAGTGTACCCAAAATATTTGATAATTACATTTTATGAACGGAAAATACGAATAATTATATAAGGTCACTCCATTTAGAGAAACGCAAAAGGAATGAAATAAAATTAGTAAGTTTAGCTTTTTTTTTTTAAGGATGGTGTTGTTGTTGTTGATGCAGTAGAAGTATAGGACAATCGAATGGTGTTAAAGCTGTTGATGAATTTTATATTCTGACTCAAAAATTTGTAGTAGCTGTTGGATAGATAGTTATGATGGTGAAGGTTCATATATGTGTGTGTGTGTGAATAGACTTTTAGTCTATCCTTTTGTTGTTATATGGGCAGGAAATTATTTGTCCATTGATCATTGGTAGCTAGTACAGTGGCTGGTACGTACGTAGTTCAAGGAAACCTTGGATGCTTCATTTCTAATAAAGAAATTTTCTTCCATTCTTCAACGTCAAATTTTCTACCCGAAACAAACATGGTAAAAATATGGGCTTTTGAAAGTGGTCGAGTATTGACTCTAAACTAAAAATACAAGTGGCCGGCATTAGATATTTGGTATCCTTAATTGAATTGATAAGTTTGTGTGACGGGGTATATACACTAAGGCTGAATGAATTGTCGGTATGAATGAAAATTAAAAGCTCAAACTCAAAAGAGAAAGACTTACAACTTGAAAGGTGAAAAGGTTGGAAGACTTTTAGCTTTTTATACCGCATCGGTTTCCTTAAATCGCCATGAGTTTTTTTATAACAATAATGCTCCTTGAGCTAGAGTTATAACTTGTTATATGGTATGGACATCGAGGTGAGTGCTCCACACACACGCGCAACTCGGGTATGGGACCCTCCTTGAATCATTCCAAAATGCGAATCCGATGCCCGCTCAAACATGAAACTTAAGAGTTTGGAGCCAAAGAGAGACTAAATAAGAGTGGACTCACCTTTTTCATTTCTGTTCTTTTTTTTTTTAAAAGAGATAGACGATATATATATTTTTTTTATTCATAGTTTAGTTTATATTTTTCATTCATAGTTTAGTTTATATTGTCAACTTCTTTAGCTCAGTTTCACTACATTCCAATCTGACTGTTTATTAATTATACTATTTATGTCCGGCTGTTTTTTTCACCCTAATAGTTTTGGATTTATTATAATTAAGTCCCCCTTTTCTATTTCCAGAAAGACAATTGTCTATTTCTTCCATTTCTGAGTGTTTTTTATGCAGTTTTTGAAATATATATAGATAACTTACAGTCTAAAACCCTTCATGTTTATTTGTTTATCACGAGAAGAGTTTTTTTTTCCTTCTAAAATTGTTTTTGTTTGATTTTATTTGCTTGAGTTCGTTCTTAGAAAATCAGTTTTCGGTGTTCTGGAAATCAACTTATGCGAAAGATTAATTTCTAGGTTGAAATATGTTCTTTTATGTTCCTAAAGCTCTGAGTATATTCTTAGTAAACTCAAATTAACAATCTCATGTTTGCGGCTGAATTTTCTGAATTTATTTGGCTTTGATATTCTAATTTTTTAGCCAAATAAGTTTATCTCGAAATTGGCAGAATCTTGGGTTTTTTTTTCTTCAGATACTAATTGCTGGTGTTTGGGCAGAAGATAACAAACAAATCGGATACCCTCGGCATTTCTTGAGAAAATGTGCATAACGTAATGGGTGGTGGAAATATCCACGACACTGCAGGTGATGCGGTTGTGGAGGGCTAGAGCTTCGGCCGCAACTCCAGACATTTCGTGTAAGATCCTCGAAATTTAGTATCTTTTATATTTAAGAAAATAATATTTTTGATCTTAGTGTAAAGAGAAAAGGAAATCAATTTTAAGTTTTTAACTATACAAATATCCATTTATCATTAATATATTTTTAGTATGAGAATGAAGTGACCCTTGGGTCAGGTGGATAGTATTTTTACATATATTTCTTCGTTGAGCAACAAGTGTTGGAAAAATCGTAAAAAAACATGTTTTTAAACATGTTTGTTCTAAGTGGTCAGATACCATCTTTGAGTCAATTTTCGATGCGACTACTCAGTTTTTCTGAGGCCATACTCAAAGTGTTTGAGTAGCTCGTACGACGAGCTTCGTAACGGTATATCGCATGACCTATTCGGAGGAAGGGTATGAATGATAATTGGACTCGAAAGTTGGTACTCGAAAGAGGGAAAAAACCGAAATCTGAAAAATAGAATAGAGAGTGGGAATAAACCATGAGGGTTATCACACATTGTAAAAACAAGGTTGATTTTTACACTATATATACAAGTCCATCTCATGTAGTTGGTAAACTAATCAAGTCCACGTACCCATGAGTGGGTTAGTGTGTACCATACACGCTCGGGTCTCGGAATGTGGGATTTGGGTCTTGGGTCTTTTTGGGTTTTTGGGTCTTGTACTAATCTGAAAAGGGACTTTTGCATATTTGCAAGAGCAGTCCCTAGAGTTCCAGAAAGTTTGAAACTCCAGCAGTAATGGAGGCGGATTCTGGGGATGTAACTCCCAGAATTAAATGACCATTAAATTCTACGGTTTCAGAATTCCTCTATAAAGAGGCAGCCATCCCCTCACATTCCAATACACGAAATCAGTCTCTCTTCTCTCTAAAACAGCATACATTTTTTTTTTCTACATAGCATATTAGAAACCAGAGAGAACCACCCACTAAAAGCTCGACTTTGACTTGTCGCCAGTTTCCGGCGAGTCATCCGAGAGACGTTGTACCGTGGGATCGAAGCGCCAACGCAACCAGAAACATCAAGGTGGTTGAGCGAATATCGGTTAAGGACATACTGTTAACAGTAGCCTCATCTAATTTTATTTACATTCTGTCCATTTATTTTCCGCACTTAAATTCTGTTTTTTACATTCTGTTTTTTCCAATTCAGTATTTTAATTTCAGTATTTTAATTTGCTGTACTTAGCTGTAGCTTTTCTATTCTGTTGTACCTTTCTGTAATTAGTTTAAAGTTCTGTTTTTTGCTGTAATTACTATTCTGTAATTTAATTCTGTAATTAACTTAGTTTCAATTCAGTCCTGTACTTTCAATTCAAATCAGAACAGTCCGGCTGTTAAGTTTATACTTTCCAGTCCGGCAGTTTCTATTAATTGCAAATCAGTACATCATATTATTAATTATTAATAATCTGATAACGTTTGCTTTAATTACTTTTCAGTACCTACATGTTCTAATCAGTTTATTCTATTTCAATTGGAAATTAATAAAGATTACATTGATTTTGATTCATTCTTGTTTAGTTTTTTATTATTATTAATTGTTATTTCGTATACGGAAAACAACAATAAGGTGACACATGTCTTATTACTTGTCACCTTGCATGAAATTGTTTGACAAATTATGTGGTTTGTTGTCAACATTTGAATACTTGTTATATTATAATGTCATGTAACATGAAAATTTCATGACAACTTACAAGTTTAGGTGTCATTCTCTTAGTTCATTTGGCTACCGATAAATATTGAAGAACTTCCACAATTTACACTACAAGAATAGACAGGATTTGTTTCAAAAAAATCGGAAGCTAAACCTCAAAATCCGTCGCTAAACACGTAATAGCAACGGATATTGCTGTTACTAGAGTCCGAAGCTAAAGTGCCTGTCGCAAATCTTTTGCGATGGATATTTCCTGTCCGTAGCAAAATTGCGACGGTTAATGTGTAGCTATGTCGTTTCAAAACATGTCACCGGAAACGGGGCAAGACTTCCGTTAGTTGAGTTTGCTTCACTTTTGTCACAAAAATTCCGTCGTAAATTCGAAACTAATTAATGTTTAAAAGTTACTTATTCGGAGATTAACTTAAACTAATTACTTTCTTTTTTTAAATAACGACGAATAATTCGTCGCAAAACTATTGTTGTGTTAATACAAAAATTTTATCATTATTTTTTTAATTAATCATGATGCTAGTCTGTGACATTTTTGCGACAAAAACGGAGAATCAAATTGGTAGCAATTATAACCGGAATACTAATATTTTATATGTTTTTTGTGATTAAAATTTTGTTGCAAATTAGCCGTAAATTATATTTGCATTACAATTCTCTTTATTTATCAGAAACAAAAATATCATTACAATTCTGTCACAAATATTAATTTGACAGAAAAAAAAATCTATATTAAAATAATGCATTCTGCAAAATGCATTATTTTAATATAAATTTTATTTTATTTTTAAATGAAAACAGAAACGTAAATAAAGCAGAAACTAAATATCGACCATAAAACACGATACGCAAACCGGTATCGGAAAGCTTTCTAGACATAAGTTCCAAATTCACGAAACGGGATAAACCCGCACAAAAGCTACGATATTACATATTAAACAAAAGCCAAGTTATCCCTACTCGTATCAACGAGTTAAAATATCAACAAGTACGATTACACAACCATCCAAAAGACAACTACACATAGATAAACTCTAAAGAACAATATCAGCTCGAATTTCATCCTCAGCATCATCGGCATACACTCGGTAGACGTCATCTGTCTCCTCTCCATCAACACCTTCACGAGCTTCACCATTTCCAGAATTCCAGTCACCCATGTTGCCATTCTGCCCAGAATCATCACATGCATTCCTTTCTTGATCACTCGGCTGTTTGGTCCTAGCCTGCATCAGGTTCGTCAACGTTTCGATGAGCACTTGCTGAACATTACCGCTTATACCATTACTCGGTTGTGTGGTCCTAGAATTGACAAGGCTCGCCAACAACTCAATCAACACTTGAAGAAGATTCTCTTTGAAACCATCACCCACAATAGTCTCCTTGATCATGTTACGCACTAGCTCAATTGTATCTTCTTGAGTCATTAAAGGCGGCGCTGCAGACTTTGCAGTGCTAGAGAAGGAACCGTCTGAGGACATGGTGGCAACTCGATTACCGAGGCCGTAGACACGCCCTTTATTGATGCATCCAATCTCAGCTAACACGTCCAGAAACACCTTGTTCTCGTCAACAGAATCAACCGACAAACCTTCTTTCTCAGCTTCTTCCCTTAGAAAGACCAACCTCTCCTCAAGCTTATCCTACATCCCAAACAGAACATAAAATATAAACACCAATACAATATTACCGAACGAAAAAGGACTGAATGCATAGTATAGAAGTAGAAAAAAGAACTAAACTTCCAACCCTCTTATTAATCATGCTACCATCTATATCTTACTTCATTTTCACTAATTAGCATAATTAAGGGAACACCAGTCAAGCAATTATATCCACTCTGAAGCTAAGCAATTAGTTGTATTTTAAGCAAACATATATATACCATTACCATTAAAAACCAACCCAGATAACATCAATACTACAATTTTTAGATTGTCAGCAACCAAATAATATATAAAACCAAAAATCCATGCATACTATTAATCATTGGGTCAAAGTATTCATGCTAAAAGACAAAACTTACACTGATTTCCTGTGATTTACTATCACAAAACGGCCCGTTGACGCCTTTCTGATGCATCGCTCGAAACTGCTTGACAAGACTAGGCATCACTCCATCTTTCTGATACATGTCCAAAGAATGCTCTAAATGTGACCTCGACCCACCAGTGTGAATGGAATACACATTGTTTTTGCCTCGTCGATTAGCAGCCTTGATGGCAGACAAGGCCACCACTTCATCCTTGCTCCAATAGACTTTCCATGCCTCCCACACCTCAGTGCTCAACCAGTCATGACACACGTTGCCCCTCTTCAATTTGCACAACCAATCTGAATACAGTTTTGGTGCGATACGGTCCCAAGTTTCCTTAATAACACCCTCATAATCCGCATGCCAAGTACAAAGCGTCTGTAAGACGTAAAAATATAAAAAAAATCAAACAATTAGCATTCAAACCTATACTAACAAAAAAATGAAGTTTTATATAAGGTTTAACTTAAAAATATATACTTAAATTGCACAATACAATTAATAAAATTTCAGACCTTGAAAATCTTCCAGTAAATATCTTTGATTTCCTTAGGGAGAGTCTTCCATGACGTCCCGTCGTTGTGCTGCCTCTGCCTAAATGCTTTTGTTATCTTCGTAGCAGGAGAGGGAAGAAAACTACAGTTGAAAACAAATAAATATTACAGAACGACACACTTTATTTTATATTAAAAATCAGAATAAAATGTATATGAGTTATTTGGTGTACATACATACGTATATATTTATGTGTATGTGTATCTATGTATCATTTATGTATATATATGTATGTATGAGTGTGTGTGTATGTATATATATGTATATATATATATGAGTGTGTATATGTGAAGATACAAAGGGGAAAAATAAATCAACACTTACATAGGGAACCTCCCCTGGACATGCACAACCCTAATCCGAAGTTTTTCTTCCGGAAAATCAACTGGTGGTGGTCTTGGCCTTGCGCGACGTGCAGATCGCGCAGGAGTTGAGCTTGTGCCACGTGACAAATCTGAACTGTCAGGTTGGGCATTTGGCACACAAGACGATCCTGTTGACCGGGCAATGTTTATGTTCCCTTGAGAAAGATAAGGATTGTGTTCAGAAATGTTCTCTTGCAGCCCATCCTGCGGGAAAGAGAAGTATTGACCAGAATTCGTTTGATTTTGCCTCGCTTCACGCACCTCACGAGAAGTTGCAGCTGCTATCGGGAAACGAGCCATCTGTAAAGTACAGTTTATTAAATTGTAAATACTAACTCACCGCGAACATTTATGAATTTCCATTAACAATATCATAAAAACTTAAAGATTTCTGATAAATGTAAGCAAGCAGTAGCCAACAAAATAAACTGCTTTTACAATACTTTTTTTTAGTACAATAATTTCATTCAAAGGTAAATAATTTCAGCAAAATTAGACTATAGCACACCACAAGTGTGTGGTTCTACTTCTTATTTTTTAAAACCAAACTAAGTGTGTTGTAAAGTTCAATTGCAGGCTTTCAAAATTTTTTTAAGATGTATTGTTTGGTTTGGATGATTATTTTTAACACTTAGACATGTTGGTTTGGATGATTATTTTTAACACCTAGACATGTTGGTTTCAATTAAATATATAAAATAGCTAGACATGCACGAGAGTACTTGTTTGGTTTAGATGATTATTTTTAACATAAAACAGATTTCAAAACAAACAAGCTAAATTTTAGCTATCTTTGGAAACAAATTATAAATACATGCAACAAAAAGGGCGTATCTTTTAAGATTTTAGGTTGACATCGCGTAATGTTGATAATGTTAGGCCTAATAAAACTCCAAACTCAGTTAGCCCTAATAAATACATGCAACCAAATAGACATATCAAAAATTGCACATATATATATATGAACGGCCTGTTTGTGTGTGTGTCTGTAAATATATATATATATATATATATATATATATATATATACACACACACACACACATATATATCTTCATATATATTTATATGAAAAAAAAATTTTAAAAAAAATATATATACATGGATATAAAAGAGTGAAAGAGAGAGAGAGACATACTATGGTGGTGATGTAGCCTTGGTAGATCTCCTTGGTTGCACGGTGGGCGATGGTGAATAGAGAGAGAGGGTTGAAAGAGAGAGAGAGTTGCTGTAAAAAGAGTGGTCTGTGTTATACGGTGGATGGGGGTAAAAACGAGGTAATAATTTTCATCTGCGTTGAATTTTTGTAGCAAAGCCGTCACTTTCATTTTATTTGAAATTTTAGCAAAATTTTGGCGAATTTTTAAGTTTTTGACGAAATATTTGGGTGCGTTTTGAAATTTCAGCAACTGATATGCTTTGGAAAAAAAACAAAATTTCAAACATGTTTTATAAATGTGTGGGAACTTGTTTTTTTTACCAAATTTGTATTCCCTCCGTGGGAGTACAAACTATTTTGCCCAAACTAATTTAATTAAATTTATTAAAATTCTTTATAATAATCCATTTTTTATAATTATCAAAATTTTAATTATTCACTACCTATTGGATTTGTATGATTTACTTTAAAAATAACTCATTCGGTACAAAATATAACATATTTTAAAAACCAAATTTAAAATATAGTTATGTTATTAAACATAAATTAGACTAAATATCACACAACTCCAAATTAATAAATAGTTAAAATATCACACATACATTAAAATCCAAATATAGTACAATCGATGAAAATACAATTAATAAATAACACATAAAAAAATTATAAAAGTGCATCGTCTAATACTCCGTATCTTCGGGGATCACCTCGTCATCAAACAAATCATATTCTGGCTCCGATTCTGATTCGCACCCCATAATCTGGTCATCTATTTCTTGGGGTGCCAAGTCTGCATAGTCATTAGGAACAGAAAGACCGTTCGGTAAATTATAATCGTCGTCTGTAATGGGTAGAAAAGGTTGGTCTTCGTCTTGATATGCGATTTTTTCTATTTGACATTCACTACCCAATAAATGAATGACAGATCTGGCATTCACTTTACAAACAACCCACCATTCATTTGATTTTTTACCGTTAAAAGTCGGATAAGGTAAGTAACACACTTTAGTCGCTTGCGATGCCAATATAAAAGGATCATACTTTGGATAGTTGCCTTTGGAGTTTATGCTAACGAGACCATGTTTGTCGGTTTGCATATGAGACGGACTCATGTTAAACCAGTCACAATTGAACAAAACAGTTTTCGTAGAAGATATGTTATACTCCAACTCAATAACTTCCGCCAGCATTCCGTAATAATCGTTTGCGAGTGATTGATTAGTGTAATCACACATACCCTTAATGCAAACCCCGCTGTTTGCAGTTTTCCTATTTGACCCATGTTTTTTGGTGTGGAATACAAACCCATTTACGAAATATATAGGATATGTTTTCACTTCCTTTAAGGGTCCTTGTGCAAGCGATATTAAAAACTCATTGTTGTTGACATTCGAGTGATCCTTGGCTACCTGTGTAATTATAATAAAAATTAATTTAAATATCATAAATATATATAATTATATATATGTTTGCATTTAGTGCATGCTATTGATACTTACGTAGTTTTCAAACCAGAGTACAAAATTATTCTCAATGCATTCTTCGAGCTCAACAGTGTTAGTTGCCCACCCATCTCCATACATTTCATCCTCAAACATGCTGCAAAAAAATATAGTATAGTATAATAATTACTCTAACAAATAATAAATTTGCAAAAATTATTGTCAACACAAAAGTTTACCTTATGTATGTTGCCATCTCCTTGCAATTAGTCAAAATATATCTCCTCGCAGCCTTGTACTCCTTACCATTTAAACATCTCCGTACACATTTACCCGCAGGACGACCCGGATGAGTGAATATAGAAAGATTCCTAGGAACATACTCTATTTCACCGCCATCGTCATGCCGGCCAATCTTGCTTCTTTTGGTTTGCAAATGAGGTTCAAAATATATAGAGGAGAAACTAGAAGCTTCCTCAGTTAAGTATGCATTGATGATCGATGCCTCCACATGGGACTTGTTTCTTGCAGTTCTTTTTAACTTACCAAGAAATCTCTCACAAGGATACATCCACCTATAATGTACAGGACCCGCAATTCTTGCCTCATAAGCAAGATGAATAGGCAAATGCTCCATCGGGTCAAAAAAACTAGGTGGGAAATACATCTCCAATTGGCATGTTATAACGGGAATTTCTTCTTCGAGTCTTCTCATATCAGATTCTGAAATTGTGGTACATGTGAGACGTTTGAAGAATAAGCTAAATTCGGTAAGTGCCTTATAAATTTTCTCTTCAAGTGTAAGTCTAAATGCAATCGGTATCAGCCTCTGCATAAATACGTGACAATCATGACTTTTCATTCCAAATAGCTTGTTTTTACTCATATCAACACATCGACCCATATTTGAGACACACCCATCTGGAAATTTTATTTCTTTCACCCAATCACATATGCTTTCCCTTTGCCGTTTCCCAAGAACAAAGTTAGCTCGATCATAAGACCCTCTATCATTTGTACCAATTCCGGACGGTCGCAAATAGTGTTAACATCCAATCGAGACCTGAGGTTATCTTTTGATTTTCCCTTGACATCAAAGACCGTATTAAATATATTCTCAAAACAATTTTTCTCAACATGCATGACATCAAGATTGTGGCGGATGAGATTATGCTTCCAATAAGGTAAATCCCAGAATATACTACGCTTTTTCCACCCATGATTACCCGCGTCTGTTTTGATTATTGCCTCATTTGTTGCCTTTCCGTCAACCTCGGTCACCTTTATTAGCCCCAACGTATCTATCCATTGTAATATTTGTTCACCGGTATATAGAGGAGGGGCATTATCCTTCACTTGTTTTCCCTTCATGAAATTTTTCTTGTTTTTACGATATTTATGGTTTTTTGGTAGAAATTTACGATGGTTATCAAACCAACACATTTTTCGGCCATGAGGCAAATAGAATGCATTTGTTTCATACATACAATATGGGCATGCTAATCTCCCCTAAGTAACCCATCCAGATAGCATTGAGTAGGCCGGAAAATCACTGATTGTCCACATAAGTGCGGCTCGTAATTTGAAATTACTTTTCAGAGAGAAATCATATGTGTTCACACCCTTGGTGAACAACATCCGTAACTCTGCAATAACAGGTTGCATGTATACGTCTATCATCTGCCCAGGATCCTTCGGTCCAGGACAAAGCACAGTTAGAAACATGAACTATTCTTTCATAATCAAACCAGGTGGCAAGTTGTAGGGGGTTAGGATAATAGGCCAACATGAATACTTCTCTCCAAATACTCCAAACGGTGTAAACCCATCAGCCATAAGTCCTAATCTAACATTACGAGTTTCGGATGCAAAACGTGGATATTTTTGATCAAAATGTTTCCAAGCCTGTGAATCAGATGGATGTACCATAATATCAGGGTCGGACTCGTGCTCTGCATGCCACCTCATTTTGCTAGCCATAGTTTCTGAAGCATAGAGTCGTTGAAGTCTTGGTAGAATGGGCAGGTAGTACATAACTGCTTGTGCTTTACCATTAGCTTCGTATCTCGGCAAACCACATACCTTACAGTCCAACCTATCGATGTCTATTCCCCAATAAATCATACAATGGTCTATACATGCATCTATCTTCTCCTCTGGGAGGCCCAAACCATGTATTATTTTTTTGGTTTGGTAAAAGCTACCAGGGAATGAGTTACCCTCAGGCAATAGCTCTTTGAATGCTCCGACATACCTGTCAAATGATGTTGCGGAAGAATACGTATCTGACTTAACGTTCATCATAAGGGCCATTGCATCAAACATTGAGTGCTTCGAACCCTCGTACAACGGTTTTTATGTAGCCTTCATCATATCATAAAACTCTTGCGCTGCTGGGTTAGGTGGCTCTACGGGATTGATTGGGTACTGAAAAGAAGTCCCTGCAACATCTCTAATCATTGTTTGGAAGGGGTCAACATATGTTGCCTGTTCGTAATCATTATTTTCTTGTCTTAGTGTTTCATTCATGTAAGTTTCGCCTATGTTAAATCCATATCTATCGGGCCTAAACTGAGATGTTTCACAAACTGGTTGTGATGTACTGCCGAACCCTTGGTCACAATCCGTAGACGGCCACAACTCCCCATGACTCGTCCACTCATAGTAATTAGGAACAAAACCCGTTCGTAATAAGTGAAGCTCAACGTCACTAATATGGAGAAATCGAGTATTTTGGCATTTCTTATGATTACATGGACATCTAATTTTATTTCCATTTAAACATTCCCCATTATTAATTGCAAAATTGATAAAATCAGCTACACCCATGCGAAAATTTTCATCGAGACAACCATCATAATCTAAGCGGGAATACATCCACTCTCGACTCATTTTCACCCTGTAGAAATAAATTATTCACTTTAATCATTTTTAACTAATACAAATTAAATAATGAAATTTTATATGTTTGATTTGGGCCTAATAATATTTAAGAATGAATAGTTTATAGTCATAGGCAAGTTAACATATTTCTTGGTACATTCTAAGTGAACCTAACATAGTTGATTAACCGTGATTAGACAATTTTTTACAAAATAACCAATATTAAATAATTTTGATAGTCTGACTATGGTTAAATGAATAAGTAATAAACTAATCACAACTAACACACTAGTTAATAAAGAAGTAGGAAAGTTTAACCAACCTTAATTATGTCAAATTGGGCAAAATAACCTTCACTCGAGAGCTATCCGGCAATTTAGAAGATTGTATGTATATAATATATGTGATCTATTTCGGAAAGAAGTTTAAATAATTTATACAGTGTACAACGGGTCAGAAAGAAACAAATGTCACTTTCAGCAAAGTGTTTTTAATATTTTATCACAAAGACTAAAACAGTGTCTTTGACAGCATTATTGATCCATGGTCTTGATGTAAATCCGTCGCACTACCGACGCAAAATTTATCACAAAGACTAAAACAGTGTCTTTGACTGCATTATTGATCCATGGTCTTGATGTAAATCCGTCGCAATACCGACGCAAAATCTCAACTAAATTGTGTCATACTTACGCGACTTAAATAACATGTCAACCGCAATTAATTCCTATTCAACAACTTTTTATTTTTTTTTGAAAATAACTATTCAACAACTTGGTACTTACTGATTTTAGTGTTCTTACTCGCAAAAAATAATTGGGGTTACAATTTTAAAACAAATTAATTATATGCTTAAATTGAGTGCTATAATGTTAAAATTGTGTTGTAGTAAGTATAGTGACATTTTCAGTTTACCCGAGTTATTGATGTGTTAAGATTACATCACAAATGCAAAACTGTAATGATAAATCATTTACCTCTAAAACCTAAAGCAATTCGTATAGCAAATGAAATATTGAAATAATTAATTTAATTAATATAAATCAAAAATTTAATGAAAATGAAATATTGGAATAATTTCATTCTTATTTCTACAAGTTTGTATAATTCTTTCAAAATGTTCATACGAATTACGTACAAATCAATACAGCTAATTGTGTAAACTAGTAGCTATTATGTTTTATCAATTTAATGACAATTTATAATAATGTTCGCTGGCAATAAGGGCATATGCATCAATATTAGTGTCGTCAAAGTGTTGTGGTTAACATTGTTTAATTTTCGTAGCAGTTAAATTTTCGTTTCAGCTGTAAACTAACTACTCGTAAACTTAATTAATCCAGTTGGAAAATATCTTTTTAAATTTTCCGTCGCAATATCGATTCAAATCCGATTCAAATCCGCTTCAAATAATAATTTAACTTCAGTAATTAAAGATAAAGAAATGTACAGTAAAATATTCATAAAATAGACAATTATCATTCAAAATTTGTAATATATTAGAGACGAAATAGAGTTTTCTGGAATTCAACCAAATTGCTAACTTTCCGTTTAAATGCTGCTACGGAATTGGCAACGGAATGACATCGGAATGTAAGAACCGTTAGAAGTAGATAATCTCATTATTTATATATAAAAAACTAAAACTTTAGCTTCTGATTGGCGACAAAATGGCGACTATAACTATCGTTGAATTGTCAAAGATTTTGCTGGGTCCCATTTTTATTATTTTCCGTCGCAAGTGAGTAACAGAATGATATCAATTTAAATAAAAATTCCACAGTCAAAAGTGTGACTTTTGTGATATTAAAGTTTGTATCCAAATAGTCGTAAAATTTGTTACTATTCTTAACGGATGGATAGTCGTCGCAGTTCAGTTTTAGTTTAGTTGCAAAATTTGAAACGCAATTTTTAGTCGCAACCATTTGTTACTATCCTTGTCTTTTCTAGTAGTGTTACATAAGTGAAAAGTAGAGAGAAAAATGATAAACGTATATTTTACACCAACAAATGATTTCGGGTAAAGTAGTGGAGGAAATACTAACAAATTGATTTACATCACTGAAAAGTTATAATCAAGCTCAAAATTTGCAAACTTATAAAAAATATCGAAAACAAACAATTTGAAAATATCGATTTAATATATAATCACTGAAAAGTTATAATCAAACTCAAATTACTGCAAATTAAAAAATCAAAAATCAAAAATCAAAAAAAAATATATGCTGATATCATATACTAGTATCAAACTAAAATAATAGCAAATAAATAACACACCTTATTCAAACAATCAAATTAACACTGAATATATAATCACTAAAACTTACTAGCATAAATATTTAGGAGACAACTACGTATTTATACTTTAACTAGGTAAACTAGTCAATTAGATTCGCACATGGAAAATCATAAATATAATAAACTCATAAATTTTAAAAAAATTAATTAAGTACATACTTATTTATAAAATCGAGTACATGTATTTAAAAAATTAGAAATTGATCTAAATTTCATCTAATGTTATGGAAAACCGTATTAAATTACACGTATCGACATATATATAATTTTACAGTTTTACGTTATTTATTACAATATAAAGTATATTTTCTTAAAATGTGACCTCAAAAATTTATGAAATATTACAATATGTAGATTATTCATATTTATAACTAATTCCGAGTTGAGACCGAGAATTTTTACTTTTATATAGAGTTTATTCATATATGGAGTATTTTTATAGAGAGGTTCCACTGTAATATGTAAGAATAATGCTAAACACACAGCTTGTGCAGTACTCATGCATTCAACGCCGGAGTGATTCGGGATGAATAAAGCTAAAGACACAACTTGTGCACTTCTTGTTTGTGCACAGCTTGTGTATTCCACTTGAAAGTGATTATCAGTGTCATAAGCAAACATCCACACATACTAGTGTGTAGATTGTCAGTTAGTTTGCTATATTTATCGTAACTTTTTTTAAATTAAAATTCATGCTTTATGCGTCAAATACAAACACTGTAATGAATATATATATTTGTTACACTTTTTAAAAAGTTTTTCATCTTAAGATATTAATTAATCATGGAATCTGAATTCTATGGAATCAATTTTGTCAATTGTAGGTTTGTTTTTGTGACGATAGTTAAGAGGAGACCAGTGTTCCAATTTAGCGCGTTTCCATACATAGCATTCATATTGAATCAACTGATTTGGCTACACTATGGGTGCATTCTGCAGATAGGTGGCATTTTCTCATCATCATCATAAGCGCCATTAGATGTGTGATTCAATTATCATACATGGCTATTTACGTGCGTTATGTGCCGGTCGCCCAGCAGGTAATATACTATACTATTAATATTTATGAGAAAGTATACCACTGCAAAATGTGGGTAGGGTGTTGGAACAAAATACGGGTAGGGTGTTGGAACAAAATGCATATTGGGTTGCTAATCAAAGTGTGGGTAATGAGAGCTTTCAAGTTTCTAATTGTGAGGAGGTGAATTTTATTTTTTTTGCTGTGCAATTAGGGGTCGATGTATCTGTTGAAAGGCTAGTAGGTAATGACAGTGATGTCTTAGGGGTGGATAATTCTTTTTGTTAGTAATTATGATGCAAGTACATGCGGAAAAAAAAAGTTAGACACGACAAATCAGCTTGTCCGTTATGATTTTTCTGTTAAACACTTGGATACACGAGTCCGATTTAACCACTTGAATATGCGAGTTGGACTCGGTTAGCTCAAAAACATGAGTTAAAATTAAAAAAATTCTAATATTCGAACAATATAAATTTCTCTATAAAAATGTAGGTTTAACAAAAAATTATCAATTGACATATTTGATAACACTTACATCAAAATATTACTAGTCCAAAATTCGCGTACTTATACTATTACGGTAATATGATTTTGAACTTCATAAAAAACTCATTTTCACATATATATGAGAAATTATTGTTCTTTGGTTAAGTATAAAAATATGTCAAAATATAGTTATATACTGTATTTGTCTTTGCCGATTCGTGTTCTAAAATTTATAAATTTCTCGTTTTGACGTGTCCGTATCATGCGTGTTGGACATTCGAACTCGTGTTCGTGCATAGGTTAATAAGTAGTACATTGGGAGAAATAGCAAAATAGTAGAAATAGGTGGGCTGCAATTGATACTTACTCGATATGTAAATTGTAAAGTATCCCAATCAGACATTAGGGGGAAAGTTAACGACCAAAAAATAATTGATCGAAATAATTACGCGGAGAAAGAGATAGAGAGCTCGAGCTAAACACTTAATACCCCAACATGTCTTGAATTTTTTTGTTAGTTAGTATATTGGATAAATAGCAAAATAATACAAATAGATGGGCTTTATTGGATGTTTAACCAATATGTGAAGTACATAACTTTTTATTGAAAGTTAATGGCCAAAAAACAACCTATCCATGTAATTACTACTAGCAAGTATCTATCCAAAACACAACATTAGCACTAAAGAATAGTGCTAAACACACAACTTGTATATTATGCACTACTCGTGCATTACACGTAAGAGTAATTCAAAGTGAATTAAGCTAGAAACACAATTTGACGTGAAAGTGTTTTGAAGAGATATTTTTTCTAATAATAATTATAAATTTTACACATGAAGTGTATGAGTTAAATCAATATAAGTGCATGAGACTGCGCCTTTCTCAAGAGGGGATAAACATAACATGCAAAGAGTTTCGGTGGTTAAGGTATTGAAACATTATGACTACAATGGCATAGCTATATCATTCCGTGCATGATGACACTGCTTTGCTAGCGTGTTTGAACGTAAAACAATTATAAAGAAAATTTGAGAGAGATTGGAGATACAAAGCGAAGAAATTTGCGGCTAAAAACTTTCACGAGTATATGATGATGGATGGAGATAGTGTTGTTGTGTAGGTTGAGAAACTCCGGCTCATTTACCATGCCTTGACGCTGAAGGAATTGTTATTAACAAACCTTTTTAAGTAACATTAATGATTCAGAAACTCCCCCTTCTTGGAATTTGAAGGCTATGACTTTGGAGAGAATCATTAAGAGGCTGAATGTTGAGAAAAGCAACGAGAGATTAATTAAACAGAGCGATGAAGTAAGTAGCTCAATTACTAAAGCCCACTGGTGGATGATGCAGATGCTACGCAGAAACGGGTGGACGCTAGTGTTGGTGCTTCTTCCAAGAAACAATTCATGGAAAATTTCTATACGTGGAACAAACCTAAAGATCGATCTTACGATTGCTACAAGCATGGTCGGGTTTAAAGTGTGTTATTTTATGAAAAACCATTTTTATCTCATAAGAGTACAAGAACCGACATAGTAATAATATTTATAAAACTGGTAAGAAACAGATCGTACACAAAGATCACGTAAAATAGAAGTACCATAATTAAACAGTGGTATTTTTATTCGATTCGCTCGCGCTTTCTTATTTTGAGTTTTGTTGTCCTAATCTAACATGCAACACATGAAGACTAACCCTATGAGTTGTCATACCTCACAACATCAGTTAAAATATATTTATAATTAGACAAAACGATGGCAATAGTTAACAAAAAAAACATTAAAATATGCGTTTGAAGAGATAACGTAGTAAAAACAAGCATGCGTAAAGAGCGAGGCATGTATAGCAATTGAGTTAAATATTAAACATGTATATTTTTTAGATATATCTAACATGTATATTTTTATACTATAAAAAGTTTACGTTTTACGTTTCAATGCTACGATTTTAGCTTTTTTAGCGTATGTTTCGTAAAAACGATTTAATTAACTTTGCGCTTTTTAAAACACTGCTATGTTTATCCTAAAACGGGTTGAAGATCGACCATCTGGTCCAATTTTATTAGTTTAGCTTCCTCCACTTCTTGAGTTGGTGTTGTCATCTAAGTCTTCTCAATCAATGCGTTTAATAGTAATTCTTGATCTTTTTATGATAGTGTCCAGAGGGCCATCTGTAATCAAGTGGCATCACACTATTTATTTCCGTCATCTCTGCTATTTTGTTATCTCTTTAACTCGAACTTCTCTCATTTGGGCTTCTTGCTTAGGGGTTCGGAAAGAAGTTGTTCACTCATAAGAGAGATCGTATAAACAGATTGGGGCTCTACTAAATCGGTACTACTAATCTCGATTGAACAAGACAATCCTAGTCTAAGGTTCCTAGGAGGTCCATATTGAGTTGAAGAATCAATTAACAGGGCCGGCCCTATTGTAAGCCACATAAGCCCTTGAACTTAGGTGTTATCGGATCAATAAACGCTAAAAAAAATTCGTAGTTTTATTTACTATATAAAAAATTTCGGTCAATGTGTATAAATGCAAACATGCTGATATCGTTGCATAAACCAATGTGTGGTCTAATGGTAAAGTTTTCTCTCTATATTTATTGTCACTTTACTTGGTCATGGGTTCAAGTCTCACTAATAAGTTTTACTTTTTTTTGTATAAAGTATAAAAAATTTAAATTAAAAGATGAATAAGATTCAAACTCTCTTTTAACTTAAAACTTTTATTTATCTTGACAATAAGAATTATTGTCCTCCCCCCCCCCCCCCCCCCCCCCCCCCGAAATTAACTAAGAAAAAGGCACCGGATTTTTTTTCTAAACTTAGGTACCGAATTACTAGAACCGGCCCTGTCAATTAATCACATGTCTTTCCACACCCGGATTTCAACTAATCATCGTATCGGTGTATGTATTGTGATCATCTACTACAACTTTATTGGTTGAGCCATCATCAGAGCTTTAGAAAATGTAAAATTGTAAAATCTGATCAGAGAGTAGAGATACTATGCTATTCATATTCATGGCACACTGCTAACTCTGTCATACAAGCTTCACAAACAACTGATAAAGCAAAGCTCGAAAGAACAAACAATGACAGTTTTACAATAAGGATTCACTTAATCACGTATTTCTCTGTATTGATTTACCCTTTATCTGTTGCACAAAGATGAAAACTCTTAGCAGCATTTCTTCCTCTCACACATTATCAAAAATTGAACAGATCTCGGCAATGGTTTATTTAATTATACAAGCAAAATCGGCAAAGTAAACTCCAACAAGTTCTCATGGATAAACTGCTTTCTTTATAAAACGGACCCAGCAACACTTCATTTGCAAGAATTAATCAAGATTGCAGGAAAAGCTATTTGCTCAAAATATAAATCTCAGGATCATCACACGCTTAAAACCTCAACCAAATATCCATGTATTCAGTAATAGAAAAGCATTCGCAATTCTATTACTCTAGATACTCTCCAATTTCAAGCCTTTCCATTTCATGATACACCACCACTTGAACTTCCCAACTCTAATAATGCTCTATTACTCCCCTCTAATAAAACTAAGCTCTCCACAAATTTATCCACATATAGCGAGCGGTTAGTCCCATGTATCCCTAGATATTCAATATCTTGTGTGTTCGGGTGATATGTAATGAGCTCTTTTGCCCTAGCCGACAATATAACCTCATTAGTCCTTTGCAAGCTAACAACCTCCCTTATCCCAGCCCTCATATCAATTGCAAATACCTTAGCCCAAGACTCTACCATATTATAGTCGTTCATTTTCCACACCCAACAATACTCACTCTGCCAAATCTTCTCGTATTGAACAAGAGCGAGTGATTTCTCCCATGCCAAAACCGCCAATTTCAAGACCTCCACCTCTGCTAAACTCTCTGGTACCATCACCTCTTTAAAAACCTCACCACTCATATCGAATCCCGATAAGAAATTACGAAAACTGCCATCCTCACCACGTCTAGACCCAACCCAATGGACCGAACCTCTGACAAAAGCAGGCGACGGAAAATAATTAAAGAGATCATACATTGGAGCAATATTACATATATTTCTCCAAACTCCGGTACTTAGCGTGTATAGCTCTACCTTAGGGGGAACTTGGTAATGATGATGACCAGGGATATTTAAATGATAAACAATCCTAACAACCTTGTAATCATTATTAATAGAATCGAAACCGAAACCCAAAAGAGCCGACCCTTGGGGGCGGTTTGAAAACACTGGTTTTGGCAAACTAACAGATCTTTTTGCACACGGATTCCAAATAATCATCGTATCTGTGTACGTATCATGATCATCGGCTAAGCAGACCAACCCATTACAAGTACCAACGATCCTGAAATATTCATTGACCCTTTTAAAAGGGCACTCAAGATTTTTATAAGTATTAAAGGAAATATCATCCAAACGTAGCTCAAAACACTCAGTTTCAACAAACATGTTGTAGTGCCTAACCAACAAGAATGGGTTTGCAATTGATTGGTCCAAATGCTTAGAAATGAAACTAGGACTTAGGATTAAAGAGTACCATTTTTTGCATACTGAGGTGAATCTGAGCAGGGGTTTTACAGGAACCCGAGAGAGAATCTCGACTAACACATCGAAAGGAAGATAATCCGACATAGTTTCAACGTCTTGAGGATTGACAATGTGTGAATTGAAGTGGGTTGTGTGGGGAAATCGATAATATATAAGCAATAGAAAAGATGATAAACAGAAAGAAAAAGCTGAAACCTCTAGAATATATGATTATTTCAACATTAATCCGACTTGTGTTTGGTCAAATGGGAACTTGTTCATGCTGAATTGAAATGGGTTAGTTGAAGATTTTATATATATACACGGAAATCCGGGGATTGTATTTTTATTTTTGTGTGGACAAATATTGGAATTAATTTAATCCTGATTTATGTGAATCCTTAAAATGATATTAAATTGAGCTTATGAGTATATTCATATATATTTTTATCGTAAATTCTAAAATATGTCATTATATATTTCGGAAAAAAAAAACAATACGTATTTTTATGTTTCGTTCTAAAATTTTAAAAATTTACATTAATCAAATATTGATTCCAAACATTATTTTACAAAAAATATTCAATATCTAAGTTGATTTTGATGTCTTATAATATAGATACATAAAGACGTAGATACCTATTTGTGTACAGTCTTTTGTCCAATTAAAATGGGACATAAAAAAACATGATTCGTGTGCATAGTTGTCACCTTGCTGGTGTTGTTGAATTCATCTTTTTAACGTGAACCTTGTCTTTTATAATATCCATCTTTTATACAAGTGATGATCTACATGGAAGATAATGTATTTGATACGCTAATTAGAGATTCACCAACGTCCATTAACCAGCTTTGCATACATCCATAATAGTTATCACTATGTCTAAAATTTACTTGTCGTTCCGACTAATTTTATGGGTATTTATACGTTGACTGTTGCGACGCTCGTGATCACATTATTAGCGATTAAAATAAAATTAAACAAAACTCAATAACATGTTTGGTGTAAGTTAGTTTGGATAACCGTCGCATAAGAATGATAAACTGGATAATTTTTTAGTGTGTGACTCGTGAGTGTGTGAGTTGTGAACTTATCACTTTTTCAATTAATACTATGAAACTCTACATATTTTATGGCACTTAATAAATATATTTAAATATATATTATAAAACCAATTTAAGTGAAATTTGTTTTGGGAGCAGGTTGTAAATTTTGGGAATACTTGCATTTTAGAATGTAAATTCGTTTACATAAACGGCTGCATATATCCTCTAAATTTGTAATTCCGATATTTTATATTTACAAAATTTAAACAGGGAATGCCTTATACATATCTCTTTTTGGACTTAATATCTAAAAGTACACTCCAAACATTTCATTGTCTAATAACTCACACATATAAAAGCCCCAATTCTAATTAATTTTCTATTTTTTTACAACTCTCTTGTTCATCTGTTAATCGTGATAGAGAACTTCATTCTCTCCCCCTCTGCTACCGTCCATTATCATGAATGTGTGAGCTTCGCTCATCACTCTGTCATGTGTGTTGTATAGATCGATCGTAGCAGAGTATTACTAATATGAGATCTCAGATCTAAGTCCATTAATTAATGCTGGTGGTCAACGTTTAAACGATGGAGGTAACTTGTCTTGGAGGTAATAGAGAGAATCTGAGCTCCGATCGTGGAGGAAATCTGCCCGCTTTGACCGAAGTGCATTTTAATCTCAATTATATGCAGTTTATATTTAAATATATATACTTTCAATTGAATCATATGTATTTTAAATCTAGCTATATGAACTTGGATAAAACCCTATGCACTTTAAATTCAATTATATGCACCTCATATTGAAATATATGCACTTTAAAATTAACCACATGCACTTTTAAACTCAACGTTTGTCAATTTAAATTTAACTTTATGCACTTTTTAACTTTAGCTATGTTTTTTTCTAAATCTAAGTCATTTTTTTTTTGAAAATAAGTGATTTTTTAAAATATAGGTCAATTTTCGGAGATAAATCATTTTATTTAAAAATAAGTGACTTTTTGCTTATGTTATGAATTTTCAATTTTTTGTGATTTATTTTTTAGATTTTCTCATATTTTATGATTATTTTTTTAAAAAATTTTTAATTTATTTTGTAGTTTTTGGTTTTTTATTATGTTTTTTATTTTTTTTAAATTTCAATTTTAATTTTTTTAATTTTCTATTATTTTAAACTTTAAGTGCACCATATGCATTTTGCCTAACTTGTACACGTTTATCGAACTTTATGCCCTTTAGGGTCACATGTATGCATTTGTAATTGAACCTTTAGACCCTTGCATACCTGATGCGGTCCTGGTGGTATGGCCATGCATACCTGGTTGTATACCCCTACATACTGTACATATCAATTCATATATGCTTCAAGAATCCCTAATTTTCCAAAAAAAAAAGTTAAGAAATTTTCAATTTTTGGTTAATTTATGAACAATTTTTCTGATATCTTCATTTTTTTCTAGATTTGTTGACACTTTGTGTTTTTTTTTTATTCTAAATTTTCTATTATTTTTCATGTTTTTTTTTTTTTACATGTTATCATATTTTAAGATTTCTAGAGAAAAAAAGTGTGTTTTATGTTAAATAAGTTAGTTTTTTTTAGATATGGTGAACATTAATGAAAAGTGACATTATGGGAAACTAAGTTTGAATTGTTAACTTGTGGTTATTAAGTTGAAAAAAAGTAGGTTATAGGGATGGAGTTGATACAATACCGTTGGTATCTTGATCATAACATTACCGTATCACACATATATGGTATGAATTTTTTTCGTATCATTACCGTACCATGATTTTGGTATACCGTACTTCGATAGATCATATATTTGGTACGTTGCTTTCTAAATATGAAAGTATTGTAATTTTTTAGTTCATCTTATGTATAATGACATGAGATACTATGTATTTGTATAATAAGATAAAGTAAAGAAAAATTTACTTGAACATAAAACATGCATTTCACAAATTCTATACTTATAACATTTATAAGTTTGAACGCTAACATAACATTATTGAAAATTTTCAATGATTTTTGAAAACAAATAACGTCGAGATATGTATGTATGTACATATATACATATATATGTATATATATACTCTTTTAACGAGATATATATGTATATATAGAAAGAGATAGACAACAGCTCAGTCAGAGACGAAGCTCCTGCCGATCTGTTACGGCGGTGGTGGCAGCAGAGACAGCGACGATGGCGGCATTGAATGCGTTGGTTTTCTCGTCAGAGAAATTGGTTCTAGAGAAAGAAAGTGTGTTGGTTAATAAGAAAAAAAATAGAATTTAGAACTATTTTATATTTAGAGTATATGTTAACAAAACTAAATTAAAATGTTTGAACATGTTAAATTATGTTAATAAAAAATATAAAGGTTACTAAAACCTAATAATTTTATACTCCAATTATTAACTTATAACCTACCTAACTCCTAGCACTCTTTTTATATATGTAAACGTAACTCAGAAAATAAATAGTAGCAGTCACCTTACCGCTACTATTGATTACCGTGTTATTTGGAAACAAAAATACCAGATAAACAAATCACAAATGGCTGGCTATAAATAAAGAAACAACAATTGGAATTTTGCAATTTAAAATAACACTCCCTCTGTTTTTGATTTAGTTTGATGATTTGAGGGTTGCCTAATTAAATACTTTGAAATAATTTCACTTAAAATTCAATAGACAGCGGTCAAAACATATATTTTCAAACAAAAGCTATTCACTACCAAAATGGGAGTCTATTACTATAAATTTGACATGATTTAAATATAAAAATACATCAAGAAAAAAAAGAAAATTTATTATTAATATATATTCACTCCCTTCCCGTTTAATTACTTTGAAATGACGTGTAATTTTGTCCGACTCATATCTTACATCAAAATTGTCGAAATATAATTTAACAAAATTTAATCATGTAATTTAACGTTTGACCTCTACGATTAATTAAGTTTTTATGTGTAATTTTAATACGGTCAAAATTGCATATTTGTATATAGTTTCGTGGTAAACCATTTACAAATGAGAATGGAAAGAGTATTAAATTCTTGTTTCAACTGTACTATAAAGCATAGTAAAAACCTAGAGTGCACGGGTACGAGTATCGTACCCGATACGATACAGATACGACGATTCAGGAAAAAATGAAATTTTCGGTACGGTACGACGGCGATACGACAAAAAATATATAATTACATTTTTTTTTTATATACATAGGATATATTAGATCTTCCAAGCTTAGAGCCTTAAATTAGCTTCAAATATATCATCAAAAGCAGCTGCAAGATATTCTTACCCAAAATATACACAAGTGGTAATTAACTTACAACTTGAGCTTTTAAGCTATCAAGTGTAATCCAAAAATGATACAATATTTTTTACCCAAAGCATAGTGAGTTAATTACTAGCAATTTACTTGCCCAAAACACTAGTTCCACATAACAACCCAAAATAATTACCAACTAGCTAGGAGCCAGAAAATAGACAAAACACAGTACACCAAAGCAACTTCGTATCAACCAAAATGAAATGGGATGGTCTGCTCATCATCAGCAAGACCGCCATCATCACTGTATAAGACTCCTTCGAATTCTGGTTCGTCTAGAGATAGATCAGCAAATTTAAGAAGAGCAGCTCCCTCCGTGTCCTTAGAATCAAATGCATCAGCTCTAACATCCCACATCTTACCAAACACACAACCTGAGAATGAAAAACTAACTATATCTTTTATTTGTTAAACACTTAAGATTTAGCATGTTTAAAAAGTTACCTTGGATTTAATGAATGTGCCAAACAATGTAGAGGCGTGTTGCTTTTGCTCCATCGCTTCCTCAAAATCTTAGAAACGACCTCAAACAATTTAGAATTTCCATTGTCAACCCGAACATTATGTTGTTTAATAACAATCCTCACCTTCTCTATCATCTCATCCCACCACTCATAGACCAAGTGAAGACAAGTTACATCAGTGTCGGTCTTTCTTAGAATATCATATATAGGAGCTGTGAAAGCGAGTATATAATCAACTAGTTCCCAAAAATGATCATCCAATATCTTAGCCCACTTCATTGGCTTTTTCAACATTATCCTCTTTTTACAGTACCCATTTTTCATTAATGACCATGTTTTCCTGACATTGTTTTATTTCCCTAAGCCTCTTTAACATTATGATAGTTGAAGCAAAGCGTGTGTCAGCAACTGACAGCAATTTCAACTTTGATAATGAATTGAACATTGACAATCTCATGCATTGAGTGATTCATAATGAACTTTTTTTATCATTGATGCATCACTAGCTACATCAGCAATCCATTTGCATTCTTCATAGGCTTCATGGTTCCTTAGTGTGTTTGATGGTAAACAAACATAAAATATCTTTGGATATTTTGTCTCGATTATAAGTCCCGCAGATTTGCGGCATTATCGGTGATCACTTGGACAACATTTTCACAGCCTACTTCTTTAATGGTCTCCATAATCAAATTAGAAAGTAAGAACTTATCATTGATTTCACCTTCACAGTTTACAGCTTTTAAGAACATAGGACAACTTTCACAAACTGCCATGGCATTAATTAGAGGCCTCCTTTGTGGATCCGACCACCCATCACTACAAATGTGAATACATTTTTGTTGCCAAGCACTCTTCATTGGCTCCAACAATTTCTCAATATTAGTTCTTTCGCGTTGAAGTAATGTGGTCTTTAACAAGTTATAACCTGGTGGAAGATAGCCCAGAATTGTGCGACTAGTAGCTAAAGTAGATGATCGAATGTAATGAGGATTTCTAGCAACATTAAAAGACAGCCCGGCCGTAAAAAATAATCTTGCAATTTCATTATGAAGCTCGTCCCTTTGAGTTAAATTAAATGACTTCTCTAGAGGGCTTAAAACCTTATTATTTTTCCAATCACCGGGAATGTGAAACACTTGTGAGAGGGCACAGGCAACGAAACTTCTTTATGTTTAGCATTTTTTTTTTCATTTCCACTGCCTCTGTAAGTTTGCGAATACGAATTAATTCTTCGTTTGTAATAGCGGTACAAGCGCTAATTCCCACAAGTTTGATTTTTAATAAGTGAGAGCTTACTCTAGAGTATGACCCCTTAAAAACCTTATTACAATATGTCCAAGACCAAACGTTATTTCCGCCCCCTCCAACTCTCTTTTCGATAACATCAATATATTTCCACAAAATACAGTCACTAATTTCATCTTCAGTACTTGTACTTTGTGTTTCAGACATAATTTATACTACCTAGCAAAATTATGAATACATAATTATACTACAGTCACTAATCCTATTTCTATTTCTTTTATCGAGTTTTTCTTTTGTGCAGCCATTGTGTTTGACTGCACATTGTGCTGTTAAATAAAGTACCGTTGGATCATTTACTTTATATCTTGACCGTAACATTTAAGGGTATAATAGTAATTTCATGTTTTTTTTTTAATAGTGTTTTAGATCCTATGATTCAGATCTAATATAAAGTAATTTAACGATACTCTATTTAACAGCACAATGTGCAGTCAAACAAAGTGACTGTACGGAAGAAGGACCCTCTTTTATCCTCTCTATTCCATCTTCACTTTATATACAAAGAGGAGAATTATAGAACAACCCCTTTATATTTTAACCTAATCACTTTTTGATCATATTTTCCCATAAAATATCAATTTTACCACAAACGTACCGCCCACGTACCGAGGCCGTAGCGAATACGTACCCAACATGGTCAAACCCCTAAAAAGGCCTCGGTATGTTGACTGCCATACCCGGTATGGGAATTGTTGTACCGTACCCGTACCCGTATCATACCGGTACCGGGTACTTCAAAAATTCAAAAATAAAAGTACCCGTTTAATCCAGCTAAAAACGGTGCCGGTACTACTAAAACAGAGGATATATTAAGAAAAAAGAAAATGAGAATTATTTTTTTGGGTCAACACCCAAACATACGATTAACCAAAATATATTATCAAAACATACCACACCTATAAATTTATTACCAAAACATATAAAATTTTAATTTTTGTAATTAAACTTAAAAATTTGTATTTTTTTTTTGTTGTAATTTTCCCTATTTTTTTATTGTGGAGTAATAAGAAACAGTAGGAATTTCTCATTTATTTCAAAATAAATAAAATAAAACGACGTAGGCCGTAACCGGAACCCTCTCTCTCTCTACGCCGGCGTCTGATCCTCTCTCTCTCTCTCTCTAATTGTAAGTAAACTCTATTAATATCAATATTAATTACCCAGTTGTTATAATATAATCATACTATCTCTTATTAATTTGTTCTTTTAAGACAAATAGGTCTTTAATTGCGTCTTTTTATCAAATTAGTCGTTTTTCAGAGGTTAGTAAAAATAAAACTAGGGCTTGCTGGGTTTGATTTCTTTCTTATAGGTTATTTGATTCGCAATTATCATTTATATGATTTTCGCAATTACTTGGGCTGTCAATTTGTATTTAAATTAGGATTACTCGACTCAGGAAACAGTAGAATAGTTCGATTGTTTAGGATCACTTTCAGGCTATTTACTCTAATTTTGGGGATTATTATGTTAAAAATGGTCTTAAGATTTGGAGAACTATGGGTTTGATTTGTTGCTTATATAGGTTCTTTGATTCGGAATTATAATCTATATAATATTCGCAATTACTTGGGCGGTCAATTTGTATTTAAATTAGGATTACCCAATTCAGGAAAGAGTAGAATAGTTCGATTGTTTAGGATCACTTTCAGACTATTTACTATAATTTTGGGGATGATTATGTTAACGAATGGTCTAAGATCAATGTTGGAGAATCATGGTCTGTTTTTTTTTTTGTAGAGCTCAATTTATTAGCCTTAAAAGGTTGAAATTTCAATCAAATTTGTTGCTTATTCTATCGGATAATGTGTTATATTCATTGCTGTGAGAAGTGTATGTTTGGTTTACTGGTTTTTTGATTGTGAGTCGAGTTTATAATTATATTTCTTATGATTTTGTTCTTTAAGGCATATAAGTCGAAATCGAAAGAAGTTAAGCAGCATGTTTGATTGCGTATTTTAATCAAACAAGTTATTTTTTTAGAGGTTAGATATATAAATTAGGGCTTGCTGGGTTTGATTTGTTGCTTATAGGTTCTTTGGTTCGGAATTATACTTAATAATTAATATGATATTCGCAATTTCTTGGGCTGTCAATTTGCATTTAAGTGAAGATTACTCAAACTCAGGAACAGTAGAATAGTTGGATTGTTTAGGGTCACTTTCAGACTATTTACTCCAGCTTTGGGGATTATTATGTTAACTAATGGTCTAAGATTTGGATAATTTATGGATTTTAGTTTAATGTTGGAAAGTTATGGAGTATTATTTTGCTAGAGCTCAAACTTTTAGCCTTAAAAAGGTTGAAATTTCAATCAAAATTTGCTTTTTTTTTTGCCTAAACTAAACAGTACCCAGCTGTTGGATTTGAATCATATATCTTCGGAACCTGTTCTTTAATATAGGTCAAAATCAGAAGAATTTAGGCAGCATGTTTGGTTGCGTCTTTTAATCAAATAAGCTGTTTCTTAGAGGTTAGAATAAAAAAACTAGGACTTGCTTGATTTGATTTGTTGCTAATAGGTTCTTTGATCCGCAATTATAATTTATTTGATATTCGCAATTACTTGGGCTGTCTATTTGTATTTAAATTAATTTAAATTAGGATTACTGAACTCAGGAAACAGTAGAATAGTTCGATTGTTTAGGATCAATTTCAAGGCTATTTACTCTAATTTTGTGGATTATTATGTTTAAGATGGTCTTAAGATTCGGAGAACTATGGGTTTGATTTGTTGCTTATAGGTTCCTTGATTTGCAATTATACTATATATGATATTCGCAATTACTTGGGCTGTCGATTTGTATTTTAAATTAAGATTACTCAATTCAGGAAATAGTAGAATAGTTCGATTGGTTAGGATCGATTTCAGACTATTTACTCTAATTTTGGGGATGATCCTGTTTACTAATGGTCTATGATTTGGATAATTTATGGAATTAAGTTCAATGTTAGAGAATTATGGAGTATTTTTTTAGTGGAGCTCAAATTTGTAGCCTTAAAAGGTTGAAATTTCAATCAAAATTTGCTTTTTTCAATCGTGTAATTTGTGTCATATTCGTTGCTGTGGGAAAATGAGTGTATTTATTGTTTACTGTTTGTTTCATTGTGTTGGTGGTTGTCATTTGACTTTGGAACAGTAATCTGCAACAGAGCTGAGTTGATAATTTAGTAACAATGTATCTATTTTCGTAACCTAAATATGTGCGTAATGTCTGAAGTCGTAAAAATTATTGAAGGAAATGAAACTACATTATCTTTCAGTTGCCAATTTGATATGTGTAACGGACCTGGTTTGGCGACAAAAGAGAGAAAAGGAGAGGGGTAAATGATTTGGAAAGGAAATAGATGAGTAGGGGCCAAGTTTAATCGTTTTATAATCCATGAGAGTTTAATGCAAATTTCTGAAGTTTGTAGGT
Organism: Primula veris; assembly: GCA_963682055.1. Classification (NCBI taxonomy): domain Eukaryota; kingdom Viridiplantae; phylum Streptophyta; class Magnoliopsida; order Ericales; family Primulaceae; genus Primula; species Primula veris. The sequence goes on along the minus strand of OY821743.1, from coordinate 24,542,442 downwards.
CTATTTGGTAATTGTAGTAGCAGTATAAATATTACTGCAGTGGGCTCACAAAAAAAAAAAATGAAGAAAATGAATCTTAAATTTTAGCTGTACTTTTATCTTTCTTTTCTATTTCGTTTTCAAGTATTGTTATCTTGATTCTTGTTTATCCTGCACTTTCATTTACTCAATGTATCAGAAAAATTATCCTAAAAAATAGTTTGAGTTGCTGTTCATTTCGGTTGCCTCGTATTTGTGTTTGTTTGGGTCTAACCTCTATTAGATTCATTTCAATATGTTTCGTTGTCAGAAGTTGCGTTGTTTATTTTTCAAGATATTCTCCCTTTATACAAATTATTTTCCTTGACAAAATCCTGCCCCCTCCCTGGGGCTGGCCACTGTTTGGTTTAAGCAAAATCGAAATTGAGAATTTTACTTTCCTTAGTCTAGTTTAATCCTCTGTGTGGGTTTAAATCTGATCTCGAATCAAACCAAGTTCTCCAAATTTCTGTTTCTTCACCAATTTCATACATCTTCAGCTTGGTTCTTTATGTTTTTTTCTTTTTCCAGTTTTCCGGTTCAGTGTAATTTTAGCTTAATTGAAACTGAGCCGAAACACACCCTCTTTGATTCGTCACCGTTTCAATTTTGAAAGGACCGGAACTTGCATCGTTTCAGTTCGGAACGCGTTTGTTTCGATCTTAATGTCCATTATAAGAGGTTTCTTTGGCTGAAATATTAGGTTTGCTTGCAGGATAGTCCTCTTCTGGTTGTTGTGTGGGGGTAAGTAAATAAAGTCGTAACAGTAGTATTGAGACTACGGTACTACTTGAGTATCATAAAGCTGTTAAGCCTGTCCCCATTTAGTTCAGAAGAAGGTCAGTGGAGACATCGAATTGAAACTAGGGTACAACTTCTCTATATACATATCGCTCTGTTCTGCCCTGTGACCCTGTCTTAATGATATAAAAAATACCTTTTCGGTGCAGCTGCTGAAACTCAGATTTGTTTAATTTTTTCTATACCTATTTTTAATATTGTTGTTCCTACAACAGAGTCTAGTTCGTGAGTAGACTAAGGAAGGAATGCTTTCGGGATTAAAGTTTATCCCTTGCGACCAGATCGATAAGGTAAAACTTGTTTCTTTTGGTTGCTTTTTTTGCTAGTTGTAGTTTATGATTAAGGTTGCTTTTGTGCTTTCACCTGTAAAAAGAAAATATGTGATTAGTTTAATCTTTTTTGCTTTCTTAAATTTTGTCTAGGCAGGTGACGAGGACGTTGATGGTTCTCAAAGACAAGAAAAGAAAAGGAATAGAAAAGATAGAAGCAAAAAGAGAAGTCCTCGGTATGACAAGGATGGAGTTGGAAAAATAAAAAAGAATTCTCGAAAGAAGAAATGGTACTCCTCAGATGAAGATTCCACACCGGCCTCTGAAAGTGGAAGTGAAAGTGAAAGCGATTCCGATGCTGATGAAAAGAGTCGTAAACACAGAAAAAAGGAGAAGAAATCACATCGAAATAATTCCAAAGCCAAAGACAAGTCAAGGAATAAGCAAAGTGGTACAGCCTTTTCTCCTTCCCTTTTTCATCCTCTAAAGTTTATTTATTTTTCTTTCTAATGGGTTGATTTAATTGTTATTTTTACTCAGATGACGAGGAAGAATCGAGTTTTCTAAATAAAAATAATATAGTGAGGAAAGAGTTAGGTCTAGATTGGATGCTGAGGCCGAAAGATGAAGTGGATAAAAAGATTGCGACACCAATTGATCAGCTGGTGGAACCGAAAGCTGAGGAGGTATTCCTTCATAAAAAGTTTAGTTTTGAATAATTTTGTTGATACATATTCCCATTGATTCAATTATAAGAAAAGTTGCCGTGTCTTTAATTACTATATTGTGGTGCATTCCAACTCCTACATCCTTACTTCTTGCTGTACTTATTTTATTGTCAAACTCCGCGTCTAACAGTTTAAGGAAACGATCGCTAGAACGTCTCGTCTATATAGTATTTTCTTAAAGATCTTAGTTTGCACAATTTTAATGATAGTACTGACATTTGACACAAACTCTTTCGAAGCACAAATATATCAACAACTATAGAAGTGTCAATATTACTTGAAAATGTGTTTCCCTCTGGCAGTAATATGGCTCGTATTATTTTTCTCTGCTGGCTCCTTTTGTTAAACCTTTTTTTTTTGCCAAAAAGTGAAATGTAGTTATCCCTGAGAGAGTATTTGAGTAGGTTCATATGGCAGCAGGTGAATCTATTGCAATTGGCACCCTGTAGAATGGTTACTGAATCTTTTATTTTGTTGATGGCATAGAGCTGCAGAGGGATATTACTTTATATTTTTGCCTTTTTGGTAAGACATGACGATATGCAGAGTAGATATTCGTAACTGTCTCTTTTGAATTTTGAGCATGATCTGCTCTATATACTGAAGAGAAACCCCATAACTGTGTGGGATTATCTTTAAAAAAAAAGTTGGACATGTGCCCTTCTAGTTTCCAGATTTAAGCATCTACATGACTGATTAAATTTTGCTGTTTTCGAGAATGCATAATCGATTTGTGTGGCTTATTAAACGTTGTTTTCCTTTTGTCAGATAAAGAAAGACAACCCCAGGGAACTGAACCCTTACTTTAAGAACAGAGGAACTGGTTATCCTGAAGAGGCAGATGAGAGTAATAAGACCCCAAGAGATAGAATTATGTCTAATGCTATAGTTGGTGATGGAGGTGCAAGCTGGAGATTGAAAGCCTTGAAACGTGCTCAGGAGCAGGCAGCTCGTGAGGGGAAAAATCTCAACGAGGTAAGTTCCTGTGCCTTGTGGCCTAAGGATTTGTACTTTTATAGAAATTTAACATTGCGGCGATTCTTACTTAATATTTATATAGTCATAGGAAAAACTTGTTTCCTCTTTAGTGGTACTTTTAATGTACTCGGTATATACACTTCAATGAGCGGTATTTCAGTTTAGATACTTTTCAATAGTGTGATTTCTATCCTGATGGCCATATACTTCAATGCACTGATTTTTGATTAGCATGCTGTTTTATGAACTGATTTCACTTTTGATGGGCAAGCCCTTCAATAAATTGATGTTGCATGTGTCTTTCCCAAATTATATGTAGACTTTGGGAATTAAAATCGTAAGTCATTGTAATAAGTTTTTTACTTTTTTTTTTTAATAATATTTAGTTCAGAATACCCTCATAGAAAGTCAAGCAAAGACTTTATATACTTGCACAAATTTCAATTGGTAGGTAGAGTAGCGATTTATCACTAATTGGATTTCTATCTTAGGGAACTTCCATCTTGGATTCCTAAACAAAATAAACAATCAATATTTGGGACTCAAGTCGAAATATACAGTAACACAAAATGATCACTGAATTGAAATTGCTCTGTATTCTAAAGCTGGATCATGATTGAACTTGATGAAATTTATGTAGGTTGTTGAAGAACGATGGGAGTCCGTAGGCCAACTTTCAGTCTCTCTAGCTTCTAGAAGGGCTGCTCCTTCACGTGCTCACCTACACGCCATCAAGAGTAGGCAAAAAGGGGTAGCTGAAGAACAACAGACTGATATCGATGGTCAAGTCGAAAAGGTACTTGAACAAGTGTCATAGTTACGAATTTGCGTTGCTTATTCTCAGTTGTTTGGATTACTTCTGTTTTATTTCGTAGGACACTCCCAAATTGTCAATTGTTAGTTTTAAGTATAAATGGTGATTACTTTTTGATACACAATCAGCTGTTTCCCTTTAACCTTTTCTGCATAATATGTATGGCAGGGAAGCGGTGGAGTAAGTCGAAATGGAAGACAGCAAACTGATACCAATGATCAAAATGGAAAGTCTTATGAGAAGGTACTTAAATACTTTTTGTAGTTATAAAACTGCATTACCTATGGTCTTTCGTTTTTCTTGCTACTCTGTTTCAGTTTCTAATCATCTTCTCAAATTTGTGAATTTGATATAATTTGGTATATTATTGAATTTCTGCTTCTTTTAAATATATTCTCCTTAATGGCTTGCTTAGTGATTTATTTTAATTTCTTTACGATCTTCTCAGATTGTCAATTTATTGTAGGATACAAAGTTATATTGCATATTGCTGCTTTATTTTTCCGTAATTTGTTTGTTAGGGAAGTGGTAAATCAAGTCAATATAGTGCATCTCACCGTGACTCGGAGGCTAAGCTCCCTAAAGTACAAGATTCTTTATCATGGGGAAAGAGAAAAGGCAGTACCATGTCTTCGGAAAGTTCAAAAATACTTTCTACTGCAATCAAAAGCATCAATAAATTTGCAAATGATGGGAGCTTTATGAGCGAAATGACTCGTGAGCAGACTGATGGTTTTGTTCGATCTTTATCAGAGGATTTTGAGTCAAAGATAGAGAAAGAGATGGTTTCATCAGAAGTAAAACAGCCTAGCGAATCTAAGGAATTTGAGGGATTGAGTGCCAATCAGTTGGCTGCAAAAGCTTTGCAACTTCGTCTTAAAGGAAAGAATGAAGAAGCCGATAAATTTATGGTAAGATTCACACTTCTCTTGACTTTGATGCTTCGCATGTTTATTTCCCCCCTGCCTTGTTACTGGTACAGTTTTTCTAATTACCGTCATACTCGATTTATGGTGTAGTACCCTCAACTGTTGCCTAATTTCAATTTTGAACTATATATTAAAACTCTGACCTGTATACAAAGCAACGATCTTCTATAAATTTAGAATACTGCTATAATTTTTCATAATTAAAAGTTACATGATTTCACAATTATTTCTCAATTTGATATCATCTGATTTCACAATTATTTCTCAATTTGATATCATCAACTTTCACAATGTCTCACTTTGATTCGTTATAGCTTCAAGCTTTTAATCGACTGACTGCATTTTTATCTGTTTCAATTAGAGAGAGGTTGAAAACATCAAAGCCAAGCAAGTTGCTGGGGATGAATCTGGCAGACAAAATGAAAATCAGTCAAGGTAATTATGATGTCTTTATCAGCTAGGATGCTAAATTATTAGATATTGCATTAATGGAATTATGGAGGTACCAAAGTCGTCCATTTTATTTTATCACTGGGATCGGGAATTTTTCTGTCATTGCTCAAAAGTAGAAACATATGGGGGTTTTACTTCTCAACTTCGTGCTTATTTATGGTACACTCTCCTAGTCTCCTATCTTCTTCTTTTTCCAAGTTGGGAAATTGGAGAAGCTTTTGTCACTTGTTCAGACAAAATATACACTAGACCATCAGGCTTTTGCTTAAAAAAAAAAATTTAAGCATGAAGTAGCGGTTCTGTTTACAGACTGAATTTTGAAAGTAAAGGACAGCTCATGGGTAGAAAGATCGTAGAAAGTTTCGTTATCAAATTTCTGGAATTTTTTTTTGGCATATAGATATTTTAATTCGTCCCTTATATTAGATATTTCTTTATAGTTGTCTTGTTACTAGACTTCACATTTTTAATGGTATATTTCCTTTGTTTATGAATGGCATAGGTATACCACTCATGAAACACCCATACAACGGCAAAGAAGAAACGAAGACGACGGTGATGTAAATCTTGCCCAAAAAATAACGCAGAACAAAAAATATAGCACGTTGACGCAGGCAGACGATGAGTATGATTATGAAGATGGTCCAAGAAAAAAGAGTCGTAAGAAAGACGCCAATATGAATAAATCAAATGAGAAGGCTAGTTTCCCAAGACGTATACTGACTCAGCAAGAACGTTGCAAGTTCTGCTTTGAGAATCCAAATAGGCCGAAGCATCTTGTTCTCTCTATTGCAAACTTGACCTATCTCAGTCTGCCACATTGGCAGTCTATTGTGCCAGGTCATTGCTGCATTTTAACTTTGCAGGTGAGTTTTTATTTGGATTACTTGCTATAAGTGATAGTTGGCCTGATGTTTCTCATGCAAAACAACCTTCTTTACTTTTCTCAAGGAGTATTTACTATTTTGTATAGAAGTGGTAATTAACATGTTGTTTGCTGTAGAAAGTGATAAGTAAACAACAAATCAACCAAATTAAAGGAGATGATAAATACTATATTAAATTTACTAATTAAAAAGGGGTTGGTTGGTTTTTAAAATAACAAAACTATGGATAGTTTTTTGTACTAAATAATTAAAGTTCTTGTCTTAGGGTTTGTTAGCCGCAGCTTTTAAGCAAATAACCTGGATTGTTTAATCATCAGAAAATATTGGCCCAATCGAGCTGAAAATTTCTAGCTTATTCAGGCCAAAACCAGAAAAGCTTAGCCTTTACACTGGCCAACTAAATGCAGCCCAGCTCTTAAGCAAAAAAGGTGAGCTTATAAGCTGCAAGCGAACAGGGCCTTAGGTTTCTTATTTAGCATATTATGTTATAACTTTTTCTTACATGTTTTTTAATCATTTTCGGTATTCAACAGCACGAATCTGCCACAAGAGCGTTGGACAATAACGTCTGGGATGAGATTCGCAACTTCAAGAAGTGTCTGATAATGATGTTTGCAAAACAAGAGCGGGATGTAGTGTTCCTCGAGACAGTGATGGGGTTGGCTCAACAAAAGCGCCATTGCTTGGTTGAGGTTATTCCTTTGCCACGCGCTAAAGCAAGTGCTGCCCCTCTATACTTTAAAAAGGTGCGTCTCTTGGCGTGTGTTGTTTTTCTACAAGTATTCTTTATTACTAGCACCGTTACTGCTCGTGTTTCTACAGAACTCTGTCAGTATTTTGGGCCTACAAGAGTTTGAAGCGAGACTTTAAATCATATAAAGTAGGCGCACACACATACATACACACCTGTACGTACATACATATATGTATGCATATGTATAGGTATATGTATATTATATACTATAGTAAACATTGTGTGTAATAAAACATAAAGAACTCTGTTCGCCAAATACAATTTCTTTTTTTCTTTTCAATATGACACATATTTAACATTAGGCTAAATGTAGAATCTCAAACCAAATACATTAGTTTTATTTTATTGAAATTCTGCCCCCATTATATAATATTCTCAGAAAAAACTTTTCTTACTATGCTCAGAAGACTGAGGTCCAACGTGACCGCTTCGTAAGCTTTCACAGTGTTAACTCATGTTTGTATTTGTGCTTAGGCGATAGATGAGGCCGAGGACGAGTGGAGCCAACACAACGCGAAAAAGCTCATCGACACTAGTCAAAAGGGACTACGAGGGTCAATTCCTAAGGATTTTCCTTATTTTCATGTCGAATTTGGACTGAACAAGGGGTTTGTTCATGTAATTGATGACGAGACGTCATTTAAAAGCAATTTTGGAATAAATGTTATAAGGGGAATGCTTCAATTACCAGAAGAAGATATGTACGGTCGTACAAAGCCCGACTCAATTGAATCACAAAAGCAAGCTGTTGCGAGTTTTGCAAAAGATTGGGAAGCGTTTGATTGGACAAAGCAACTAGATTAAAAAGATTTTGAATGCTGCACATAGTTTTGATAATTTCTGCCCAAAATAATTGTTCTTGTAGCTCCTGATTTATTCTGGATTAATCTTCTTGCAGTCTTATCCCGAGATATAAGCTATTGTTGTTAAATGAAGTGCAACCATCTGTTTGACATAATGAATTGTGTACTATTGTGATTGATATGAGATACTTCCTAAATAGTAATTTATAGTAATTTGTGTCATTCGATAATCAATTTTTTATGTCCTCAACCTAGTTACTAGATTTTTTTTTCTTGGGTGCTATCCTGAAACCTCTTATGAGAGTAAAGACTCGCTTGGTTTTGAAGCGGTGTTAGAAAGTTGTTTCTTATAGACACTTGTATTCTACTAATACATTTATATCAGTAATAGAATTTTTGTAGTTGTGTATTTGCTCATCAAATCGTACTGATTGAAACGTAATATTACACCATATTTTTTAATTATGCCGACAAGTTGCATACAACCTGCAAACTCCATACATGTATAGTAATATTCATTTTCTTAAGAGTGTATGGAGTGCGAGTTGTGTGCAAGTTGTCTGTCTGGCATTACTTTTTTTTAATTGATTTTGTAAAACTCATAATTTTACTTTGACGTTAGCAATAAGATTATTTATCCATTTACTTTCATTTAATCTAAGATTACATACTATACTGGTCTCCATTCAGCTGCAAATCGGGAAATGTGACGATCATTTATTTTTCTTATTCGTTTGTTAATTTCTAGAGTTGCATTGTTTTTGAGTTGTGTTTGGGACAAGTTAAGAATTCAAGTTCGCTACCGAGTTGTCAAAATTAATTTTAACTCTAAACATGACGGAACCTTAAATGGAGGTGTTGAAAACACTGATTTTAGTAAGTGGGGGGCTGAAACACTTATTTTTGAAGATTTAATCAAAATGCATATGAATATTTTCCCCTTTTCATCTGTTTTTATCAAAATAGGTGACCAGGTTGAATTTTTATACTACACTTTTTCTGAAAAAACGTATAAACCGTACAAAAAATGTACGGTTTGCAGTAATTTGGGGCAAACCGTAGATTAAATTTACGGTTTGCAACTGTGTAATTTTTCAGACATTCTGACAACAACATTAAGTGCCTTTAATGACACTTTATCACTTTGAAGGCTACAGTGGACTTTTAATTGATTTAGATAAAGATATAGTTAGACATCAACTTGTACACTTTTTTGTAAAAACGCTCCAAATTAAGATTTGGCTAATGCAAATCTCTATGGTTTCACGACGGGAACACAAATATGTGTCTTATTTTATTTTTTGAGATGTATAATGACATGTTTTGAATTTTTAAATTTTACCATAATTTCGAAAATATGTCATTATACATCTCGAAAAAAAAAAACAAGACGCATATTTGTATTCCCGTCGTGAAACCATCGAGATTTGCATTAGCCAAATCTTAATTTGGAGCGTTTTTACAAAAAAGTGTACAAGTTGATGTCTAACTATATCTCTATCTAAATCAATTAAAAGTCTACTGTAGCCTTCAAAGTGATAAAATGTCATTAAAGGCACTTAATGTTGTTGTCAGAATGTCTGAAAAATTACACAGTTGCAAACCGTAGATTTAATCTACCGTTTGCCCCAAATTACTGCAAACCGTACATTTTTTGTACGGTTTGTGCGTTTTTTCAGAAAAAATGTAGTATAAAAATTCAACTTCGACCGCATTTTGTCTCCACCTAATTCCTTTATTGACTCTAAGCATTTTACAATTTTACCCACATAGAAGTCCTTAACAAGTTACTTATATAAAGAAGTGCTTAATGAGCCGGATATGGTTCAAGGTCCATTTGTTTGGTAAAAAGAAAACAACACTATTGTTGTTCACATTTCACACTGTCTTTTAGCAAACATGAAGGAAAACCTTTACCTAGCCGGGAACGATTTTCCCCCTGAGTTCTTGACATGTCTAGTCTCTAATTTTAAACATTCAAGTGAAAAACACAATTATGTCCCCTATGTTGTCTGTGTACCACGATACGAGAATTTTTGAAATTTTAGGTTACAATATATGGGTTAGGTCAATTATTCTATTATATGTAAATAGTATTTTTAACTAAATTTATCAAACACATTATTTATAATTAAATTAGCGTTAGATTCATGCATTTTGATCATTCGAAAATGGTCTGACTAGATGAGATCGATTGCCGATGCCTTTTATATACTATACTAACTGATATTTTACATAATTAACTAATCAATTTTCATCACTAATAGTTAAAACATAATAAAGAACCATTACATAAAAATGTAATATATTTTCATCTCTAATGATAGGTTGTAATATATTTAACTTTTAATATTGTATTAAATTTAAGTTTTATTTCAATTTTTTGAATAAAACATGTTTTAATATTTTAACGGTACCGAAGACATACCAAAATAGTTAAAGAAAGGAAAAAGTGATCAGTGATTCAAATAAGGTATTCCAAATGTTGTACCGTATATGTACTTAATACGAGTTTCATGTTGTGTTGTGTTCTGAATTAAAATGGTAGGGTTTTTTAAACTGAGAATTCATGTAGGGACCCATCCATATGTAACTCATCCGAAAATTAAATCCCCAGAATCCCAAATCAAATAAACAGACGATTTTTAAACAAAAAAAACTATTTATTTCAGATATAGCCGTTTCAAAACCTCCAACGGCTCTATTTCTCAGGAAATCTCAAAACCCTACACACATTTAAATAAATACTTTCTATCTGCCTTATCTCCACTTTCCATACATCTCTCTCTCTCTCTCTCTCTATATATATATCTCTCTATCTATCTATCTCAATACATATATATTTTCTTGCCTAATATATACATAGCCCCCAAAAAAAGAAGAAGCAAAACCTCTCAAAAAAAAAAAAAAGAACCAAAAACCCAAAAACCAAAAAAAGATGAATGATTTAATGACAAAGTCGTTTACGAGCTACATAGACCTGAAAAAGGATGCGCTTCGTGACGTAGATCTAGAGATGGGTAATTGTGTAGCGACGTCGATGGACAAGAACATGATAATGTTTCTTGAAGAAGCCGAGAGGGTGAAGAGTGAGATGAACGAGATCAGGGGCGTTTTGGGTAACTTAGAAAAGGTGAACGAGGAGAGTAAAGGGTTGCATAAACCCGAGGGACTGAAGGTGATAAGAAACAGGATTAATGGGGATGTTTTGGATGTTCTCAAGAAAGCTAGGAAGATCAGGTATTTAGTTTCCTTTTGTTAATTGAGTATGTAATTTAGATCCTATGGTTTTGTATGAAGATACCATCTTTAGTTATACATGTGATCGTCTCCAATTTAAGATTTATATAATTAGATATTTAGATCCTATAGTTTTGTACTGCTACTGTTTTTTAAACTTTTTTTTGGTTGAATAGTGATTGTTACCCAAGATTTGAATCAGGTACTTTTTTTTTTTAATTAGATACTATAGTTGACTGTATACTCAAGATTTGAGTAATTGGTTTTTTATTTACTTATTACTATAATTAGATCCTATAGTGATTGTACCCAATATTTGAATAACTGGGATGAGGATTTCACCTGTTTGAAATTTTTTTGGGGGTAAATTTATACAAATCCCTAGTTTTGAATTGTTGCATGGGGAAAACATATGATATTACCAGATTGAGATTAAAATTGTTGCATGAGAAAACATAGATCTTATAGTTTTGTATGAAGATACCATCTTTAGTTGTACATGTGATTGTATCCAATTTTTTTTTTTTGGATATGACTGATTTGAGATTTATATGTAAAATTGGGTAAATCAGTGTTTTGTTATTATTTATGTGGAGAAAATAGGAGCAATCCATCAGGTACTTACTTCTTTTGATTATACAAGTACTTGATTAGTTCCTATAGTTTTGTATGAAGTTCTGTTCGATTACTGTTGTTTTGGTTGAATAGGGATTGCACCCAAGATTTGAATCATTGGATGAGGAATTAGAATGATTTTACCTGTTTGAAATTTATTTTGTGGGTAATTTTTTACAAAATCCTCAGTTTTTGTGAACTTCTTAAGAAAGCTATCAGGTACTTTCCTTTAATTAATTATAATAAGATCCTATAGTTTTGTATGATCTTTTGTTTGGTTAATACTTACTGTTGTTTTGCTTGAATAGTGATTGTACCTAAGATTTGAATTTTTGGATGGGAATTTCAAATGATAAATAAAATATTCTTAGGGAAAATCAGGTGGTAAATAGAATATTCTTATGGACTATATAAGTTCTGTTTGGCTCCTCTTGTTTTAATTGAGAAGTGTCTGTCTCCAATTTTGTAATTTTGGACGGGAAAATCATATGATAATACCAGTTTTAGATTTTATTTGCAACTCCATAATTCTTATTTTGAGTAAATTAGGTGAAGAATCTTTGATTATAAGTCGTGTAGTTTTGTACTGAGTTCTACTTGGTTCCCATAGATCAATTGAAAAGTGATTTTTCCCATAGCTTATTCCATGTAATTCAAACTAGTTTTAATAATCCATCATTCTCACTTGGTAAACATAAGAAGAAAATTATAACATTTTAACCCATTTCTGTTTTGATTGAAATTGTTTAAGCTCCTATTTAATTTAGAAACAGAAAATTTTCTAAAGTTTGGGTCCTAACTAGCATCTTTTGGAATGAACTTATGCGGTATCACATTTCAGATTTAGTTAAACCCTGCATTCGTCTGTAAGAACTCATTGTTGTCATTTTAACTCCCATAGAACCAAATAATAACAATGTACTCCCTTTCCTAGGTCCCAACTGGAGGAGATGGACAGGGCCAATGTCGTGAGCAGAGGAAACTCAGGCTGCAAAGAAGGATCCCCTATTGACCGAACCAGGTCAGCAGTCACAAACGGATTGAGAAAAAAGCTGAAAGAGCTAATGATGGAGTTTCAAGAGCTAAGGCAAAGGATGATGACTGAGTATAATGAAACTATTGCTAGAAGGTACTTTACGGTCACTGGAGAGTACCCGAATGAGGAGATTATCGATAAGATTGTTTCGAGTGGTGATGGACTTGGGGGCGAGGAGTTGCTCCAAAGGGCTGTTCAGGTATAGAAAACTTAATGGGTATCTTTCTCTGTTTTCCATGTTTTTGAGTTTGTTGATGCAATCAGTTTATATGTATTCATTGAATCATAGAATAGTATACTACATATACTCTAAACAAGATGCATGCTTCCCCTTCTAATGACTTCTGAAAAAGGTGAAAAATAACCCGGGCTGGGAGGCCTCGCCTCGGCAATTCCCACATCACAGAAGAACAACAAGTGATGATATGGGTCGCCGACCCCATTGTATTTACTAAACTTCGGTAGAAATCTACTCATGAATAGGTGGAGTTTAGAAATCTAAAATAGTTGTAATTGCAGTTGCGAGTTATACTTCAACAAAAGTTTCAATTAGCCCTGCCGCGTACATCTTAGATAATCATCATAACTGAAAATGAAAAATAGATGTTATACTAATCAAATCATCGTAGATAAGATTAAAACCAAATGTTATGTGTTTTGTTTGGTTGCATTTTTAAAATTTGGTTTATTTACTTAACAAGCTTTCCTTGCAAATGATTACTTCATGTGCTTTTCTTTTATAAGTTGTGAATATATATGGCAAAATGAGTCAGTAGCGTTTTCTAATTCTCTCGTTTTCTGATTATAGTATGTTCAGTTGAGTAAAATTACACATAATAGAAAAACCATTTCTTTATTATCATAAGGAACGTAATCTTTATTTGAAACAATAATTTATTACTCCTCGCATCAGTTACATGAGAAGGCATTTCATACTTCATCATTCTATGTCCATAGGAAGTTGATAGTTAGACAAAATATGGACTGTCGTTCCCTTGCTGGTTAAAATAGTTTTGATTTTTTCAGTAAAATAGTGCAAGAATTATGAATTTTTAACTGGTTCCTTAACCACACGCCTCTCACTATTATCATGCTGTGCCGAAAACTAAAAAGAATAACCTTGATAGCAATTGAGAAGGGTTATATCATATTTGAGGGTAAACTATCATATGTCCATAGGAAGTTGATAGTTAGACAAAATAGCTAGATTGCATTTGGTTGGTCTGCTCAATTCTAATAATATTTATCGTTTTCAATAACAAATCGACCATGATCAATACTGCATAGCGGCTATTTCTCCATCCGTGACAAATATACTTACATATCTAAGCATTTTTTTGTTGTTGAATACAGGAGCATGGCAAGGGCAAGGTTCTAGAAACAGTGGTTGAGATTCAAGATAGATACGACACCGCCAAAGAGATCGAGAAAAGTCTGTTGGAGCTCCACCAGGTTTTCCTTGACATGGCCGTGATGGTCGAGGCTCAGGGGGAGCAGCTCGACGACATCCACCACCACGTCATCAACGCCGCTAACTATGTATCTGGTGGTGCAAATAATTTGAAGTCAGCAAAAGGATACCAAAGGAGCAGCCGAAGGTGTATGGTGATAGGGATCATTCTTCTGCTCATCCTTGTGCTTGTCATTGTCATCCCTGTTGCTACTAGTTTTCACAAGTCCTGATTTTATTATGTTGTTTTTAGATTTTGTGGATCAATTTTTTATGTTGTTTAACTGTTTGAATTGCGGTCAGGATGATTGGTCCCCTGATTTGGGACTTGATTATGGGTGAAACTTATGAAATGGTTATTAAAAAATCTGTATGGGTGAAACTAATGAAATTGTTATTAAATATTGTTATTAAACCTTCATATGTGTACGAGGTTCATTTCCATTGTTTTCATACTTAAGCCAGTTTAAATCATTGGTCATATAAAGCTGGTCCCCCGACCTCGGGACTTAGGGGGTGAAGTGTCGTTGGTGAATGTGATTAGAGATCATTATAAATATGCAAGTATGGTGGTTGCCAATTTTCATCAGTCTTCACATATCCTCAATCTTATTTTCCTTTTATTTTTTGAATTGTTTTCGTAATTGGTGCTTTTATTGTCTCCATACCTTTGTACCTTAAGTTCTATCTTGGCTAATGCAGTTTTTGTAGCAACCAAGGTAGGGTTTGGGGGTTTGAAAATTGTTCTGTTTTTTCCCTTAACAAATGATGCAAATGCCGTTAAGGTTGACTGACAGGATATGGCACATGATGGCGCCTGCCAGTTTGGATGGAAACATCAAGTAAAACTGAATCTGAGGTACATAAAAGAGAATGTCTCCATACCTTTGTACCTTAAGTTCTATCTTGGCTAATGCAGTTTTTGTAGCAACCAAGGTAGGGTTTGGGGGTTTGAAAATTGTTCTGTTTTTTCCCTTAACAAATGATGCAAATGCCGTTAAGGTTGACTGACAGGATATGGCACATGATGGCGCCTGCCAGTTTGGATGGAAACATCAAGTAAAACTGAATCTGAGGTAAAAAGAGAATGTCTCCATACCTTTGTACCTTAAGTTCTATCTTGGCTAATGCAGTTTTTGTAGCAACCAAGGTAGGGTTTGGGGGTTTGAAAATTGTTCTGTTTTTTCCCTTAACAAATGATGCAAATGCCGTTAAGGTTGACTGACAGGATATGGCACATGATGGCGCCTGCCAGTTTGGATGGAAACATCAAGTAAAACTGAATCTGAGGTACATAAAAGAGAATGTCTCCATACCTTTGTACCTTAAGTTCTATCTTGGCTAATGCAGTTTTTGTAGCAACCAAGGTAGGGTTTGGGGGTTTGAAAATTGTTCTGTTTTTTCCCTTAACAAATGATGCAAATGCCGTTAAGGTTGACTGACAGGATATGGCACATGATGGCGCCTGCCAGTTTGGATGGAAACATCAAGTAAAACTGAATCTGAGGTACATAAAAGAGAATGTCTCCATACCTTTGTACCTTAAGTTCTATCTTGGCTAATGCAGTTTTTGTAGCAACCAAGGTAGGGTTTGGGGGTTTGAAAATTGTTCTGTTTTTTCCCTTAACAAATGATGCAAATGCCGTTAAGGTTGACTGACAGGATATGGCACATGATGGCGCCTGCCAGTTTGGATGGAAACATCAAGTAAAACTGAATCTGAGGTACATAAAAGAGAATGTCTCCATACCTTTGTACCTTAAGTTCTATCTTGGCTAATGCAGTTTTTGTAGCAACCAAGGTAGGGTTTGGGGGTTTGAAAATTGTTCTGTTTTTTCCCTTAACAAATGATGCAAATGCCGTTAAGGTTGACTGACAGGATATGGCACATGATGGCGCCTGCCAGTTTGGATGGAAACATCAAGTAAAACTGAATCTGAGGTACATAAAAGAGAATGTACAACCGGAAAAGTAATAGAATAGGGGTATGAAATTGTAACTTAAAAAAAAAGGAGGGGGGGGGGGGGGGGGGGGGGGGGGGGGGGAGGGGGGGGAGGGGGGGGGTATGAAATTGCAAAAATGACCAATGGGTGAATAAGAACCAACACTCATTTTCAGAAGAATTAACACTATGATCTTCTAGCTAATAAATATAGTCTAGAGTCTGAATACTAACCCTTCACTAAAATGTAAGTTTGTCTCCATCTACCCAAAAAGTTGCTCTTGTCCTCATATCCCAGATGTGAATGGCACACCGGGCTTCTGCAATGCACTCATCTCCGGCTAAAAAATTTCGAACAGAAAACTTTCCAGCCTCAGCTGCGCTCGTTATAACATGGTGTCCCTCCCACATCACTTTCCCATCCGTCTTAGTCCCTTACCCCCGTATTCAAATACTCCCCGTAATACAGTGTACTCAACCCAAGTGTCCCATCCCACGGAAACCAACCAGCAGTTGTAATCAACTGGTCCAAAACACATTTCATAAAAACCACCCTCGAGTACTTTTTCCAAGGCCTACCTAAATAATTTTCAAAAGAATTTTGAACTGGTTTCATGTCCAATCCAGCCGTAACAACCGAATTATGAATTATGAATCCTGTGTTCATATTTGGGGTTGACCTGGATTGGGCTGTTATTGTTGTTTTTTGGTCTGACAATGGTTTTCGAACGTAAATGTTACAGTTTTGGAGAACTGAGGCAGCATTTCCAAATATGAAATCGATTGTTCCATAGATGTCGCACTCACGATAGAATTGGCGTTGTGTAAAGATATAAGGCCAAATGTTGCACTTGAAAAGTTGTATGTTTTGGTAATTTTCCCGATTATACTGTGTCATGGTAGCCTTTAAAGCTGCAGTGATAAAATACAGAAAGGTCGGATCCTGGCCTAAGCGCTACTGCTTGGTGCTTAGGGCCTGCAGTGTTCTCAAATGTCATGTCTCGTGCTATGAAGCCGCTACCGGAGACACCTGATCAACACAATTGAGAAATCAAGAATTAGTGTTTGTTTATAGGGTTTTATTATTTCAGGAGAATGTTATTTTATAATCATTTATGTATATTATCCAAAAAAGCAAGAATTTTTACATTTGGCGCCACACATGATGAGATAACTAGTATTAAATTATTAGGTAAATAGTAAAACTAAAAGCAGATAAATTTCAAAAAACGAAAAGCAGATAGTGAGGGATCCAAACCCATAGAACGTTATACATATCTGATTTAGTCAAAACTATATTAGTAAATAATGTTGCTTTCAATTATATATTTTCCTTATAAGTGCAACTTCCGCTCTCCTCATTATGAACCCATCAAAATCCATCCCAAGGCACCTTCATCTACCGTAAGCCACCCCTAACCACCCCCGACACACATTATACCATTAATGAGCTCTTCCGAGTTTTGCCAATCCAAGTGAATAAAATGGGCATGCAGTTCATAACTAATAGATATGCACTTGCAGAAATGGGCACGAGCTTTCTGAAAATGTTAATTTATATATGTAATTGTGTATTCACTTTTTTAAATATGATAATTCCTTCTATGGTTATGCACTTATACATGTTAATAGCTATGCCCTTTCACGAATGCTAATGCCCTTCGTCCGACCTCAGACCACCTTGTCGGAGGTTTGTCAGACCTCCCCCGCTGATCTCAGCCGGTAACAGTAGTGGATATGCTCTTTCACGAATGGGTATAAACTTTGTCGGTGAATGACGGCCGATGAGCATGTACGAGTTCCTGTGTGGAATGAAATTGGTTGGGGTAAGTTGTGAAGGGTTTGAGATGATAAGAGGTGAAGTGTCACTATTGGAAAGTAAATGTTTGGATGATAATTTTTGTAAATATAGTTTTAAAAGTGACATTTTTTTGGATAATTTCAAATTTTGTCATAACATAAATTAGAAAATTTTGATATTAGAGGTTAATAGTTTACAAATAGTTTCTTTATGAAAAATAAACAAAAAAAAGGAGTATATTTTTTTGAATAGTCAATAGAAATACATAGTTTTTTTTTTCGTGATGGTGGGGGACGGTATTTTTTTTAAAGATTATGATTAAAATACATAGATTTTTCAAATTTAATATGGTTTTCAACTGGAAGCTAATCAAGTTTAGTTAAATTGTATCAACTTAAAATGTGTACCAAACCTGAGAAGATGCTAAATTCTGGTTTTGCTAGATATTTGACCAAACTCTGACACCCTTTTGTTTTTATTGTATTCTCTATTGACTATAAACTTTAACTAATTCCAAGCTAATGCAACGTGCACGTATGATATTATAATGTATACTTTCTGTGAGTGTGTCGATAATTAGTTATAACGGATTCAAATTTGATCAAGTTAGATATGTTAAATTTTGGTCATGTCTCGGTTACGATTGTTTTATTATTACAAAATATGTCTTACACCGCTTGATTTTTGTTTACGTAAAGGATGTGATATTTAGTAGAGCGCTAGACTCTCATTACTGATTTTTTTTTAGAAAATCATCGTAACATAAAAAGCAAATATTATTATATCTTGGCAAAAACTATTTGTAGCCCAGTTATGCTATAACATTCGTGGAAGAAGTTAATATTTATGATAAAGCCATAACTTTGGTCGGTCGCGTTAGGCTTTTCAACAATGATATAATGATAAATCAACCGTGAATAAATGATACTTCCTGATCTTTATTATTGCTCGGATTATTGTCCTTGTTCGGACTATTACATTTGCTCGGATTAGTATTTCGGTTTTACAATTATGCTCGATATAACTATTTAATCTCTCGTCTTGATCTTTTTCCTCTTTTATTCGGTGCTCGGCTGTCTTTTCTCGGTTTATTTCTCGAAGTGATATGCTTTGGTTAGTTTCTCTCTTTTCTTAACTTCTCTCTATATTTTTTGGATAGATTTTCTGGTCCTTTTCTAGGAGGGGTAGTTGGCTATTTATAGGCAACTGCGCCTTCTAGGATATTGACAAATGTCTTCATCCCAGGGATTTTTCAGACAAGGGTCCCCCTTTGATTGGGCTTGGGCTTTTGGCAGTAGCACCTCAATTCCTATAAAAAGTATGAGATGACCCATTTAAGCGTTGGATACCCATTTATAAAGTGGGTTGATTATGACCCGAATAAAATATTCGGGTCTGATTTTTATGTTCTATCAAGTGCTCCCTGACTTCCTCGGCGTGGTTTCCATGTCGGGGGAGTCATGTTCGGTTTGTCGAGAACGTTACTTCGGTCTTGTTTTTCCCAATACTTCATCGAGAAACGCAATAGACTCGTGACGGTTCCCAGGGGGGCACATTTAATGTTTTCTATCCTAATATCTTTCTTCGAGGAAAACTCCTATAAAGGGAATGTGCTCCCTCCATAATTAGGCATTTTATTACTAATTTGCCCGTGACATAATGGCTTCTTCTGGTTCTACTGGTGAGAGCTCCTTTAATTATATTTCATATTTAGAAACGGAAATCAAGAAATCTCGTACCGCGAATAAGAAACTCGTGGCCAAGGTTTCAAACTACAAGAAAAGGTTGTCTGACATGGATTCTGATCATCATGTGACGATGGCCGATCGGGATTGGGCCTATGAGCATATAAAGAAGCTCGAGGCTAATCTGGCTAAGCAGAAGGCAGCAAAAAGGGCCTATAAGCTTGCCTTCAAGGAGTTGCATGCTCGGTCCAAACCGAGTTCGGATGACGATGAAGAAGGCTCTTCCTCGAAATAATTAGTCTTTTGTAATTTCTGTCGTAATTTCTCTTGAATGGGGAGTCTTCTCCTCAGCTGTAATCGAAGTTTTTGGAATTAATAAAATATTTCCCTTTCCTTGTTCTTGTCTGTTTATCTTCTTGATGTCTTTTTGGATGACTTTAATTGGATTTGGAACTGTGGTTAATTCGCCTTTAATGCTCTTGGGAAGTTCAAGAGGTTGTATTTATTCGAGATGACCTTTGACCTACTCCTTGTTTCTTCTTATAAAAGGGGACTGTCCCAGTATTTTTTATGCAGTTCATTCTTTATTAACGAACAAATGGCTTCTCCTCTTGAAAAGTATGGTGACAACCTTCCTGAATACGTTGCCCGTCTGGAAGAGGAAGTTCAGAAGGTGCGTTATCTCGAGAAGAGGGTTGCCCGGCTGTCGGTGGAAGCTCGTCGGGCCGCCGAACTAGACGAGCGATTGGATGCCCTAGAGAAGGAGCACCAGAGGTCTTTGCTCGACAGTATTCGTGCTCGTGCCCGGATCAAAGAGCTCGAGGCCTCCAGAGATAGGCAGCTTGCTTCCAAGAGGGCTTACAAATTGGCCCTTAAGGAAGTGTATGCTCGGTCGAAAAGGAAGCCGAATGACGAAGCGGGCCCTTCTATGAAATGATTTTATTGTTTTCATTGTATTTCCTCTTTGTGCTTCTTCTGTAACGAAGTATCAACCAATCAATAAAGATTTCTTTTTCTTGTTTATATCTGAATTACTTTCCCAATGCAATTTATTTTGACTGCGCACGCTTGTGGCCTCATTAATGCTTTTCTTGGGCCTGGCGTTTGATCTTATCCATTGGACCTTCTTACTCTTTATATCTAGGGATTAATAGGATTTCTTGAGCCTTGTGCATAGAAAATCCTATTCACCAGAGTTTTCTTGAGCCTTGCGCAAAAGATCTGGGATATTTATTTGAACCGCTGCTCTTCCCAAAAACGGCGCGTGTTTCAATGCCATTATTACTTACTCCCTTTAAATATTGGTAAGAATCCAAACGTTTCTTGAACAGGAGTGGCTTTTAATTACTCCCGCTCTTTAGAGTCTTTTGGGAATCCAAACGTTTTTCTTGAACAGTCATCTCTTTTGAGTGCCATCGCTTCTGAATACCCATTGGCGAATGGTTGCGACTCTCAATCCCAGCCCTCATACAATTGATCTATAAATACCTGCTTACAGCATGGTTACATCCACACTTCTCATCATATTATTTTCCCCCATATATAGACCCTCATCTTATAATTTTCCTAAGATGTCTGGTCCTTTCACCCAATCAGCATTAGCTTTGCAAGTGGAGGCCTTTGAAGCCTCCTATAACCATGTACAAAGGCTGTTGAGGGATGCCGAGGAGGAATTGAAGGTGATGCGTTATCACCATACCGAGATGGTTCGGGAATTAACTTGGCTAAGATCCGAACTGGCTTACTGCCGACGTGCTCGTCAGGCTCTAGTCGAAGAGAATGAGATGCTAAGGGGGAACCCGACACTGAGGGACAGGGATGTCTCTGCCGGGCCCTCTCATCGATACCGATCGACTTCCCCCTAACCTTCCCCCTTCTTTTTTTCTTTTTCTCTGCTCTTTCCCCATCTTTTCCCATCTCTTCCTTTTTCTTCTTTTTTTTTTATTTCTCCGTTTCCATCATTTCTTCCTCTTCCTCTCTTGTGTTTTTTTTTTATACTCTGTTTTCTCGTACTTTTTATTCTTTTCTTTTTCCGTTTCTTTTTTGTTTCATTGACTTCCTTTTTAGTTGTCTGTCTCCTTCGTCTCTTTATCTTCTTCTCATCTGTTTTTCTTCTGTGCCTCCTCTTTCTTTTTCTTCATCTTCTCTCCCATCACTCTTTTTTTTTTTTTTTTTTTTTTTATGCACCACTACGATGTAACAATCAGCCCTGTGATCCAAAGGGTTTTGTGTTACATTTAGGGTTGGTCATTTTTCTTTTTGACTCTTCTTTCTTATCACTTCCTTCTTTTCTTGCACTCTTCTTCTTTTCCTCTTCTTGCTTTTCCTTTCTCTTTCTTCTTACTTTTTCTTTTTGGCGTCTCCTGCTCACTTGGTCAGCTGATATAGTTGATCCTTTGCCTGATCTTCTGTACTAGCTCTTCTCGGATGTAATAGATCTTTTCGGATGTAATAGGTTTTATCTCGGATGTAATAGACCTTGATGTAACAGACCTCGATGTAATATTGTCTATTGATGTAATGAACAATGATGTATTCCATCTTCATTAATGAAAAGTATTTTTGCCCTTTTCTTTTTGCCTTTCTTTTTATATTGTACCTGTGGTTTGTTGTTTGTCTGGGATCTAGATCTTTGAATATCTCGTCTTTATTTCTTCTGCACTGTAGTCTCAGATGTCAATAGATGTCCCCGTCACTGTCAAACATATGTGCATGCTCCCTAGTAGGTCAGGAAATGTACATGCCCCCCAGCATGTCAGGAAATATGCAATTTCCCAAGCAAGGTCATAAAATATCATACTCTTCGTTCTATAAGTACTTCTCTTTTCTTTGGTAGTTTATCATCTCTTTTTTCTTTTTGCTTCTCTCTTCCTTAGCCCTTTATTTTCTTCCGTACTAAACAATTTCCCAGAATGTCTGGACCTGTGGTGAGATATCATGCTCAGATGAAGGGCTTGGATACTGAGGTATCTCGGGTCCGCCGTCGGATGGCAAGGCTTGAGAAAGAGTATGGGGTTTTGGCCTTGAGCTTGTTCGGCTCTTATCCCGAAGAGACGGTGAAGTGGACCGAGATCTTGGCACTGAGTCGCCAGCTCGATCACTTGTTGCTGCAGAGAAACCATCTGGCCAACTCCTGGTATGATGCCGAGGAAATTTGGGACCATTCTCAAGATGAGTTTGACAACTCTCCTCAAGGCCTAGCTAACATAATGGTAAAGAATGCTCGGCTCGTGGAACGCGTCAGGGTTCTTACTACGGAAAACAACAGGCTCTCCTCGGAGAATGACGATTTGGTCGCCATGAACGATTCCTACCAAGCTCGGTTGAATTGTTCTGCTCGTTTTGCTTTCACTCGGTCTGGCAGTTCGGTTTTTCCACCCATTGATCCTTAGATTGGGCTGGTTTTCTTTTGTATTTCCCCTTTTGCCATTTGTGTTTTATCTTCTGTATTTGATGAATCAGTTGTATCTTTTCGTGTCTCGTGCCTGTCTTGTGAACCATTGTAACGCTTCGTATTTTGTGCCTTTTGATTCTCTATAAATGCTCCCTATTGCCTGTATCTCATTATCAATTTCTACCTCTCTATTGTTTTATAATTTGCTTTTGCGTGAGATGGCTCCCATCACTAGGTCTGCCTCCAAAAAGAAAGCCCTTATGGAAGAGGAGCCTACCTTTTTGCTACCTCGTCCCCCTGGCTTTGGGGAGGAGGATTTGACTCCTCTTCAACTAAAAGAAATTGAGATGTCATGGCTGAAACATGATCTCATGTGTGCTCGGACTGAAGCGAGGAGGTTTAAACAATATTGGGACGAGGAGGGCACTGCTCGTTTCAAGGCCGAGCAAAAATGCGAGTCTCAGTCTTACGCCTTGAAACAGGCTGAGATGGCGATTTCTCGTTTGGTTAGGGAGAAAGAGCGTCTGGAGGAACTTTTGGCGAAGAGGGATGTTGCTATGGGGGATAGTTCGAAAAAGTAGGATGGGTGTATTTTCTTTTTCTGTTGTATTGTTTGTGTTTCCCCCTTTGTGGATGAATAAAACTTGTCTTGCATTTGATTCTGTCCTATTTTATTTCCTGTTTGCTTCTCTTTTATGTTTCTGATCATACACCGAACAATATGCCCGGTTATCCCCCAGGAGAGCGTTGTTAGACTTGATGCTCCCTGCCATCAAGCTAGAAACGGTCTTCGTCCACTTTGTTCGGTGTGCCCTTGTGGTAAGGATTGGTTTGGGAGTCGAGGAACTTTAATCGGGGGATATTCTCGGTGTGATAGTAGTGGTAGCGTATGTGAGAAGCTTTTCATGGTAGGGTCCACTGGCCGTTTATTTAGGTCTAATGATGTGAACTGCCTTGGGTAGTGGGATACGTGCTGACGTGGCGAAATCTGGAGCGTGTATATGTTAAAAAGAGCAGCGGTTGTTGACTTTCGTATGGTTGGAAAAAGGTAAACCTCTGTTACACGAAAGGACGGTTATTATTTTATTCCTTTTGTGACTCCACTCCTTTTTATTGTGCCAAGTAATCCTGTTTATTTTTATCACAGAATTCGCTGAAGAAAATATCTCTCTCTCTCTAAAGCATATTCTTCCCGCCAAAAAGGAAAAGAGTTCGGCCGCTTGATCTAGGGTTTCGTGGTTTTGTTGGAAGACTTGCTGCTGTTCGCGCTTGCTTGCTCATAATGATTACTGTAAGTGATTTTTTGTTCTCCCCCCTTCCCTCTTTTAGGAGTTGTATTTGATTTGTCGTTGTGGTCATAGGCGTGTCGTTGGTATATGGTTCAGGTTATCTATATATGTCTGATGATTCTGATGTAATGTGCGTGGGGGGGGGGGGTGGTGGCTCTCGTTCTATTGATGTGGTTCTGGTTTGTGTATTTGGTTAGTATATTGATGGACTTTTGATGATCTTTGTATAGGAAATTTTGACCCAAAGTGTGGCCCAAGTTGGCACATTCGTGGAGAAGGATTTTAAAGAACTCGCCGGAATACCTGACAACATACATATCCGGCTTTCTATTTCTGACGAGGAGGTGCTGGGATTTGTACCTGCCGGCGAGGTGGCCGTGCGTTCTTCGGCATTCTTCACTGGGGGTCTTCGACTGCCCTTTACAAACTGGGTGGCTTCGTTTTTTGAGGCCGTCCAAATTGCTCCGGCCCAACTGGCCCTAAATGGTTACCGTACTCTGAATGGTATCCAAAGGCTATCGGAGTTGTCCGGAATACCGATTGAACTGAAGGACGTCTTTGGAGTCTATAGTCTGAGCTTTGAGCGTCGCAGCTCGTATTTGAAGACTCTGCGTGCCTTTTGCCGGCTCGTTATCGGTTTGCCGGATACCAATAAAGAGCGTAATCTTGGTATTGTAATTGCTTCCGGTGCATGGGGTTGTGCGGGACACCAGATTCCTGGACCGGCGACCAATGCTCCCATCATGCCAGACCTCGGCGCCCCCAATGTAGAGGCTCTGTTAGCTCTTTGGAAATGGTGGGGGCCTGGACCTACGCCGGATCCTGCGAGTCGTACGGCTCCCATGTTGCTCGGTTACCCTATGGGGTCGGTGACCAGGGGAAATCCTGCACCCGAGATCCCCAAAGAGCCCGAGGAGGAATTCTTAAAGGTGGTCCAGGCTCGATGTGCTACTCGGCTTGGGAAAAAAGCCGTTCGTTCTAAGCGTCGTGCAGGTGACCCTGTCGTTGAAACAACGAAGAGGGCTAGGGGAACCGATACATCGGTTACCGAGGAAGATGCTAACGTTGGCTCGGGCGAGGGGGTGTTTGCCGCTGCTCAAGGGGATACCGCCGAAGATGCCTCTGCTCCGGGCGAGGTATGTGTATATGTATTATGATTTTCTTGTCTTTTGGTTGTTTGTCATTTGGTTCGCTAGTGCTTTGCTTTATTAGTCATCTTGTTTCAGCTACTGACTTCTCCATTGGTTACCCTCGCTCTTGCCCGGTCTATGGGTATTATTGTGTTTCAGGGGTCGGTCGACGATGTATTCGGATATATGAACCTCTTGACGAACATGGGAGAGGGTACGATGACTTTGCCGGTCATCTCGCCTATCCCCACCGAGGGTCCGATAGATTTGCCCGTGTGCTCGCCCCTCCGTAATGAGGAAGAGATCGAGCATAGGGCCCCTGAGATTGAGCAGTTGGAGGAGGACGTGGGGGTGGAGATGGAAGGCAGCGAAGAGAATGCCGGGGATGTTGTGACGGGTGTCGAGGATGAGGCTCTCGACGGATCCGAGAAGGGGTTGGTTGACGGGGTTGCAATGACCCGGTACATTGACCGATGTAGGGGTGAACTGCTGGATCAACCGAGAACGCTGAAGATGGGGTATACGGCTCTGAAACCCCTTGTGTTCAAGAATGCAGAAAAACTATCTGCCCAACCTACAATGTCAGTTATAGAGCAGGCCCACGCAGATGCGCTGAGGGTACGTGGGGCTCGTATTGCACTATATAGGTTTGGTACTTGTATTTTATTTGGAAACTAATGTGTTGAAGTGCAGATTGCTGTGAGTGCCGTGGCGCTACGGGATCAGCTGGGAGCTCTAGGGGCTGAGAAAGAGAAGCTGGTGGCCGAGAAGGATAATCTGGTGGCCGAGAAGGAGAAATTGGTCGCCGAGAAGAAAACCCTGGGCGAGAATTATGACAAACTGTCGGTGGACTTCCTGCACCTGACCGAGGATGTCGAGAAATTGAGGGTGGAAAAAGAGAGCATGGCCGCTAAGTACGGCGAATTAGAGGAGGAGAACTTGCTCCTGGCTGAGGACGTGGAAGCCGAAAAGGCTAAGGTGTTTGCCCTGAAAACGGCATAGGCGGAGGAGCGGAAAAAGTTAGCGATGATGGCCAACTTTTCTGTATACTGCGCTCATGTGCGGGCGCTCAATTTCGCGAATGTTCCTCTGTCGGATAGGGCGTGGTCGGAGTTGGTGTATCCGTGTCCGCATGGTGCACCGCCGAAACCCTTGGACTGGGCGAATCTTCGTGAAGAAGAGCTTCCTCGGCTACCGGGGCAGACAATTTCGACAGCGCTGCGTCCTCACTCTATGTCGACCGCGTCCACTCCTCGACCGGATGCTACTGTTGTTGCCCCACCAGCATCTTCTCAGGTGGAACCTTGACTATCTTTCTAGCATTATGTATATTTTTTTTTATTTTTTTTTTATTTTTTTTTTTGTATCTAGAAACAGATTCTTTTGGGGAAGTGATAATATAGGTGTTGTGGTTTCTTTCTGTTGGGCTTGCTTGGGTTAATTTCTTTTGATGGTCGTCATATTTTGAAGGATATGAAAACAAAATATTGTCAGGTACCAAATAATCCCCTTGCCATGGTGGTCTGGACCTCGCCTAGTCGTAGTGTAGGTGACGTAATGGAGGATTTGGAAAGGTCTAACGCGTCCCTTACCGCGAAATTGACTTGTGCCTATCAGGAAATCGAGGGTCTGAATATTCATATTTCCAACCTGGCGATCCGGTTACGTGATTTGGGAGAGAAATTTAGTAAAAAGACCGCCCATTATACGGCAAATAAGGGTAAAGCAAAGGAACTTCTCAGTGCCCTACGACGTTCTCGTGATGAAGCCCGAGGTCGTGTGACGAGCTTGAGCTTGGTCCTTGGGGCCGTTTTCGAGGACGCGGATCTGCTGCTATCCTTTGCCAAAGCGTATTGGGCCCGAGCTCGCGCCTTAGAGGTGCTGGAGCATATAAAAGGAATGAGTGGTGTGTCCCGGGCAGAGCGCATGGTGGATGCGAAGGCCGGGGTAACTGAAACCACTGTTGTCTTGAACCGAATCGAGGCGGTCATTCGTGAGCGTTTGGGGACGCAAATTAATTCATTGCGAGATATTCATTTTGCCGATGTAGTAGAGGCTTCGGCGTCTGTTGAGGGGTTGTCGGATTAGTAAAATAGCTTGTTTTGTTGTTTTCTTTGTAGCTTGTATAAAAAATTCTCTCGCTTCTCTTTTTGTTTTGTTTTTGGTAGCTTCTTTTTTTTTTTTTTTTTTTGTTTATTCATCTCTTCTCGTTCGTCTCCCCCCCTCTTTTTTTTTTATAGGCACATGCTACTATGTCGCACCAGGCTGGTTCTCCATGCCTAGTTAACCCGGGGTTAGGACCTACTGGTGCTGCCCGGGACGAGGTCTCATCTGGTGCGGCTAGTGAGGTGCCTGACAGGTGGCCCTACATTGTTTTGATGAGCAAAAATGTCAAATTGACTGACCAATGTGCTCGACTGCGGACCAAGCTGAAAACCCAGGCGGCCTCTTTTCGGGAATACGTTCGCCGTGCCGATCATGCTGTTGAGGTTCAGGAGCGTCGTTTGGATCGATATTGGCGTGCAAAGGGCGAGTACTTCGGCAAATTAAAGTTGCTTGTGACCAAGGCCAACGTGTTGGTGAAGTATTTCCGTTTGTCCCGCGCCAGATACGATGCTTCCGCAGCTGTGATTGAAGCTCGCCGTGACCTCTCCTTTGACGATGATCGCCGTAAAGCGGCCTCGGATGCTCACGAGTCCGCCAAAGAAGCCGAGTTCAACGCGCGGCTTCAGACGCTGACTTGTGTTGGGGCTCATACGACCAATTTTGATGCCCTCATTTCTGAGGAGCGTTTTGATGGTGATGAGTCTGATGGGTACACAACGAGGGATGACGAAGAGATTGAGCTCGGTCAATTACCGTCGTGCTCCTCCTACAGTAGCTCTTCTTAAATGAATCTCTTTAGTGTCGTTGATCTTCTTGTTGCCTCCGTAATGCGGGCGAGGACTATATATGTGATTTCTTTATTCCTGTTTTGTACCTTTCCATTGCCGTATTGCTATTTAATTGATTGGATCGATTTTTCCTTGCTAAATCATTTGTTATTTCGTTATTCCTGTTTTGGAGATGCTTCTTGTTGATATTTTTGTTGTTTAGATTGATTCTCTTTCATTGTTTTAGCCAATTTATATTGCATCGCCGTCGTAAAGTGGACCTGAATAATTCCTTGCATTGTACCTGCATATAAATTTCATAGTATTCCTAGGCGTTCCTTCGGTAACACGCCATGTTGGGAATTTCATAGTATTCCTAGGCGTTCCTTCGGTAACACGCCATGTTGGGAATTTCATCGTATTCCTAGGCACTTCGGCCATGTTGGGAATTTCATAGTATGCCTAGGCGTTCCTTTGGTAACACGCCATTTACGGACTTTCATTGTATTCCTAGGCACTTCGGCCATGTTGGGAATTTCATAGTATGCCTAGACGTTCCTTTGGTAACACGCCATTTACGGACTTTCATTGTATTCCTAGGCACTTCGGCCATGTTGGGAATTTCATAGTATGCCTAGACGTTCCTTTGGTAACACGCCATTTACGGACTTTCATTGTATTCCTAGGCACTTCGGTCATGCTGGGAATTTCATAGTATGCCTAGACGTTCCTTTGGTAACACGCCATTTACGGACTTTCATTGTATTCCTAGGCACTTCGGCCATGCTGGGAATTTCATAGTATGCCTAGACGTTCCTTTGGTAACACGCCATTTACGGACTTTCATTGTATTCCTAGGCACTTCGGCCATGCTGGGAATTTCATAGTATCCCTAGACGTTCCTTCGGTAACACGCCATTTACGGGATTTCATAGTATTTCTAGGCACTTCGGTCATGTTTGAGAATTTCATAGTATGCCTAGGCGTTCCTTTGGTAACACGCCATTTACGGACTTTCATTGTATTCCTAGGCACTTCGGCCATGTTGGGAATTTCATAGTATGCCTAGACGTTCCTTTGGTAACACGCCATTTACGGACTTTCATTGTATTCCTAGGCACTTCGGCCATGCTGGGAATTTCATAGTATCCCTAGACGTTCCTTCGGTAACACGCCATTTACGGGATTTATAGTATTTCTAAGCATTGTACTTGTACTTGTATTCGGAGCATTGCCTATACGTAGTACTTCTTTAGGTT
The DNA here is from genome assembly GCA_963682055.1 of Primula veris. NCBI lineage: Eukaryota > Viridiplantae > Streptophyta > Magnoliopsida > Ericales > Primulaceae > Primula > Primula veris. The sequence continues at coordinate 24,513,294 of OY821743.1, read as the reverse complement.
AGCCACGTTCCAAGAATTCTTTTCCCCTCGGCTGTTGGCGAACAGGACGCTTTTGATTTTGTAAGAGACTGGACTTGTTCGCTTGACGATTTCGTATGGGCCTTCCCAGGTAGGGCTCAGTTTGCCATGTATTTCGTTGCGGGTATAGACCGTCACTCGTCGCAGCACCAGTTCTCCTACCATGAATTCTTTAGATCCTTTTACTCTCTTGTCATAGGTTTGCTTTACGCTTTGTTGGTATTTAGCTAAGGTAAGGGCCGCTATCTCTCGTTTCTCGTCTATCATGTCGAGCTCTTCTCTCATTCTTTGTTCATTATTTCCCTGCTCGACCAACGTTGTTCGGAGCGTAGGTAGCCCGATCTCTGTCGGTATGACGGCCTCAACACCGTATGCTAAGCTAAACGGGGTTTCCTTGGTGCCCGTCTTGGGTGTAGTTCGGCACGACCATAAAACGTTGAGTAGCCGCTCGGGCCACCTCCCCTTTGCTTGTTCAAGGGTGGTCTTGATGCCGTCTAATATGGTTCGGTTTGACACTTCGGCTTGCCCGTTCCCTTGTGGGTATGTCGGCGTCGAATAGAATTTTCGGATACCGAGTTCCTCGTACCACAGCTGTAAATTGGCATCTTTGAACTGGGTTCCGTTGTCGGCGACTATTGCGTACGGTATACCGAACCTAGTTATGATGTATTCCCAAATGAATTGTTTGACGTTGCTGGCTTTGATTTCTCGGAGGGGTTTAGCTTCGACCCATTTGGTGAAATAATCAGTCGCAACGATCAGATATTCCACATTCCCAGGTGCTCTTGGGAGTTTACCGACCAAATCGATTGCCCATTGAGCGAACGGCCATGGTGCTGATACCGGGGTCATCATAGATGAAGGGAGCCGTGGTATCTTGGCGAATCGTTGGCACTTGTCGCATCGTTGGACGTATGCATTGGCGTCTCGCTTGATATAGGGCCACCAATATCCTTGGGTCACTGCCTTGTTTGCAAGGGATCGCCCTTTGATGTGTGCTCCGCAAGATCCTTCGTGGATTTCCTCCAAGACCGGCAGTTGTAGCTCGGTCGGGACGCACAGTAGATGTGGTCCCCGGTAACTGGATTTGTATAGTTTATCGTCCTCGGATAGCCAGAAGCGAGGAGCTTTTCTTGTAATTTTCAGCGCTTTTATCTTGTCGACCGGAAGCGTTCCATTTCGCAGATAATGGGTCATGTCCTCCATCCATCCTAGTTCGTACTGTATCGATGTCACCCGGTTTACCCTTTTTATTATGCTCGGGGTCGGCAGTAGTTCCACTGTGATCGACCGGGTGTCGGTCAATGTTAGTGTCGAGGCTAGAGTGGCCAATGCATCGGCATGTGCATTCTCGGTGCGATTGATTCTTACTAACTCGCACTGTTCGAAGGTTGCCATCAAGCTTTGGACTTTCTCTTGGTAGAGGATCATTCTATCATCTTTCGCTTGGTACTCGCCGATGGCTTGATTGACGATGAGCATGGAGTCTGAACTTGTAATTAAGTGGGAGCATCCGAGGGACCGGGCAATAAGCATGCCATTTATCATGGCCTCGTATTCTGCCTCATTGTTGGTAGCTCGGAAGCCCAGTTTTATGCTTTTTTCGATGATTGCTCCCTCGCTGGACTTTAGGACGATCCCTGCTCCTGATCCGTCCTTGGTGGCTGATCCGTCGACATGTATCTGCCAGTGTGATTGTGGAGAGAGTGCCAAAGGCTCGTCATAGCCTTCGGTGAATTCTGCGACGAAATCGGCCAGGACTTGTCCCTTTATGGCGTGGCGGGGTGCGAACTCGATATGAAATTGGGATAGCTCGACCCCCCAGGCGGCAACTCGGCCGCTAATGTCCGTCCGTCGAAGTGACTCTTTAATATGAAATTTTGTGTATACCCGGACCTGATGAGCTATGAAATAGTGTGGCAACTTTCTGGTTGCGACGACCAATGCCAGACACAGCTTTTCCAAGGGTAGATAACGTGTTTCGGCTTCGACCAGAGTCTTGCTGACGAAGTAGATCGGAAATTGTTCGCGACCTTCTTCTCTCAGGATGACCGCGCTCACAGCTGTAGAGGAAACTGCTAGGTAGCATGCCAGAATGTCTCCTCTGTTCGGCCTTACTAGCAGTGGCAATGTCCTCAAGTACTCTTTGAGATTGTTGAATGAAGCTTCACATTCCGGGTCCCAGACGAATTTTCTATCCTTCTTGAGTGATTCGAAAAATGGCCGTCCCTTATCTGCGGATCGGCTAATGAACCTGCTCAGCGCGGCCATCATTCCCGTGAGCTCTTGTACCTGTTTCTTATTCTTGGGCGCTGCTAGGTTTCGTAGAGCCGTTATTTGATCGGGATTAGCCTCTATTCCTCGTCGGCTAACCATATGTCCCAAGAATTTCCCTTTGCTGATGCCAAATGCACACTTGCTCGCATTGAGTTTCAGTTTGTGCTCGCCCAGCGTTCGGAAAACGTCCTTGATATCTTGAAGGTGGGATGTGGCTCTTTCGCTTTTGACGACCATGTCGTCTATGTATACCTCCATTGTTTTCCCTATATGATCTCGACATACCCGTGTTATCATCCTTTGGTATGTTGCTCCTGCATTGCGTAGGCCGAACGGCATTACCGTATAGCAATAATTTCCCAAAGGTGAGATAAACGAAGTCTTTTCTTGATCTTCGCGGGCGAGGGGAATTTGATGGTATCCTGAGTACGCATCAAGGAAGGTCATCCGTTCTGCTCCCGCTGTTGCGTCCACCAGTTGATCGATCCTTGGAAGGGGAAAGTGGTCCCTCGGGCAGGCTTTGTTGAGGTTGGTGAAGTCTATACAGACTCTCTCCTTCCCGTTCTTCTTAGGGATGACGACCGGGTTGGACAACCATTTTGGATAGTAAACCTCCCTTATGGCTCCAGCCTCCAATAGCTTTTGTACTTCAGCGATTATAGCTGCTCTGTGCTGTACAGAGACTTTTCTGCTCCTCTGTGCTATTGGCTTGTACTCGGCGTTCACACTTAGGTGGTGGCATGCTGTATTGGGGTCTAGGCCCAGCATGTCTTTAGGACTCCAGGCGAATTTATCAGTGTTGTTGAGGAGGAATGCTTTCAACTCCTCGGATTCCTGTTTTGGAAGGTTGTCGCCGAGGAGGAAGTAATGCTCCTCGTCCATATCAAGAATATACACCTTCCTGAGTGTCTCTCCTACTTGTTCTTCGACCACCCTTTCGGTTTTGGATATTTGGTTGATCAGCTTCTTTGTGCTGGTGGGTTGTTCCACAGTGCTTCGTTGTTTTTGGAGAGTCGCGGTGATGTCTTCGCAGCGTCTTGAATCTTCTTGACATCCTCTGGCTGTCTCGATCGCTCCCCTATCATTTGGGTATTTGACCTTTTGGTGATAGGTCGAGGGTATGGCCTTCATGGCATGTAACCAAGGTCGGCCCAATATTGCGTTGTGCCCGGAGTGGTCGTCGACCACTAAGAACTCCACGGGAACTGACATGGACCCTGTTATGACACTGAGGACGATCTTACCCAACGGTTTGGTCGTTTCGGAGATGAATCCGATCAATGTGACATCGGTAGGCTGTAGATCTTGCAGCTTGAGTTCCATCTTGTCGAAGAGCTCCTTGTACATGATATCACAAGAGGCTCATTGGTCGACAAGTACCCTGCTGACTGTGTCTAGGCCGATTTGAACACGGAGGTTAATGGCGTCTCCGTGGGGGTAAATCACCCCTTCTTCGTCAAGATCCGAGAAAGAAATGGGCGGATGTCGTCGTGGTGTGCATTGTCGTTTAGAGGTCGACGCCTGTGATGTCTTGGCTACTTGGCCAAAGTGGGCCAGCTGCCGTTTTCGTGATCGTTCCCCGCCTGGGCCCTTGGGTCGTGACATATGAACGACATTGATCGTTTTGCCTTGCCGGTTGTCAGATCCCTCGATGGCTAGTTGTTTGCCTTTATTCCCAGCTCCTTTGATGAACTCGGCTAGGTATCCTGCATCGCCCCACTGGTTCATTCTCCATCGCAGGTTACGGCAGTGCTCAGTGAGATGGCCGTGATCCTCGTGATATGCGCAGAAGAGCTTGGAATCTCTCTGATTGGGGGGAGAGATGATCGGTTGTGGTCGGGAATACCAACTTTCCCTGCATATATCCTTGAGGATATCTTCAGCAGACAGGTTGAAAGTGTATCGCAGCTCGACCGGTCCGAAAGTGTTTCGGTGTTCTCTCTCTTGGGGCCGAACCTGTTGAAATGGCTTGGGTGGCATCGGGTAGGCGAGCTGGAGCGGTTTATGTTCGTTGGTCGGTGTTGGGTATGCGATCTGGAGCGGTTTGGGCTCTAGTGCTCGTGGTCGCTCTCCCCTGCTATGGACCTCGGGCTCTTTGCCCTTTCTGGTCGGTTGGAATGCTTCTCCCTGGTTATTTCTAACTCTTTTGCGACCCACCTGTGCCTCGCGGACCGACTCTCTTCTCGGTAGAGTCCGGTTGAGGAAACGCAATTCGTCGTTTTTATCGGTGAGGTGGGTACAATAGGCTAGCAGGGAATCAGTGGTTGGGAAGTTTTTGCCTATGAACTTCCTTCTCGCCCAATAGCCATTAGGGATGGAATTGATAAAGTTTTGGATGGCTATATTATTGGCATATCGTGGAATCTGGTTTGCTACGTCGATAAAACGTATGCAGTAATCGTTGAGCCTTTCATTTGGCATCATCGTCATTTTAAGAAGGGTTTCGATACTAACCTTCTTTTTCCGATGAGCAGCGTATCGGGTGGAGTACGCTCTTAGCAGTTCTGCCCAGTATCTAATGGAGCCCCGTGGTAAGTTATGATACCATGACGAAGCCTCTTGACCCAAGCTGTTTTTGAAAAATTTGCACATCAGTGCATGGTCATCACTCCACAGTTCCATCTTCGTCTTGTAGTGCCTCAGATGGTCGATAGGGCAACTCTTCCCGTCATATAGCCTGAATTCGGGGATGACGAATCCCATAGGATTGCGGTACCGCGTGATCTGTTCAGCACACGGGGTTTCTTGGCATACATTCCAAGCCTGTTGGAACGCGTCATCCGTGACTTGGTGGGGGGGAGGGTATCCTCCCTGATGTGGTGGTGGGCCATATCCCTCCCCGATCCTGTATTCGGGATATCTATCGTCCTTCGTGTTTGTGTGGACACGTTCCATATGAGTGTTCGGATGGACGATAGTTATTGGGACATTGCCCCCTTGGTGGGGGACTCTTGTATCGGGTCGCCGACCCGCTGCCTCCAGGGCGGCCCTGTAGGCAGAATCTTCCACTTCATGGCGTGGGTCTTTGTCGGGTTGGATAACTGGCAATACGATGCCGGCCGCTGTCATGGCCGTCATGCATGCCGCCAGCTGAGCTTGTAGCTGGGTGTAGTTCCTTTCATCGGCTAATGGAACGACATGTTGTACCTCCACTGTGGGTGGTGTAATCATCCTCGGAGAATTAGTCGGCAGTCGGGGCGACTGTCCGAGTACATGATCCTCGGGCATACCAAACTGATGGGCCTCGTCCGTTTGTAAACGAGCACCGGAGTTGACCGAGGCTGTAGGCAAAGAGACTCTTGAGCTCGGCCCTGCTTGGGACCCGGTTAAGCGTCTTCGTGCACGCCTTAATACGGGCACGTCTTGTTCGTCCTCCGAGGACGAAAGGTGTTCGTCGACAATCCCTTCGATGAAATGTCGGGGTGGTTCGACCGGTTGTTCTTGGTTGACGTAGGAGGTTGTTGGTTGGTTTCCGGATTGGATAGCTTCATATCTGTCGCGGATAGCGAGTAGATCGTCGAGGTCTTGTTGGCTAATTTGCGTGTTTTGGTTATTGGTCTCTACTATCTCGGGATGGGTTTCCTCTACATTGGTAACCATTGTCGCTCGTCTGGCAGAGTATTGGTATTCGAATTCTAAACTAGTTGGGAACTAGATGATTTCCGGAGACGGCGCCATTTGATAAAGCCATAACTTTCGAATTCTAAGTTTTTTTCCGATGTTACTTTATCATTATATGTTTGTCGAGCAGTTTCCAAATGTGTTAACCTTTGATCAATTTTGATAAGACATAGCTCGGTTACGATTGTTTTATTATTACAAAATATGTCTTACACCGCTTGATTTTTGTTTACGTAAAGGATGTGATATTTAGCAGAGCGCTAGACTCTCATTACTGATTTTTTTTTAGAAAATCATCGTAACATAAAAAGCAAATATTATTATATCTTGGCAAAAACTATTTGTAGCCCAGTTATGCTATAACATTCGTGGAAGAAGTTAATATTTATGATAAAGCCATAACTTTGGTCGGTCGCGTTAGGCTTTTCAACAATGATATAATGATAAATCAACCGTGAATAAATGATACTTCCTGATCTTTATTATTACTCGGATTATTGTCCTTGTTCGGACTATTACATTTGCTCGGATTAGTATTTCGGTTTTACAATTATGCTCGATATAACTATTTAATCTCTCGTCTTGATCTTTTTCCTCTTTTATTCGGTGCTCGGCTGTCTTTTCTCGGTTTATTTCTCGAAGTGATATGCTTTGGTTAGTTTCTCTCTTTTCTTAACTTCTCTCTATATTTTTTGGATAGATTTTCTGGTCCTTTTCTAGGAGGGGTAGTTGGCTATTTATAGGCAACTGCGCCTTTTAGGATATTGACAAATGTCTTCATCCCAGGGATTTTTCAGACAAGGGTCCCCCTTTGATTGGGCTTGGGCTTTTGGCAGTAGCACCTCAATTCCTATAAAAAGTATGAGATGACCCATTTAAGCGTTGGATACCCATTTATAAAGTGGGTTGATTATGACCCGAATAAAATATTCGGGTCTGATTTTTATGTTCTATCAATTTACCATTACCAAGCAACTTCAACTTTTCTTGTCATGCTTTAAATTGATTAACTACAAAAAAACAATTTGAGATCAAAAGATATTATAGGAGTTTAACCTATAACACAGCAATGTTCAGACAATTTTCATGTAAACGTCTATTAAGAAATAGTATAGTATTAAGCAATGTTTTAAAACGTTAAATCACCGCTTCAAGAGAGTTTTACTAAATCGTAAGTTCTGACGTTAAAAGCGTAAACTTTACTAAAAAAACGTAAATACTTATACATGCTCAATAACTATTAAAAACATGAATATAATAGGTATAAAACATCATGAATAATTATTATTCACGTATTTTGATCACAAATTTTGTTTGATATAGCAAATTACCTTTAAATACGTACTCGTGATTCATTTTTTAGCATGTAATTGTAATTGTAGATATTTTGGCTATAAAACAATGGTTCACAAAGTTGCTTTTGTGTTTGTACCAATTTATGAGACTATAGTAAGTTTTTTTTCCCTTAACTAAACCTTAAGCTTTTTGAGTTTACAGACGTGTTTTTTGAGCATTAACGCGTTTTAAACATTGTTTTTTGAGCTTTTCCAGTTTTAGGCTAATACTGAACAGTTTTTTTTGTGCCTTAACTAAAAGCAAATTTGAGCACGTTTTAAGGCGAGATTTTTAGTACATTGGTATTAAGTTTCACATGAACTTACCTAAAGTTGCCGAACGGAAAGTGGTTGAGCCATCTTGGACATTTTTATTCCCCGTGACAATATATCGTTTTATCAATCCCATCCCTGATAAAAATCGAGTTGTTCATTATTTTCTTGATTACAGCATTCTCTTTATAAATACCGGATTTCACATGAATAACGAACTTATTTGTTCCAGTCCTTTGCTCAACCGATGCTGCTACTGCCTCAGATATGGTCATGTAATTTCCTCTACCATCTTTCGCTACTACTATGTCGACTACTACTTCTTGCATGGAAGCTTGAAGAAGTTTGGTACCCATTCTGGGAATCCATCAGAAAGAAGAAGCCTCCTATTCGACATACCTTTAGTAGCATTTAACGAAAAGGCTACCTTGTTTATGGCAAGAGAGTTACTTAGCGATTTTGATAAATCACTAAGCTGAGGAGTGAGCATGTAAATGAGACGATAAGTTAAAATCGATAAATCCATTTCGGCATGTTTGATGGTTGGTCTTGGCCGCACTTAGCCATGTTTGTGTGTCGGTTGGGTCGTGAGAGGTAAGAGATTGATTAACTTGGCTATATATTGTGTCCTCAATCAGTTCTTTGCAATCAGAACAGGCTAATTTTGCTCTATAACTGAACGAGCTCACGTCCATAGCCTGAATGAGGCTACGGCCATTTTGAGCCCGAGTCAAACTAAATCCGAGGACAGATTTTCGAAAATCCAATTGGTTCTTGTCATCTGTTTCTTTCAGTATAGAATGGTAAAGCTCAGGGTACGGAGTTTGGCTGCATGTTGGTGTTTGTATGGCACAATTCACGAAATTAAAAAATGGTGGGAATATAACAACTAGAAATGCTAATATATGAAAGGTCAAGTAATTAACCATGTTAAACACTTTATGTGCTGAAGTAACTTGATTGGGTGCTGAAGTAACTTGATTGGAAAGTTCTCTTTTCGTTCATCTTTGGGGAGGAGGGAGTCCTTTTATAGTCCTCAACTTTGGTGAGGGCTAAATATGCTTGTGTGTAAAAAAACAAAAAAAAAACATACGTATAAGATGTCGACTTAAAAAAGGTTTTTTCTCGATTAATTAACAAGAATGCATGGAATCAAGGAAAATACATGATTTTATAAGAATGAAAGGTATCGTCGTAATTTTTTTTGTACTAAATATTATTCCTTGATTAAGCTGCGCAGTTTATTTTCAATAGATTAGGAAGAGAACCAAGAAACTGGAATGTAACACATGCTTGCTGTTTAGGAATTTGACATTAAATGGGAAAAAGAAGATGGACCATAAGCATCAGTTAAGCACTTCTTTGAGCCTAGATCAGAGGATGGAATCATAATATGCCATGTTACATCTTAAAGTTCTAGATATCTACTTCTTAAATCTATAGGAGTACATAGATAAAATTGCTGGTTTTATGAAGTATTTAGGTTCATGAAAGTGAAGGCCAATGAAGCACCCCCTTTTTTCTCTCATTTTTTGGCCAATGAGGCTTTCTTGGGAGATGTCATTTTGTTTGTGTGGTGTTGTGGGTGTTCTGGGTAAAAACCGGTCAAAGGTTTTGACAATTGGCCAATAAGCACGTCAGGTACAAGTATTATCTGTTGACTTAGAAGTGTACACTACAAAATAAAAACAAAACTTTGTACAACACACAAGTACACACTATAAACTCACACACTACCACAAGCTCTCACTTTGAGATTTTATTCTCAATTTATTTGATCCTACAACATGAGGTACTTGCCTCTATTTATAGTTTACATAGGTCGGCTATTTGCTGACTTGTTACATGCTAGAATTATCTAGCTACAAAAGTCGGTTGAAGCCAACAAGGAAAAGTCCAACCTGGACTTTGAACATTATCTAGTTATCTAGAGTTACTTCAGAACTAAGCAAGACAATATTTAGCAAGTAATTAGTATTAATACTTCTATACAAATCTATTATTTTCCAAAAGGTAAAGTCGGTGATGATCTTCAACACTCCCCCTTAGCACCGACTTCTTCCGGTTTTGTAGTCATCCTGAGCAGCTTCCAAAACTCCGTAACCTTTGAAAAGTTTAGGCTATTCATAAAATCGACCGGCTAATCAGTTTTCCGTCTTCACATGATTTATTTGATGCTACTTCGTTTAATATTGGTATTCTCTCCAATAGCCACATTTGTGTATCTTGGGTTTGGTTTATGTGGCCTGCTCGATCTCCTTATTTGTACATGATTTCTATCTCCATTGCCTCCGTTCCGTCATCACTTTGGTTCGTTTCTTCTTCTCTATGATGGATGCCTGTATTCCATGGATTTGGATCTCTGTCTTATAGTCAAATTTTGGGTCACTCGATGGAGACATACTTTCATTGACAACTCATGGCTCAGATATGTGTCCCTCTAACTTGTCATGCAGTTCTTCTTGGATTTCTTTAGAATCTGCTGGTAGAGCAATGGACTGAGAAGACCACCAAGTAGAAGCTTTGTCAAATACTACATTACATGACACACAACACCGCCCTGTTGTCGGATCACAACACTTCCATCCTTTCCTTTTATTGTCCTATCCTACGAATATGCAATGTACCGCCTTTTTATCAAAATTCAGATAACATTACGGCATGGTCTTTACATCCACATGCATATTACAAACGGTTATCATAATAAACCGCCAATAAAGGCAATCAATAATGTATAAGTTTTTATAACCATGTTTTATTGGGTAAACTAATTAATTACGACAGCCTTGTTACGTTGCAATTAGTCAAAAAGTGTTCTCAAAAGGTAATCGCAAGACTGGGAGTTTTCTTTATTTATTTTGGTTCCAATTGGCAGAGAAAATAGGAGTTGGGTAGATGTGCATGGTTTGGACTTGGGAAGGAGCTGGAATTCGTATATAAACGACTTATAAAATATATATATATATATGTTGAAGTTTCAAGATGATGATAATTTTTTTTTGTTATATTTATAAAAGATGTTATGTTGCCCACTGTGTTGTTCACCTCATGGTCCTAATTAGTTGATGCAGGGTTCGGTGTTATAGCTTTAGCAGAAGTTTTATCTGTATGCATTGGCTTTCCCTTTCCATGAACTAACATCCGTTTCTTTTTTACTAATTTATTATGGTAACCGTTTGTAATATGCATGTGGATGTAAAGACCATGCCGTAATGTTATCTGAATTTTGGTTAATTACAGTTAATGCCTTCATTTGTTTAAACATGATATATTATTGTCTACATAACATGATATATTATTGTCTACATAACATTACAAGAACATTGTCTAGTGCTATATTGTTTTGTTCTATACTCTAGAGAGAAAAAATCATATGCATGCTTACCTGAATTGAACTTTTGTCACTATGATATATTTGTTTAGTTTGTAGCAATTTATAAGGTGACAGAGTTGTGTGGTTTTTTGGATAGTATCTTATACATGGTTATCAGAAACGGTTTGGTTATTCACTAAGTGAATTTATTTCTTTGCATGTATATTTGGTGGCGATTAAATTTCCAGTGTATTGACTGTTGCCTTGCCTTTTTAATGGGTTTGAAAACGTTCGTAACTATTGTTGGTTTAATTTACTTTACTTCAAGGTCAAGTGGACCGTGTATAAATGTTATGGAAAATGAGTTAGTAAGATGTACTAATGAGATTTCATATTGTGTTAGTTATGAAACCGTTTCTTAAATGGGTTACGTATATGTTATGAACATGTCGTTTGTGTTAATTATATTTTCTAGAGTTCTAGAATTTTATCTGAGCAATCTGTTTAAACACTATATTTATATTGTTAGTGATTCATACATGTTTATTGTTTTCATGTCAATAAAATGACTAACAATTTACAATGAGTATTTGTGTAGATATGTATCTCTATCATGGAATTGGAGTATTGGTGATAATTCGAAACAGTTCTAGTAAAAACCATTAAATTGGGGATTACGACAGAACTAATTTCGAAATAGTTCTTGTAAAACCATTTTCTGATTTTCAGAATTTGGGGCTTACGACAGAACTGGTTGAATTCTGAGATTGTTCTGTGTAAAATCAGATTTATCTGGTGTTTACGTCTGAATAAATCTTTCAGAATTTGATAATCTTTTTCGGGAATGAACTAGAATACTCTTGCAAAATCAGTTTTTTGAAACCATGCGTAGTTATAGAAATTTGGTGTTTGCGAAGAAGGAGTTTTAGTTTCATTTTTCGAAATTAGATTGTACGTGTTTGTTATTTGAGATAACAAACAGTTTCCTGCGGAAAATATCCGGAACACAGTGGGTGCTGGAACTGACCAGAACATTGTGGGTACCGGTGTAACTCCTATTAATTTTGCATGAGTGCATATTAATGACGGGGTTACAAATTTGAAGCCACCATTATTAAAGACACTAATGTGGTGATATAATGACCGGTGTCCTTATTAATTGTGATTTATTGCAATTTAATTTGGAGGGTTACAAAATTTGTAACGGTAATCATTAATGAGATTAATGACGAGTATTTATAACTTCTTATTAATTGTGATTAATCGCAATTTAATTTGAAGAGTTATAAATTATTGTAACGACAGTTATTGTTGACATTTATGGAGAGCTTTATTAGCTAACTACGAATTACAATGACGAATCGGTTACTTATTTGGATGAAAGGTTATTTAATAACCAATTTTGTTCATCCAAGAGCAAATAATTTGATGATTAAACAAATTATAAATGGCCGTTGAGTGTTATTTTAATAATAAACAAATATCAGCTAATTTATTAATTTGTTGTAATAACATCTTATTATTTTATTGAAAGAACATTTAATAATTTGTTAAAATAACATTTTATTAGTTTGTTGAAAGAACATTTAATAATTTGTTGATATAACATCTTATTAACTTGTTGTAATAACATATTATTAATTTGTTAGTAAAACATATTGTGAATATATTGAGTTTGCTATTATTGAGAAAAATAATTTAGTAATATTATATTACTATTATTGGGGGAGAACTCAAGGGTCCCACAAATGTGGGGGTAACCCGTCGATCCTTTAGATCGAGAATCTAAACGTATCCCAAAGCGCCTACGGGTGACTGAGAGAATACCTAACGGTTCAGTGGTATAGACCTTAAACGTCTGAAATAAATGATAAAATTCATTTACCACATTGAAAGCGGTTAAGTTTCTCAATAAAAAATGTGCATGTCCTGAGTGAGGACAAATGGAATGCACAAACTGTGGGGGCGTTAATGTGTGGAAACGTTTTCAACGTTTGGAAATCCACTAACAAGTGAAAGCATACAAATCTGAATCATGACTAGTGGTTTTTGAAACCTAATGGACAGTAGCCTTTCGGTAAAATACTAGGATCAAATTGTGATAAGTTTGCTTGTTTGTGGCAATACATGACTAACTATTTATTCAAAATGAGCATTTTAGTCGATACTCTTGTGGTCAATAATGACATGTTGAGTTATTCAACTAAGTCACTGATTTGACATGATATAGTAGGTCATGAAAATATAAAAACATAAATGTTTTATTTTTCTAAATTTATTATTTAAATTGAAACACAAATATGAGTTTGTGTTTGAAGCAATGTATTGCTAAGTGTTCAGTTCGAAGTTTCGAACGGAGTACATAATCTAATGGTTTGATGCATTTGAGATGCGTGCAAAACCAAGAAGGATTTAAAAGGTATTTACTCAATTTATTGATGGTTGTACTAAACACTGATATGTCTACTTGATGAGAAGTAAAGACAAATCAGTCGAGATATTCATTCAAGTAAGAATGAATACGTGAAATCTATTGTTGAGGATTAAGACTTGTCAGAAAACATGTTTAATCATGGGTGTTCTGTGGTGTTAATCTACCAACTTTAATCCAATGATTAAGTGTTAATAATTAAATGATATACTATTCTTGGACGTGTTAGATATTGTCTAACTAGTTCCGAAATGGTATATTCACATGGATATGAATACATGATCAGTGTGATTGAAACGATGAACATGAGACACCGTTTGCACAATTGTGTGGTTGGAATGTCATTTTGATAAGTTCAGGGTAAAACTCTGAGTTTGTGCGGGAAGTGAGCTTTCCGCAAGATATGTGTTGAACAAACTACCTCTTAGGAAGTTGGACCAAACAGTCAGAATTATAGAAGGCATGGTGCCTGACTATAAGTTCGTAAAAGTTTGGTGCTACAAAATATAGTGCTGATCGGTTTCTAGTGCATAAGGCACATGGCTTTAAAGTACATATAGAACATTGTTCTATGCCCGAGAAGCATATTTTCTAAAAGAGAAATTTTTCCGCAAAAAAAAAACTCTTAACGCCTGGCGAGTGTGATCAATACGTTAAGGTTTCAAAGCATTACGCTACCCAAGATAAGGGAACACTCAAACGGTGCTGGAAAAGTGGGAAAGTGAATCTTGTAAGTAAGATGAAGTGTCTCGGTATGGTAAAAGGGTAAGTAATAAAACTTCATTTGTCCCTTGACCTTCATGAGTGAAGGTGAATCGACAATATTGAAATAATCAATATTATCCATATAATGTGTATATGGGAAGATGCCATCAACAATGAGGTCGATAGACACGTGAAAAATAAAGTCAATTACTTTAAGTAAACTGACGGTTTTTTAAAATGTCTATACTCTAATCTCTATGATAAGACGCGCCATTAATTAATGAGAACATGCATTTTATAAATAGAGATCTAGAGAATTAGGAACAAACCACTGGGTCGTGGTTCCGTGTAAAGTAAGCCAAGGTGCGAAAACTTGTTAAGTCGCTATATGGACTAAAACAAACACCTAACTTATCATAGGTAGTCTCTTGTGCGTCAAGAACTGCACTAGACCAGGTGTAGCCAACTCAGTGAGCAGACCGAGTAGGTTTGTCGGCTTCTCAGATACATGAGGTATACTGCCCATCATGAACTGCATTATACGAGATGTCCAAAATGTTTGGAGGGTATTTAGATACCAAGTTTATCTCAAACTTTAACAGTAGAAGATTCATGAGTGGATAGGTTTGTACTTAAAGAGTTTGCAGTCCCATGGAGGTCTGTAAAATAGACCTGCATAGTTGGAGAAACTGTAGAGTTAGAATTCATAACGTTGAATCAAGCTATAGAAGAGGCAGATTGGCTGAGAAGTCTTGGGAGGTATTCCAAGTGGTCAAAATCTATTCCCGTAATAAACGTGCACTGCTACAGTCAGTCAGCTATTAAACGGGATCAGAATAATTTGTATAATGAAAATTCCCGACAAAGTCATGACATATTCGTCGGAGAAACAAATCCGTAAGAGGAATTGCTAGCAAAAATTGTGGTATCCATAGACTTTGCAAGGTCTAAGGATAATAATGCGGATCCATATACAAAATGCTTGACTCGTGGAGGAGTTGAAGCATCATTGAGGAAAATGGGGTTTGAAGCCCAATAAATTGGAAACCTTCGCATAGGTAACCCAACCTGAACTAGAAATTTCAGTCTCGGGTTCAATGGGAAACTGAATTGTGCGGGTAACCGAACAAATCACTCGAGAACATAAGTTCTCAGCCATTTCTATGATGAAAGAGTGATAGACCTGTACCATTTTAAGGGTGAGCATGAGGCTCTTAATGAATCAAGTATCTCGAAGGTCGAGTGTGGTGAGTCAGGACACATTTGACTTGAAATCACCTATAACGAGTGTGTATGGCCGATATTATGTGATGTATGGCCGATATTATGTGATGATCTAGGGCTAAATTACTAGAGCACTCGGTTGAATTTGCCAAGACAGTCCAGGGCCAAATATGGACAACAACCAAATGGCTTAGTAAGTGGTGTAGAGAGGACACTGTGTGAGTATTACCCTGGTATGCACAAACGCTAAAGGGTTCAAGGCTTTAAGGCTACCCAATAGTAGCATATCAGATTTTACATCACTATGAAAGGTTCAAGGAGCGCGCTACCTGTTCTTATGCAGTGAATTCTCATGGTTCTCTCGATTGCATTTAGGATGCACGTTGCATGTCAGTTGATTGCATTCATGTGGGGGATTGTTGGAAAACCGAAACGATTTTTGTAAGTGAATGCAATTTTATTGTGTAACTTACAATGTTAATTGCCCCACATTTATGGCATTAGTGACATGTAACTCTTATATGTTTTTTGGTATAAAACATGCATATATCTAAGTTTTTCAAGACAAGAAAATATGGAAAAAGAAAATATATGGCATACATACACATACACATACACATACACACACAAACACATATGCATACATATAGAGAGAGAGTACCGCACCACCAACGGCCCGACCGTGGCTCGATGCCGTTTCCGCCGAGTCACATGTGATAGACGTTGTACCTTGGGAACGAAGTGCCCATTTAGCCAGAAGCAGAGGTGGCGAAGCAAATATCGTTTAAGGGAAACTGCTTGCAGTTAACTCGTCTCGAACTTTAATCCATTTCGGTATCATTTACATTATTTTATGTTAAATCTTGTAATTGATATTTATATATTTGAGGAAACCATTTTCTGTTTATTTGTTCATTTTTTTTCCGTAGAAATTATTGTGTTTATTTACAACGTACCCAACACTTGCTTCGTAGATGGTCAGAAATGAACACATAACAAACACACCCCAAAAATAAAAAATAGCAAACATTGGGTTTTACATTCCATAAATTTTCAAACGGTGACACGAGACCTAACCTTGCTTGTGGCAGTCTGTTAATTATATGTGCCGATGTCCTCGTACATTCTGCCCAAAATTTGCTCAGAACATTCTTAGCATGAAGCATGCTTCTACATATTTCAGCTAGGTGTCGATTCTTACTTTCCGCTACACCGTTTTGCTGCGGCGTCCCTGGACAAGTTAATTGTCGACGTATCACAGATTCTTTTAGATATTCTGAAAATTCATCTGACATATATTCTCCCCCATTATCTGTACGCAAGCACTTCATTTTTCTTCCAAGCTCACTTTCTGCTGCTTCTTTGAACTGTTTAAACTTGGTGAAAGTTTCAGACTTTTCCTTCATAAAATAAACCCAAACATACCTAGAGAAGTCATCGATAAAGGTCACCATGTAGCGATATCCACTTATTGATTCCTGCTTCACTTTTCTGAACACATCCGAGTGTATCAACTCTAACGGCGCTTTAGCTCTATATTTTGACTCCTCATATGGTAGTTGGTGCGCTTTACCAAACTGGCATCCAACACATACTGTTTCCTTACATACCTCAAACTGGGGAAGTCCTTTTAGCATCGTATTGTCTATCATCACCTTTAGTTTTAAATAACTAACATGTCCCAAACGTGCATGCCACAAGTCAGGCGTGTCATTCTTTCTTGCTCTATCTACGTAGGCAGATTCAGCAGACATTACGTAAATAGATTCTAGTTTTCGTCCTTCCATTACAGGCTTCCCCGTCACTCGTAATTTTTCATATAACTTCACATCGTCCAGCCCGAACATCACGTAATTTCCCGATGCTGTAAGTTGCGACACAGATATTAAGTTCTTCTTCATCCCTGGTACGTGCAATACATTATCTAATTGTACTTGTTTTGGACTAAACCGCGGGACCACTGCTGTACTCCCCACATGAGTGATGGGAAGTTTTAAGTTGTTAGCAGTCACAACAACTCTGTGTCCTCCGTATTCTGAAGCGTCATGTAGCTTTTCTTTATCTCCGGTCATGTGATTGGAGCAACCCGAGTCAACGATCCAATTAACATTGTAGTCTACCATCTTCGAGCGTGTCACCGCTAAGGTCGTTTCTTCTGACTCTTCAATACTGGTGCTAGCTGCTATTTCTTCTAGTCTCTCGTCAAAGTCTATCTCCTCTTCTGAGATTAGATCCACCTCTCCAGCTTTTGTCGTTGCAAAAGAAGCCTCAAGGTCCCATTCATCTTCACTAGCATTCTCTTTTTGGTGACTAGTTGATGTCACCATGTTTCCTTGAAATGGTTCTCTCTTAAACCAACAATCTTTGGCGTAATGTCCTTTCTTGCCACAATTTTAGCATTCGCCTTTCGGTCTTCCTCGAAATTCAGGTCGAGGATTATCTTCTCTATCTGGTTGTGGTTCTCTCTCTTGAACCTCTGAATCACGCTGCCATCTTTTATTCCAGTTCTTGCTACGGGCTCCAAAAGGTCGGCTACACGGACCTCTGCTCCTGCTACTATACAAAGCCTGTTCTTCGTCTTTAACAGAAACCTTGCTCAAGTGTCTCTTGGTTGGCCAACATATTTTCTAATTGTTCTAACGTGGGTGCAGTTGGCCAGCCTTGGACAGCTGTAATGACCCCACGAAACTCTGGTCTCAAACCGTGTATAATTATCCTCCTCATTCTATCTTCACCTATCTTGGACGAAGGGTCGGCAAATTTTTATCGATACGATAATATAAACGAGAAATTAAGCTTGATTGGACTTCCCAATTTTCTAGGTGAATTCATACTTTCTTAATCTCTTTTATTCTTTGAATCCAGACTTCATGTGTTTCTTTTATTTTTTGGATTCAGACTTACTGAATCTCTTTTATTCATTGTATCTTTACTTTCCAAATGTCTTTTATTCTATAAAACTTAATTCCAAATATAAAAAATCACCAAAAATAAAATAACATTTTCTCAAATAAACCATATACGTTTATCAACGCATATAAACTTTTTACTTTACTTTACGTTCATCAACGTAAACAAATAACTTTTATCTTTCGAAACCTGCGACTTGCAATTTAATATATACATATATAATATGATACTTTCAAAATACATTTGAGCCTGCTAATATTCGTTAAAAAATGCAATGAGATTTTATAATAGAAAGTAAAAAAAACCACTCACCTATACAACGTAACCGGGACAACCAAAACATATTTACTACAGTGTGTTTCGAAATTGACTTCCTCATTAAACTTTTCTGTTTGCTGGAAACAAAACTTGTAAAAACTCTGATAGCTCACTGACTTCTATTCTTACATATACACATATTTATTATAGTAATGGTAAATTATGCTTTAGTGACATGAGTTTTGATCAATTTTAGGATAAGTGACCTAAGTTTTTGTAATTTCGGTTTTGTGACCTAAGTTTAACTTTGTTAGCAATTTAATGACCTGTCATCCTATTTTTCGAAAAAAAAAACATATTTCTTGCTAAAATAACTAAAATACCCTCAGATTTTACCCTTTTAGTTAACAGATGTGAGGGCACGTGATAGCACGTGTAACGTATTCCGTCTACTGAATTGACGCAATGTTACTAAAACAATACAAAAGTTAAACTTAGGTCACAAAACCGAAATTGCAAAAATTTAGGTCACTTATCCTAAAATTGGCAAAAACCCAGATTACTAAACCATAATTTACCCTTATAGTAATATTTAGTATTTTCTAGGGAAGATGGAAATATAAGGTTGCTGACTTACTGTAATTTTCAATGGCCAAGTATGTTTGAATATAATTGACCAAACAAATATAACAAACGGGTTATATAACATCTAAGAAAATTAAATAATCATAAATGATATTAACTTGCACAACACCTTCATTGTGTCGCCAATAATCGTCAGGTAATGGGGATGTAGTTAGTTCCTAAACCTTAGCTGGTGTTAAACTTTATTGATGTCAAACAAGCTTTATTTATCAATTACCAAAGCTTTTAAAAGATAAGCCAACGCTAGCAACAAGACCGAAAACACTCTTTACAATCATTTTTTTTGTAAATTGGTTACAATATCACCCCAAATCTAAATATCCGAACACTTTTGCTCAAAGACATTATTATAACATAAATCCCAACTAATTTACTGCCCATTTGAAGGCCGATACACACTATAACCATTCGAATTGCAGCCTAGATTAGAATAATCTGGAATATTATAAGGGTAGGACAAGTCAGAACTTGCCACCTGCCATTGGTTCGGGACTGACAAATTCATTTGCCCATTAGGAAAAGGTTGCAGATTTTGTTGCGGGAAAAAATCACGTGAAGTATCAAACGACCCCCCAAAAGTGCTATAGCTAGGTTGAAACTCATTCTCATGATAACTATGTGTTCGTTGAAATCTTGAAGAACTGGTCGAAGGGCCTATTAACCCATCATTTGTCATCATACCAAAATCTCCGGGGTATGAAAATTGTCGATTAAAATGTTGGGACCCACCATCAAAACTTGTGCTAGTTACATATTCATCGTCCAGGAGATCGTAAATAATGTCAAGGTGCGGAAACTCGTCACCTAAAAGGGATTGTGAATTACGGGAAGTCGTACATACTTGATTCAAAAGATCAGGGTTATAAACGTCATTTGGCATGGAAAGAGGGTTTGTTGTCCTGGATCGTTGATACATGGAGTCAGTATGTGTTGAACCAAAGTATATCGGTTGAGTGTACCCCGAAGAAGTTGAAGTTGGTGGAGTGACTACATTGGTCCCCAAAATAGCGTTTCTATACGACTGCTGATGATGTGGAGCAGATGTAGGGTCAGGGCCCAATCGCCCAATTGCGCTCATCGAGCGCGATAGAAGGGGCTGGGATTGGACCATAGAGACAACTGGGGTAGTAGGCCTCAGACCAGGAACTATAGGGGCACTTGAGGGCCTCGACATTATAACTGGAATTTCTTGCAATGATGGTTTTTTGGTTGGTTTCGGGGAAGAAGTGGATTTATGGGGTGCCAACTCAGAAAATTTTATAACCGATGGTTCAAGTTCACGGGTCTCAGATAATGGATTTTCAATAGAAACTTTAGAGGCTTGATTGATTATTTTTGGTTCCAACTTCGGCTGTACAGGAAAAGGCGGCGTATGTTTGGTTGAGTTGATAGATGATGAAGTGGCCAGTATTGTCTTCTCCATGGGATGTGTATCGGTAACAGCTTGAGCTTTGATGATTGGTTCTGTTCGATGAGAGACAAACTGTCCTCATGTAAGACAAAATTGATGTTATCAGCTTACCAAGATATAAAAGTACGAGTACACAATACGCAAGCCACGGACACACTGAATGACACAAGGCTTTGAAGTAAGAGAGGTAATAAGCACTTAAGTTCATGACGAAAAACCATGCTTACTATTTTTTGGGGTTACTTTATGCCTCCTTCAAGATAGTGTTTGACTGCTGTTTATTTCTAAAATAAGCTGGCTGCGAAGAAATTGTGTTCCTTTTGTTTTGCAGAAACCAAGAAAAAAACCCAATACTTTTATGCTGACCTCCCAATTGCATATAATTTCTGAGGAAAAAAAACAAAAAACCTGGCGAATGCAACCGAACAAGTTAAACACTTATTTACCCAAAAGAAAAACAAGTCAGGAGTAACTGATAGTAAGGGTGCTATTACCAAATAGAAAATTGTATAGCCAAAGTAAAAAACATTCTCGCCAGTCTATTTAGGGGGCTTTTTAAATCTACATGCATATTATATCTATTTAGACTGGCTGTCTACATGTAAACGATGCTAAATAGCCTTGTTGTGCAACCAAGGAAAATGAATCTACAGATCCCAAGCTTTTGTAGTGCTTATAATGGTAGGTTTGTATAGAATTATTATATCCACTTGGGACCACTTATGAGTAATCTGACAATACTCATCTTAGCAACCTCTCCCAGTTTTCAAAATACTGAACCAGAAACAACTGAAATTTAACTAGAATTAAGTACCTTCGCCACTTGTGGTTCAACTTTCTTCAGCTTATCCTTCAAATATTCTGTACCAGTACTCGACTCTAACTCACCTTTACAACTTCCAGAAGAGCCATCTTGGGGCCCCACATCTCTCCTAATATCCAGTAGCCGAACACTCCCTTCATTGACCCACCCAGATATATCACTAGTTGACCTACCTCGCAGATTCTTTTTTCTGTACATTTAGATTCATCTAGTGGATTAGAAAAAGAAAAAAATTCAAATACTTGGGTGAGCTTATTTAGTTGCAGCATTCAAGCAAGGAAGCTGGATTATTTGAAATTTAGGAAGTAAAAATGGTAATCCATCTTAGAGCTTCTACCTATTTCCATCCAAATACACTCTAGAATTTAAGCAAAAAAAAAAAGGAACCAAACACGGCAATTATTAAACAAGTCAAGAGGGTGATTATTTTATTTTTACTCATATATAGACAATAGACAGTATACCATTTAATTTTTTCAGTAACATAGTGAGAGGATGAGCCCTTGTCGACACTAGAAAACATCGTCAGAAAGTCCCCCGCCCCAATTCCACAGTATACTAGACTATATTTTTACTACTCCCTCCGTTCCGAAATGTTTGTCCATTATTGGGAAAGGAAATTTTTATAGACATGCAATTATTGCTTTGTCTAATAACTCAAATACCTATTATACCCTTATGCATTAAATTAAAATTTAAAATCAAAAGCATAACTAAGGTTAAAATGGTAACCTTTATTAACTTTTTAGTTGACTATTGTAAAAGGGACAAACAATATGGAACTTCCTAAATAGGAAAGATGGGCAAACATTTCGGAATGGAGGGAGTAAGTAATTTTAAGAAAATTGTAGCCAACTGGACTCCCTCCTTAAATAAACCAAGGGTGAAAATGCTCACATAAAGATCGACGCAAAAGAGTAGCCTAAATTTACCTGGTAGGAGATCTCTGACTTTCTTTATATGGAACCAGATTACTAGCTTTTACAAACCCATTCACTATCACAGATGGAACCGAGTCGGTCGAACAAGTAGATGAGCTGTCATCAACTACTGTACAGGAGCCATTGCTTTCCCCATTTTGCCCAGGTGAAAGTACACTTGCTCCACAACCACTGGTCGGACTAGATTCCCTCTCTTTTAAATCAAGACGAACTACTGTGGCATGATCAACTGTATCAGACACATCAGAAACATCTTCCAAATTCTCTTGAATTTCTAGTTCGGATTTCGTTAACTCGGCAATAGCATCTTCATCAGGAGTTTCTAACCGCAACTTGTTCAAGGCATGCGCAATCTCATTCTCATCACGTCTTTTGTCCTTTACTTTGCGGCTATGACGTTTTTGTTTTCCCTGAATTGTCACAGGAAAGTCATAAAGAATTTGTAAAATATTACTTGCTGATCCTGCGAGATGAAAGGTCTTTTACTATTTTGTAGACCAATCTATCCACTTGTTTTTTTTAATTTTGTGACCAGCCTAATACTTTTTCATCAGTGCAACAATCTATAGGCGATCATCTCTTTGTACACTTTGATTTAAATTTAGGGCATAAAATTGGCATCACCTGCAGTGAAATTATTACTGTTGTACACAAACATGTAGATCCCGAAATAAAATGTAGGTTTACGTTAATTTTTGTGTACTAACCTATAGATTCATGATCATTTCTTCGGTTAAATTAATGAAAATGTGAAAAAAAGAGATAAATTCATACAGCTAGGTTTATTAAATAAAATGGTACCTTGGTGTACTAAATTGAAAAATGTGGATATGTTAGTGGACAGAATAGTGATGATCCCCATAACCAAGCAGCTCCTAAATTGTAAAAAACAAACCTGCTTTTTCTTCGACTTCTTTTGCTTTTCACCACGTTTAGATTTTTGCTCAGCCTCCAGCCAAGCTGCCTCTTCACGAATAAGCTCCTCTTGCCTTTTTAATGCAATAGCATCCTGGTAAGCAACTTCAATCTTACTGCTGAAACATGCATAATAAGAACTCAAAATAGAATGCAAGAAAACAAATAGCATTATTGAACTGAAAAAAGAAAAAAGAAAAAAAAAATTACGATACATTACCTGAATATATGGTCTAGGACAAATATTTCTATGGTTCTACGACCAAAGTCAGTAAGGCGTCTTAAATCATGGTCAAGGGTTTCGTCACTGCAGTTAACTCCCGAACTTCCATCCTGCAAGAAACAGTTGAAAATTAGTGAAAATAAGTATCTAAACAGACGCTAAAATTTTCAAGTATGATCTACACTCACCTTCATACGGTTTTGAGGACCTTTTTCGTCTTTTGGAGGTAATGGCTCCAATGCAGCTCTTTGAAGTAGTAATAACACATCATCAACCAAAACAAACATATCTTGGTCGATGTGAATAATAGGAGTCGGTAATTTATCAGAGGCCAGTAAATTACGCCGACTTTTTCTAAATTTAGTCTGGCTTTCAAGAGCCTTGAGTCCGCTGTGCAAGGAATCCATTACCAGTGTAGATGTGACCTCCTTCTCTATAAAGAATTGCTTAACAACGACCCGCAAAATCGAATTGGTTCTCTCTCTGGTCATACTACGCCTCGATTTTTGGTCAATCCCCAGCCAGAAAGCACAGAAACTGCACCATCACAAAGTTGATATATTGGATTCCTTGAGAAATAAATACATGAAGAAGATTAATAGACCTAATTTTGTTAACTTTACTTTTGATACTAATTTACTTAAAAGTAGACATGTAAATTTTGTGTCTACGTAAAAGCAATTAAAAGTAATACATTAATGTTCCTAAAAGATACTTTTTTATAAGCAATTGTTTTGTTACATTGCTGCTTCTATGTTCTATCAGAGAATTTTTTTACTCCAATTTACACAATTATCAAGTATTTTTCACTGCTCCCAACACAAAAGCGTTCACTATTTATTATTTACCAAACTCATTTACGAGTAATACTTAAACGTCTACTTTTTTCACCTTAACTGAAAAGGTATATTTCTGTACTTATAAGATGAAAACCAAGAGAGTCCAGTGATCAGGGGAAGCAAAAAGGTTTCAAACAACATACACAATCATTACCTTGACCATCTAGCTTTGTCTTCTAACAATTTCCCAAGCATGCTCCTTCTCTCTTCTACAAAGCGCCGACAAACTTGCTCTACACTTACCAAATATACACGAACGAGTTCTTTTCTGTAATGATGAGAAAGACAGTGAAAGGGGCGATCTGCTTTTTCCCTGTTAACCATAAATTATATATATTTATATTTTTACCATAAATCAAAAAGGGTTGTGAATAGAAGGTAGACATTAAAAAGTTGGACAAGATTAAGAATCTATACAAATTTTTAGAGAAGAAGAATCTATGAATACTTAAAAAGTAAGATTAAATAAAACTGCTCCCTTCCAGTCATTCTAAGTTTTCTTTTGAATAGAAATAAAAACTCTAAATACCCAACCTCCCATTGCTTCACTTCCAACATATATTATACGAACTTTGACATATAGACATCTCCTCAAACAAGATTTAAAGGTCAGGACAGGGAGTTTTAAGTCAAGTAGTTTTGTGAATTGTCACAACTTGGGGTCTTTGGCGTTAAACATTGATTAGAAAAATGGAAACGAAGAAGTGATAATTACAGACCTAATGACTTGGACTTGTGCTTTGATAGTGAGAGTATCCTTGTCAATGAATCCATCCAACACTTTGTTCAACTCCATAAATTTTTTCCATCCCCAATCATGTTCTTTCTTCCAAAATCTGTGCAAAGTATCTGAAATATGTAATGTTGTGCCTTAAGAGATATGACGAACAAACACTACGGCAAAATCAAACTACTAATATGAATGTAACCCTACCTGAATATTTTGACTTTTTCTTATCTTTATTCTCTACCGCTATAGTAAATTGAGCAAACTGACTCCATCCTGCATTATGGAAAAAAGGGAACAAGAAAGAGAAAAATCATCAAATCAAATAGAAAGCAAAAAGATAAAATTGGTCACCAGAAGGTAATGAACCATAACCTCATAAGCATACCAGGTAAAAGCTTGTCGTGATCAGCAACACAAAGAAACAAAGAAAGGTGATTGCAAACATCACAGCCTTGTGGGTAAATCAAAATGTACCTACGAATAGATAAGAAACAAGCTGAAATAATCGAGCAACCTTTAATAGCTTTTATGACATTATATACGAAATTGGATTGCTCCCACAGCACATAAGGACGGCAATAAGATTTAGATTTTAAGAAAACAGAAACTTATAATTGCCTTTTTTTTCTAACATTTCTAACATATCTAACATAACTAACACGTACCTAAATGTAAGACCCTGTCACATTAGATGTCAAATCACAAATTTTATAAATCAAACCCAAAAAAAGAAAAAGCTGATATTAAAAATTTCCTCTAAGCGTAATTTCAGCTATTGTTATTTAACACAAATATTAACCCAACGTTTGAATTTACAACTTGCAAACCAATACACCGGACAAAATTTCAAAGGTAACACATTAAGAGCTTTTTATTCCTCCAGCTAAATAAACCTATGTAATTTGTTTAAGATGCTAGAACTGGTGGATGTACAGAAGGACCAAAGAAGCAGATGGATAAGCTGTCACACAAAAACCGTATGCTCATGTAATCCCAAAAAAGGTATAAGAGAATGGTCCATCATTTTACATAATTGCACCTTAATGGCTAGTCCACTCCTCAAAATGATTGTTGAATGTGTTATCACAAAGCATTATAAATAAATAAAATAGTACAAAAGAAGAGCTACCAACAACAGGGAATTGGCATATAAGAGGCATATAGATTTTTTAAAACATTTGGGCAAAATTAAATCAAACTGCTAGTTCCACTAACCATTTATAGCCACCAGCCTCAAAGGTATCACTTCGGAGTTCTCTCTTGTTTATTTGAGAAAAATCATTAATCGCCCAATTGTAGTTTCCATATAACTGGGAAGGTCTTAGTCCTGCCATGTAGTTAAAAAAATTGAAAGAATTTAGTAAGTGTTTCAACTAGGTAACACAATCAATAAAATCAAAAGCTAATAATCAGTTACTTTTGGTTAACTTCTTTTTTGATTAAAACCGCTAAAGAATGTTTTCTTTATTTAGCTTTTCTTATTAAGTTTTTGGAGCTTCATACAACAATCTTCACATTCAACCAACCACCATCCGTTTGTTCTTTTTTTTTTCCATCCCTTTCTTCTAAGTATTAATTGCTGATCTGTGTATATCGACATGATGGTGTTGCTTCAAACTCTTTTTGCAAGTACATATAGTCAACTCTAGTGTTCTGAATCACCTCTCTAGTTATCCCGCTACCACTCTTTTTAATTTTATTAGCCAAGTATCATATCAATCCCTCTTCTGTTGTACAAATTTCTAGTCATCTTTGGAGTATAATCTTCCTTGAGCTTTGATATCTCTATTGGATCTTAAAGCTGCATAGTGCAAGTATTCTTAATTGGCCAATTTTCAGCACCTGGTTTAAGAGACCTCGTAAAAACAAGGTCAAGTGCTTTAACCATGTAAAATGCAACTTTTTTTTTGTTGCCTATGGAAGAACAAACGGACTCCAGAAGTGGCATGAATAACATAGCTGCATGTGTTTATTTGGTAACATCAGCTCATATCCTCTCACAAAATGACTATCTTCATGCTTCCCACCCAGAACTAGTTTACCTTCAGTTTTCATTCCCATTATTTGCATAGAGAGTATTAAGTAAGTTATCTTTAAGAGCAGCCATCCAAGATGAACAGACAGATATACTTCAGCTAAATATCCAGCAATCCATTTGTAGACTTTATAAAGTTCAAGTCCCCTCTTAGGATTAAAAGACACCATCTTTGAGCTACCCACCCAAAACAGGTTTACCTTCAGTTACCATTCCATTACTTGCATAGATAGTGTTAGGTAATTATCTTAGAGAGCAAACATCCCAAGATTAACAGAGATATACTTCTGCTAAATATCCAGCAATCCCTTTGCAGACTTTATAAAGCCCAAGTCCCCACTTATGGTCGAAAGCCACTATAGAGCCAACATTCAGCAATCTCTTCATAGTTTATAGCCTTTAACATCTCCGAAATAAGGACTGACGTCAACCACCACTAAAGAACTCAATCCCCACTTGTAACAGAGAGATGCCAAGTGAATAAGGCCACGAACTTAATTATCCATTAAGTTAATCAATTTTCATATTCGGACGACTTCCATTCTATTTCATCATTGTAAAGAACTTATCGAATGTTTTTTACTTTTCAATCACTCAATAGATGGATACACACCATAAGACTCATAATTTAACCCTGATATTAAAAATATTCATTTTCTCGATTTTATAAACTTTTATTAAAATTATTGAAAAAAGTTTATCGTTTTGGCCCAGACATATATGATATTGTATTGGTATCGTACGGAGCTGTATCTGGTTGGTCAAAGACAAAAAAGGTCTGTATCGTACCGTATTTTGATGGTATTGGTAGTGGATATTGAAGATACTTTTTTGCAAAGTATTGGTGCTACATTAGTATTCATATACTTTAGAACAAGACAATCATGATGTCTGTTCTTTAGCCATCTCAATCAAAGAATTTCATGTTGTTTGAAAAGTTACTTTCGAAAATCGGAATGAAATGCTGAATAGATTTCTGGACATTCTCAGGCTCAAGCCTTGAACTCTCAACTTCCTGCTTCATATAACATATTACGACCAATTATTGAGCAACTAAAACCTCTTCTTCTTGCAAAAGTCAATTTATTTTATCACAAAGGACTTCAACAGAGATCTCAATTTCACCAAAGATAAAGCCCCTTCGACAGAAGCTGAGAGACTATTGCTCCCTAAACATGTACCAGCGATCAAAAAGTTTGTTACTAGTCCCAAATAGGCCTCATCAATTTTCAAACCAGAAACATTGGGTGGCAGCTATTGAGAAGAGAAGAACCCATAAAATTCTCAGCATCGATTGAATTTCAGTAATCTGTAGAGTCAAAATCAACTCATCGCCTGTAGTTACATTTTTTTTCCCATCAATGATTCTCTAAAGCCTATAACATCCTGGTTTATTCAAGTGCTGACAACATCAGATCTCACGTTTGTAAGTTCGTGAAGTGACAAATCAGGTGCGGTTAAGGGCTTGGAACATCATGATTTTTCATAGATACAGTTCGAGTTACTGCTCAAGGCCACACAATAGTTGAAATAAGAGTAGCAAAATTAGAACCAACTGCAAAGACCTTGAAAATTGAAGGATTTAAACATAGATCACAATGTTGACGATGACGTCCATCTGAGGTGTCCTTGATGCAGATTCACATCCCCAAATGCGCAAATGTGGAGCAATATTATCTTCATAAAATACTGATAAAACCGCTATTCCCTAAGCCTATATCATCTAAAGGTGATACACACCTTTGTTTTACCAAGAGAAATACAGCTAGTTCATAACAAGCTCTACACTGTGTTCAAACTCCTGAAAATATTCTTTGTTGATTCTGGGACATCAATAATGAAGCTCGTTTTATTACTAAAAGACGGTTTGGGTGAAATTTTAATTATGTGAGAAAGTCAATACACAGTAAAAGATGAAGAAACACATCTATGTTTGCACTCTGATCACTCTACCTACAGTTTTTCTAATCTTTTAATCATGTAATACTATAAGGTTAGAAACTGTATATAAAGAAAACAAAAACATACCAGAATCCTCATCATCATCTGTGTCCCAAAAAGGTAGTGAAGTTGACGGACTTCCATTTTCCAACTGCTCAGAAGACCGCCACTCAGCCAATGCTTCGGCAGATGAATCTTCACACCCTCCACTTGCCACTCCAGCCATTTCTCACTTTAAACTTGTCCCACAAATTATCCCCCAGTTTCACCTGCTAAACACACTGTGAAAACAATTAAGAAACAGATGGATAAAGAAAACTATGTTTTTAGTGGAAAGGGGCTTCTTTTTCTCTTGCTTATCGAAAATATTTAGGACCACTCATTAGGAAAATGATCTCAACGCATACTAACTAGTAACTATAATCATTTGAGAGTCAAAACACCAATGAATTTCTCAAGAAGAAACAAAAGGTTAAAAAATCGCTTCAACAAACTACACAATGAGTTGGGAAAGATCCTTTTGATTTAAGTCTTGTTTGGTTGCAGATTTTAACATCATCTAATTTTGCTTAGAGGCTGGAATACATTTGGCTGACCAGTTTAAAATTAACAGCTGATCTTTTCTGGACTTGCCCTGAAAAAGCTACAACCTTAAGCTGAATTCTAAAAAAATCCAGCTTATTTGCTAAAAAACTGCAACCAAACAGGACCTAAATTCACAACAAAGACCGAATGAGCAGATAGAGAATCATTAAGTCGTTACTGGTGAGGGAACATAACTAAAAAATTATAAACCGTCTACATTGCTTCACAATGCTAATTGAAATAGTCTGAGACCAACTTCTGTAGGAAAATTCATCGAGACACACTAACTACAGTCACTTTGAGAGCAAATTAATTATTATTATTCGTAAAAAAAAACTCCACCTTGTAAGAATCCCTCAAACTCTCACAGAGGTCATAAGCACTTAGGAGCAAATTCATAACTTATTTTTTAAATACACCTACAAAAAATGCAAAGACAAATATTATTCTGCAATTGAAACACTAAAAAGGTCCCTCAAAGAGTAATCATAATCACAGTGGAGAAATGTGTAGATTAAAGTCACACAAAAAGTTACTACCATTCAAAGAGATAGATAATCAGCAAATTCTTTTGAAAATACGCCCACAGATGCCTCCAAAAAGGAGACCGACACACTAGTTTATCTGAAAATTAAGTTATAAATTTCACAATAAACCTACAAAAACGCAGAGGCGAACTAATCAACAATTTGTAAGAAGAAATGATGCCAAGCACTAACCATTATCACTTGGGACTTATGATTACATTAAATTCACCACAAAAACACCTAAAAAACTTCAAATTCTATTACAAATTCACTCACCACACACTAACTATAATCACTCCAAACTAAATTAGTCTACGTTTTCTTCACCAAGTCTCCAAATATTTTAAAAATCCACTCCAACTCACAAACAGGCCATAAATCACTTAAAAACAAATGCAATTACCAATTTCACAGATAAAAAAAAAACACCCAGAAAGTTCAGATACATAGACTAAATTTACAAAGTCTTTTAAAATAAGCTCTGCAATTAATTTATTCATTTCCTTAATAACATTTAAAAATTACTAAAACCTCCAAATTCAAACACTAGCCAAAATCGTTTCAAACTAATTAAAATATTAATTTCAGGCAGAGACCATTTATCACATAGAATATTAAATATAAACTTCGAAACAAAGGAATAATCACATCTACAAACAAAAATGTTAGAAAAAAATTAGGAGATAAAATTTAAAGTTCAATTATTAAATAAAACCAAATTCACGAATTCATTTAAGAGTAAAACCTTGATTATGAAAAACCCAATCGACGAATAAACATATTTAAACCCCAATTTAGAAAGAAAAAAAAAAGCCGAATTAGGAATAAATAAATAAATAAAAAAACCCCAAAAAGGAAATAGATCGAAATAAGAAATGAACCTGTGGATGATGAAAATAAAGCTTTTGGAAAGAGAGAGAGAGAGAGAGAGAGGGAATAAAATAAAAAAGAAAAATCAAAGGGAGTTTAATAATTTTATATATTTTACAATATTCTAATTTTGATATTTATATCTGTTCTTTTACATTTCTGTTGATTCTGTGTGTGTGTAATATGTAGGTATATAGTCTTGTGAGGGAAATCAGGACAACAAAATAAGGTTGTCTTTTTCTTTTTAAAATATTATTAGATTTCATTTTAATCTGCATGCATTGACCTCGTTTTATGTCACTCCAATATTTTAACCTTTTCTTTTAGCATATAACCAAATAAAAACATTACTATCACGGAAATTGGAATATAAGGATTTATATCAAAATAAGTCAATTCAAATTAAATAAAATTGTCTAATTAAATCATTTTTTTTTTAAAAATACTCATATATTTTTTTATTAATTGCAATAATACCATGCTCATATAAAAAATAAAAAATTAAAATTAAAATAAAAAATAACAATTAATACACTATGTATCCTTTTTAACAACTAAACATTTTTTTTAAGTCTTATACTATATTTTTTTTGTTTATCTGTAATTTTAATCAGTGAAATATCAACTTTTATTTTCTTTGGTAATGTATTTGTATCATAACTACACTTATTTTTTATATTTTAATTGCATTGCGTGTCACACACGCAACGCGTGAGACACGATTTATAGTGTAATTATATGGATTCAAATTATTTAAAGTTCCAAATGCATTCACATTCACATTTTGTATGCGTTAACACAATTCAATAGTTTAGATTTATGCGTGAATTTTGTAATTTTATTTTTATATAAAAAATAAGATATATTAAAATAAATTATATTTTTTATTATTTTTAACTAATACTTATAGGATAGTTTCAACTAGATTTATATAATTTTATTTGAGTTTTTATTGTGTTGTAAAGTTAATTTTTAATTTATAAAAACATAATTTGTATTTTATATATTAAAATTATATAAAAATAAAATTAGAAAACACACGTAAACCATTGGATTGTGTTAATTTCATATCTTACATTGAATTATAAAGTATGTAGGTGCACCATAAAGAATTTGATTACAAATTATATAGTTTGATAGTTTATTTGTGATCAATGAAAAAATATGATGCAATAGTTTGTTTAGAGCAACAGCACTAATATATCTAAAAAAAATTCTTCTATTAACTGATTTTATATTTTGAGGACAACAATTTAATATTATTTCATTTTAAGCATTCTTATATTAATATCTCTATCATAACTAACCTCTAACTATATACTTATTTTATTATTTTGCTTTAAACTTTTCATTTAACTTTATTATCTATTCTCTCATTTACTTGAAAATATTGAATTAAATGGGTTTTTGTATATTACATTCGAGTTGAAAAAACTGAAATGAATGAGTTTTTGTTTGTTATTTTGAATTAAATAAACTTTTGTTTAGTACATATTATTGAAGTGAATTAGTTTTTGTTTGATACATTTACTTCAAATTATTGATGAGTTTTTTTTGGTCCATTCAATTTTAAAATTTGAAGTGAATGAATTTTTGTTAAATGTATTCACTTCAAAATATTGAATTAAATAGACTTTTTGTTTGATATTTTGAAATTGACGATACTTTGTTTGCTGTATTCATGAATTTGTTTTAATGTTTCTTTTAACTAAATGAGATTTTGTTTGATCTATTCATTTTAAAATGTTGAAGTTAATAGACATTTTTTTTTGTTTTTAAAATAATTTTTTTACATTTTATATAATTGAAATATTTTTTATATTTTTTTAAATTATTATTTTTTATATTACAAGCGAATGAGATACTAGCGAAATGAACTATAGAAAAATTACACCAAAAAAAAATTACTTTTTTTGGAATAGCACTAAAAGGAAATTGAGTTTTTTTTTTTTGTATAAAAGGGAATAGCTCCAAATTTTAAAAGTTTAAATATTTCACACCATTACCTAATAATTTCCCTTAATTTTTTAAGGAAAAATGTGAATTTAATTGAAATATCTGACTAATTATTTGTACTATTATATTAAAAGATTTAGCTTCAAGACGAACAGTCATTAGTAACCGAAATATATACATATATATACATATACATATACATATACATATACAGAGAGAGACACCATCTCCAATATTCTCGTGTAAGTTTTTTTATCACTCTTTTTATAAAATATTATACTACTATATATTATTTACATATTTATGTTCTGTTCTTTTTCTTTTTCTTTTTCATAGTGAATGCTTAAACAAGATATCTTTTTCATATGTATGTGAAAAAGGTTAGGGTTACAATTCAATTTCATTCAAGGTTTAAAGAAAACCCTATTTTTTGGGATTTTTCAAAATTAAATGTGTGAGGAGCTAAAATTATACCCTATATGTGTGATTTATTTTTCTTAGAGATTCTAAACAAACTATTTATAAAAAATCTCAATTTTAACAAAATGGGAGGCGTTAGAGTGACAGATACAGCTCAGATGTTCCTTCCCTTCCTATTTTATTATAATGTGAAATATAAAAAATTGAAAATTGTAGCTTTGTTAGTTTTTTTCTAGCTTTGTTTGATCATGGTTGGAGCTTTTTCTCCTTGTAAATCTTTATTTGCCAATAAATAAATAAATTGAAAATTGTATCCCTCCCAAAACTAGAATCGTTAATGATTGGATTTCGGTTTTTTCACTATTGATATCTTGTTTCTATTTGTGATGCTGGAAATTGAAATGGGGGGTTTGTGAAATTTAAAGAAAAAATAACGTCGAGTGGAAAAATATTATGAGGGGACCAAATCAGTGTTCTGAAAAAATTTAGTCAAAATATATTAGAAAAGATAAAAGTTGTACACTCTACTGTTTCGGTGAAAGAAGGAATTGAACTAGATATTTTTTGAGGAAGCTAACCAACCCTATTTTGGCAAAAAAAAGATAGATTCTTGCTTTAAGGTTTCGTGAAACACTTAGTGGGATTATATTTATACTGGGTAAACCAATATATTCTGGCTTGCTTGGTTTCTTAAAACACACACAAATAAAGGTAAAGAGTAATAATTGGTCCATGTTCATGGCGTTGTTTTAAGGTTTTGTTATTTTTTTGGTAGTGTTAGGGTAGAGTTTATAAGTTCACTGTTAGGGTAGAGCTTTTTCTTTTGGTTTGGTAAAACAAGCTAGCGTATTTACTTTAAGATACAACAATCAACCCATCAATGTCGTGCCCCAACAAGAATATTCATCAAGTTTCAATGCCAACATTTTTTGTATTTTTGTGAAACAATCTTTCTTGTAATTGTAATAGCATATATCAATATACAATGGTGGTGATTTATGTAGCGTGTGGAATTATGACTGGACAAGATCCGTTGCCATTTAAAGCTGGACAATTAGCCGAGTCGAGATCTTTCAAGGTGGGATATCGTGGCGCTTGGTTCCGATGCAAGGTACATATTTACCTTTCCTGTAGAACCAGATATTATTTTTAATTTACAGTTTGTATATGTAATAGTTAAGAATTTTCTTGGTCTCATAGTTCCAACTCAGCTTTCTGCTGATAAAATGTTTTTATCTAACTCGACTTTGTTTTTCTAAACCGTCAATAAGAGAAGTTTAGAGATGAATGACCGGGTGTTTTCTCAATCTTAAATAAACCAGCTTATCATTTTAAACTTGTACGAAGAAAAGTTTTAAATATCTGGTATCAATTGTAGTACAGATATGTTTTTCTGGTCTCTGTGACGTAGATGTTAGTCCATAGTTTTGATATCCTTTTTTTTAAGTTCGACTTTGAGCCAAGACATGTTTCAGCTTCAATCCTTTTGACCAGTTGAAAATAATGAGTTTATTTGTAGTTTTAAGAAAATTTATTTTTTCTTCAAAGATAGTTTTGTTCTCACGAATTTTCTTTGTTGAACCAGATAATAAAAACTATGTCACTTTTGGCATTGCCTCGGTGTAGATTGGAGTATTACGACTACCCCGGAGATGGTAAGTAATGATATTTTTGTATATATTTGTCAAACATGTGTTGTTGATTCTGAACTGGCATGGTACTTCTTTTCTCTTCTCTGGCAAACATCATTGCTAATGGTAAGTGTA
The DNA here is from genome assembly GCA_963682055.1 of Primula veris. Classification (NCBI taxonomy): domain Eukaryota; kingdom Viridiplantae; phylum Streptophyta; class Magnoliopsida; order Ericales; family Primulaceae; genus Primula; species Primula veris. The sequence goes on along the minus strand of OY821743.1, from coordinate 24,478,303 downwards.
TGTTACCTTGTTGTGTTAGCGTCTATACTTCTCATCGAAAATAAAATTGGCTAAGAATAGACATGTATTCATTTTATAGACTCAAAACCTGAGAAACTAAGAAGAATAAAAAATGATATAAATTTTTATTTTCTACATTCTGTATAATCGGTGGGTAGTGAACTGGAGCTTCTGCTTTTGCGGCTTATGTTCTAGTTATCCATCTTTCATAATACTGAGTTGAATTGATAGCAGTTATATACTTTAGTTTCATGTTCTAGAAATGGAGGTGGAAATATCAGTGTGTTCATATTGGATATCTTCGTTACTGGTGTGTTAAGCTTTAAAGTTGCTGCTTTACATCCGACTTTTCAAACTGATACTGCAAGATTCTAGTTGTTAATATGCTTTATAATAGTTTTTTCAGAATAAAATAGGCATTTGATTGTTGATCAAGTATGAAGTTGTGATATTTTTGACAATTGGGTATCTGGCCCGCTTACTCGCCTCGCTTAATTCCTAGAAATTGGAAATTGAGTATTTGAAGTATTATTTTGTAAGCAAGCTTGTTACACTGAATTCTGTATGCATTTCATAGAAACTTAGCGGTATTGATCTGTAACTCCTATTAAAAAGAAACATAAATTTGCAGAAGTAATTTGGTTTAGAATGTACCAAAAATCTCAAAAAGGGGCCAAGGGCGAACCGACTTTGATGCTACGGCCCCAATATCCTCATATCTACAATGAGAGTGAAGTGGTAGATGTGAATACAATTTCGGAAGTGTCAGTTGTTAAAGTGGACGAATGGAAAGTGGGAGATGATGTTGATTGGTATACTGATGGTTGTTATTGGTCTGGAAAAGTCACTAAGATCTTGAGAGGAGAAAAAGTTGAGGTATTGTATTCTTCCAACTTCACTAAGCATTTTCACACATTTATATAACTCATTGTTTGATACTCCCTCGGTTCCTTTTTGTTTGTCTATTCCTCGTTTTGAAGTTCCAACTTCCGAAATTTTATATATGTCCAAAAGATCAATCTAAAAACTGGATGATGTTCCCATGTTACCTTTTGTCAATTTTGAGCAAATTGAAATCGTTATACTAATTTACGATTTGACAAAATCCAGTAGGGGTATAATGTGAAATTAAGATCCTGATACATCATTAATTGAATATCTACAAAGATTTACATTCCCCAAAATGGACAAACAAAGTTTCTGAATAATACAAGTTTAATTCTTAATAGTGATGTGGTACAGTTTTATCTATAAGCTCCATTGGACAGTTGTTATGGAGCTCTAAAAGATGGGAAGAATTAAGACATGTTTGTTTGTAGGTTTCAAGTTAATTTGGTTTTTTGGCCTGAATGTTCTTAAAGCTTCAAGCTCTGGATGAACCCAGCTTTTTCTTAGAATTGAAAATGCCAGCTTGTTTATTTAAAAGTTTCAGCCAAACAAGCACTAATACTAAATTTGCTTTCATAACAGCAGCACTTACACCTTTTTATAAGCAATACCCGCATTTTGTTATAGTTTTGATTTTCTTTTATTTTCATGTTGTTTTACTAGATTGAGTTGCCGCCGCCTCCTACTGGTGAAGGTTCACCTTATTCTGTACCCTGCAAGGATCTGCGTCCATCCTTGGACTGGTCTGTGGAACATGGTTGGAGTGTTCCTATTTCTAAGGTGCTTTACCTTTGCCTTCAAAAGTTTCACTTGATATGTTCGGTAGCTCAAACTTTCATTTACTCTTTTCCACCAAATTATCAGAACGTGACTTGTGTATTTTTATATATCATATTGCAATAGTACCAGTTAGTCATGAATGCTCCCTTGTGAATCTTACGCCGCCATTCCACTATCTTGGTGAAACTTATAAGAACATCATATTCTACTCCATTACTAGGGGTCTTAGAGTTCCCACGATTAAGTCACTACCAAAAGTGAAACCACTTCGGATTGGCGGTTCATACTAAGTTATCTGTGTCAGAATTTGGTTTGTGTCTGATTACTGATATGCCACTTGATTTGTTTGCAAATACATTGAAGTGTTGGCGTAATCTACTTTCGCCTTTTTCTCTTGTTGCTTCCTGTAGTTTGTTTATGTTATTATACATCGGGTTTTAGTTATTCTTGTTTTTCTGGCATAGGGAGGAGAAGATCGTCGCCCTTGTGCTCGACTAATTAAACCAGTTGACAAAGGTAATTACTTGGCAACACAGAAGTCAAAACTGCCTTATTCTTCACATTTGATTACAACTAAAAGTTGCTTTAAATGCAACCTTTTCTTTACACAGAGTTCTTCATCTTCTATTCAACTATTTTGTTTTTTTAATACAGGTCCCCAGATTTCGAAGTTTGATGCTTTATGCGAAACGGTTAAAGATTTTCAGTCCATAGTTGGGTCATCATCTGATCCTTCATTTTCCTCGGACATGTCATCATCGTTGCCCTTAGATGTAAAAAAACCAAAAGAAAATATACAAAACCTCAAGGCTAATTCTATTGCGAGAACTAGTTGCTCGGACAATGTATCGACTTCACATATTAAAGATTCCTCAGCTCAAAATAATTGTGACGAGGCGGATCATTCTAGTGATCCTGGTAAGAGAATGAGAACTAGTGTTCCGCTAAACTCCACAAAATCTGATACTTTAGAAGCTACAGTTTTAGATCTAGAGGAACTTGTTAACAAAGTTAAATGGCTCAAGGGGATTTTACGAAGTGGGCGCACGCCGTCTAATGCTCAAGGGCCATCGTGGGAGTTTGTGGATCTCCCAATATCATATAAACCTAAATAAGGAACTTTTAATGATGCCGTAAGTATTAGCTACATACATGTCAAGTATTAGACCATGAACTTTTAGCCTATGGTATGCAATGACAAACTAGGAAGGTTTAGGAAACAAGATCAGTTTGATGTTCGTAATTTTGTTTTGGGTTTGCATTTCTAATCACTTCATTTATAGAAAGGAGCCAAGTAGAATTTCAAAATTTTGTTCAAGCTTTTTTTGCGGTCATGGTAATTCTATATTCAAGTCATGATATTAGCGCTTGCTTGAATAGTTTTATGATTAGCATGGGTGGCTTCATCTTTTCTCAGGTGGTTGTGTAATATTTTGTTATCTCCATTGCTTCATTACCATTTCAAAAAGGTCTATTTATGGAACTTTTCTGCAGTTGCGTTTAGAAAATAAAAACTCGTAAATTGACGGGCTCGACATTATCTGCTGAACTTCAATTAGGACTGGAATAAAAGGAACAGAGAAATATTGTGAGTCTGGACCAAACAGTACGTTTTGCTCCAAATTAATTTAGGTTTGACTATGAACTACGGCTATGGATACAAACAAAATAAGTGATTCTAGTTGTCAGGAGGTTATAGTCAATCATCCGAAATCCGTAGGTACTGACCGACCCTAAGATTCAACTGCTGATTTGTTTCTGACTTCCTTGTAAAGCTATTGAAAAGACTTTTAAGCTAACTTTAGCATAGTATAATTATAATACATTAACAAAAATTGATGAATTGCTAAGACATCCTGAACCAAACCTAATTGAGTGAAACCCATCGTAACATTTAGCTGCTAACAAATGCTAGTTTCTGCAAAGATATTAAAAAAACTTTAATTGCTAAATTTTGATTTCTCTATTGATGAAACATTTCTTTCAACGTGGTTACGACTACACAAACATGATGTGTTTTATGAAAATATTTCGTATTTTAATTATTTTTGCAATGAGAGACTTGATTGCATCAAAAAGCTTTATAGCATGAAAATTTTCAATTTTGATGGACCTCTTCCACATGAAAATAAGCTACATTTCAACAACCCTATTATATACGAAATCATGGTTAGATCCTTTCTCATTCTTACTCCTAGGTACTTGAAAGTAACCCATGAACTACATTCACGCTTTCACTCACTTCTATCAAATCAACCTAGCTAACCTTATTTTCAACCGAATAAAGCAAAGTGTGTAGGATTGTTCCCTACCTTTAGCCTTTCCTCGTTTGATAACGCAATTTGTGCAAATTCACATTATAGCATTCTCTATAAACCCTATCTATCTCTTACCCAAATTTAAGATTAACCAAAGTTTTTTAGAAAGCATAGAGATCAAGCACTAGTATGGGAAATGGTATTGGGAGGAAATTAGTGATGATCAGAGTGCGTCGATAACATCCGAACCCTTTGTTAAACCTTACACAACTTGTAAATGTGACGTGCTTGTTGACGTAATTGCTAATTATCGCAATGAAATCAAGTCGTTTAAAAAGAAAGCTAGATGAACTTGAACACGAATAAGAACAAGAAGAAGAAGTAAAAACTCCATCTTACAGTTACGAAGCTCAAAACACTCAATACCTGAAAAACTGTCTTTTTTGGCAATAACAAAGGGGGAGAAAGAATGGAAAACAAGAGTCTTGATGTTGTTTATCTTTTGAAAATTTCTATAATTCATGTTATTTTTTATTCTCGTACGAAATCAATAAAGTTTTTATCTTTTTATTCATACATGTCTCTACGTTATGCAATTTTACGTACGTACTTGAATTTATATGAATGCATATCTAGGGGAGCAAATTAAGCTAAAATTATAAAAGGTTTGTTATTCTAAAAAGAGAGATTGTTGAACCTCTTCGTAATTAACAAAATTTTATGTACCAATTCGTAATTAACGAAAGTTTTGAGAAATAACAAAATGATTATAATTTAAATTAATGAAAGTTCATTAGTCGTACTAATATGTACACTAAGTGTTTTTCAGAATAAATAGTACAATAAATACATTTAAAATGTAAGGGAAAAAGACCAAACTCAAATGATCAAATTGAATTAAAGAATAATCAATTACATACTAATCCAACTTATTAGACTGTAAACCAACTGATTAGGTTGTGTTTATATGAAAATGTCAGCAACGTTTTTTGAAGACTTGAATGAGAATGGAATTAAATTCAAAAAACATTATGGAACATTGGAGATTATTCTATGTGATCAGAGGAGTTTGATGGTGAAAATTATACAATATTTGGACCATTAACACATGCGATATTCGTAATTCAAAACATGCAACCGTTAGACCAAAAACTACATAACCCAACCGATTAGGTTGAAAACCAACCGGGGAGAATGACTGAAATTTTGAATTTCAAAGAGAAACAACTATCTCCACTTCAACACTATAAATAGAGACCTTCCCCTTCACATTTCACTGCAGCACTCTAGAGCAAACAAGCACAAGCTTTCATATTTCATTCTTTGCTTATTTTCAATCATTCGAAGACAAAAATCTATTCGTTAATCCTTCGACAATTGATCCAAACTCTTCATACACTTAATACATATATTTTTCATAGAGTTTGAGTTGTTGTAAACTCTTAATTATATCATAACCTTTGTGGTTCAATCAACGAGCCGGTAGAATTTCATTTATTGCAATTATATTGTTTACGCCTATCTAAAGGATTTGTGTTTAGCGTAAGGGTCGCTTTGTCCTTTAAAGAAAAGCCTTTTAAAGGGTATCTCTGCCGTTAAAGAAAGAGAATTTGTAGGTACGCTGCACTTAAAGGAATAGTAATAAATCTCAAGATCCGTTGTGACTTGGTGACAAGACGTAGTCTCGTTTAAGGCGAACCTATGTAAATTATGGTGTGTTTTACTTTCCGCAATTTACTTTCTATCACTTACTTATCTACCTCTGCACTTATTTATATTGTTGGTTATATATATATATATATATATATATATATATATATATATATATATATATATATATATATATATATTGTTATAAAACCGGCACTAATAGCTCAATAATATAACGTGGTTCAGCGTCTCAGAACTTCAGGATTGAGCCCTATTGCATGAGAAAGATCATTATCTTTTATATATATGAAAGTGAGAAAGTATAAATTACAATATTTGGTACTACACTATTTCACACCACTATATATTACATAATTTCGTTCCTTTTTGGATGATCTCAGAATACAAGTGAAAGGTTCAATTTATAGGCAATCATAGGCATATGGTTTGGTGACACTTGTCATGCAACCAATAGGGAATGACCATGTGTTGTTGTGTGTCATTACACAATTACTTGTATGATGACTCATAACACTCCCCCTTAATGCCCACAACTTGATTTCACTTTCGATGAACATATTGCAAGTCTCCCCCTGATGATCAGAACTTAAAGTGATTATTTCAAAACTTCAATCAAACTTCTCATCAAAATATTGTGTATCAATTTCTTAAACCTTGTTGCAGGAAGAGGATTAGTAAATAAGTCGGCTGAATTATCTGTTGTTCGTAATTGGTGAACGTCTATTTCACCATTCATTTGGAGATCGGTGGGTATAGAAGAATTTTGGAGAAATATGCTTAGTTGGATCCCATTTAATATACCCTTCCCGAATCTGTGTAATACACACTGTACTATCTTCATATAATAACGTTGGCTGAGTTTTTTTTAACTTTAACCCAATTTATTCTTGTACGTAATGTATCATTGATCTTAACCAAACATATTCTCGAATTGCTTCATGAATTGCAAGGATTTCCAAATGATTCGAGCAAGTTGCGGTTAATGTCTGTTTTACAGAACGCCAAGAGATTGCAGTACCACTGTATGTAAAAATATATCCAGTTTGTGATTTAGCATTGTGTGGATCAGACAGGTAGCCAGCATATGCATATCCAGCTAACTCCCCATTTGCATCATTCGAATAAAATAACCCTAAATCGACGGTCTCTCGTAAATATCGCAATATATGTTTAACACCATTCCAATGCATTCGAGTTGGTGCTGAACTATATCTTGGAAATAGTTTGACAGAAAATGCAATGTCTGGTCTAGTGCAATTTGCAAGGTACATAAGGGCACCGATTGCTCTTAAGTATGGCACTTCAAGGCCTAGTAAATCCTCTTATTTGTCTTTTGGACGAAAGAGATCTTTCTTAATATTGCATGAGCGAACAACCATATGGGAACTTAGCGGGTGTACTTTATCCATATAAAACTGGCGAAGTACCTTTTTAGAGTAGTTTGACTGATGAACAAATATAGCATTGGATGTATGATCGATTTGTAAATCGAGATAGTACTTTGTTTTCACAAGATCTTTCATCTCAAATTTCACTTTCAGGTAATTAGCAGCCTTTGAGATCTTTTCAAGAGTCCCAATTATATTTATATCATCAACACACACAACGATAATAGCGAACCCATAATTTTCTTTCTTGATAAAAATGCATGGACATATCGGATTATTAACATAATCCTACTTTAGGAGGTAATCGCTTAACCGATTGTACCACATGCGTCCGGACTGCTTTAAGCCATATAACAATCTTTGAAGTTTAAACGAGTGTTAACTCCTATCTTTTGCTTAAGGCAATTTAAAACCTTCAGGGATTTTTATATAAATGTCACTATCTAATGACCCATATAAATATGGAGTGACCACGTCCATTAGACGCATTTCTAGTCGTTCAGCGACTGTCAAACCGATCAAGAATCAGAAAGTACTCCCATCCATTATTGGAGATTATGTTTCCTTGTAATTTATCCCAGGTATTTGGGAGAAACATTGAGCAACAAGTCGTGCTTTATATCTAACGACTTCGTTGTGCTCATTGCATTTTCGTATAAATACCTATTTGTACCCTACGGACTTGACATCTACTGGTGTAAGGACTACTGGTCCAACTACTTTCCGTTTTACTAAAGAGTTTAATTCGGCTTCAATAGCACTTTTTTATTTTGTCCAATCACTTCTACGTATGCCAAAATTCTTCGACGAAAGTTGGTTCATGATCCTCATTACCAACAATTTCAAGATCCATAGCAAATGCAAATTTTTCGTCGACGACAACATTACTACGATCTCATCTCTCCCTGTAAAATATTGAGATCTCATTATTGTTTTCAGGTACCTATATCTATTCAGGAGATATAACCTATTCTTGAGGAATTTGTCGTGGGTGTTGGGACAACGTTGCTTGTAGAGCCTATTCAGTGGCATTTTTATTCGGCTCTTTACTCCATTCCGGGGATCTTTGTAATTTCTCTTCAGGAGAATTATTTGGAAAAGTTTCCTATGCTGGAGGATTACTTAGTCTCAATTCTCTCCTTTTTCGGGGTAATTTATCTTTTGCACCCACGGGTCTTCCATGTTTCTGGCATAATCTGGGTTCATTCACCAACGATTCCCTTACATGAACATCAATACGCGCCATAGTGTTAGATGTAGGAACATATGACGTTAATACTTTATGTGTATCAGTAAATGTATCGGGTAAATTATTAGCAATGCTTTGCAAGTGAATGATATTCTGAACTTCTAATTCACTTTGTCTAATACAAGGGTGAGATGAGATAATGATGGTACATTCTATTCAATTTTATGTGTTGACAGTTTACTCCCCCTAATGGTGCGAAAAGAGTATGATTAAACTGACAATCTACGAAACGAGTTTTAAACAAGTCACCGGTTAACGGTTCAAGATATCTAATAATAGACGGTGAGTCAAAACCAACATAGATACCTATGCGTCATTGTTGATCCATTTTAGTACGTTGGGGTGGTGATATTGGAACATACACTGTACACCCAAAAATACGTAAATGAGATATATTTGGTTGGTGACCAAATACTAGTTGTAATGGGGAATAAACATGATGGGCAGATGGTTGAATATGAATTAAGGATGCAGCGTGCAAAACAGCATGCCCCCATGCTGACTCTGGTAATTGAGACTTCATAAGTAATGTCTTGGATATCAATTGTATTCATTTAATGAAAGATTCTGCTAGGCCATTTTGTGTATGATTATGTGGAATGGGATGCTCAACATCTATTTCTACAAACATGCAATAGTCGTCAAATGTTTGAGAAGTAAATTCACCAGCATTGTCAAAACGAATTGACTTAATTGGATAATCAGGGAATTGAGATCCTAAACGAATGATTTGAGCTAAAAAGCTAGCAAATGCAACGTTTCTCATTGATAATAAGAAGACATGAGACCATTTAGATGATGCATCTATTAAGACCATAAAATAACAAAATGGACCACATGATGGATATTTTAGTCCACAAATGTCTCCTTGAATGCGTTGCAAAACAGTTGGTGATTCAACACCAACTTTTAAAGGAGATGGTTTTGTAATGAATTTACCCTTCAAACAAGAAACACATGTATACTCACTAAGCAATGGAATCTTCAGGTTCTTTAATGAATGACCATTTGTACCTTCTATTAATCTGTTCATCATGGTTGAACCCGGATGACCGAGATGATCATGCCAAATGCTAAAATTTCGAGAATCACAATGAACTTTTTGGGCTTTGTCACACTTCTGGTGTTGTTTCCTAACGCACTTCTGGTGCTTTTCTCTATCGCACTTCATGTGATGCATATCAGAACACTTCAGGTGATGTGTTTCATTACACTTCTGGTGTTTTATTTTGATGCACTTCGGGTGCACTATAGAGTTGCTTCAATACACCTTATTATTGTGTAATATAATCCTGAAGAATAAGTACGCAGTTTTTCAAGTATAAGCTTGTGGTTTGCAAATAAGCTTGTTATGTAGAGATAATCGTAATCTCCTTCATTTCATGTTTCAATATGATATCCATTACTGTGAATATATTTGAAATTTTTATTTGACTTGGGAGAGTATAATACACATTCAATACGGATCTTTGTACCCTTAGATAGTATTACATATGCTCTTCTGAAGCTTTCTATTATAGGGGTGGCATCGGTTCGTTATCGAACTTTTTAACTACATACCGATACCATACCAATCTAGTTTGGTTTGAGAATTTTTATACCATTACTGAACCAAAAAATTCAGCATACCGAACTTTCGGTATACCAAACTATTAGGTTGGTTCGGTTCGGTTTCGTTTTTATACCAAACTTTAGAGTTTACAAGTGATGATAGAAAAATGGTGTGTATTGGAAAAAAAACATACCATAAAGTTTTAAAAGTAGTAGAATAAAAATATATATTTATTTATATTATTGTTACATTTCTTGTTTCTTTTCATAAAAGAGTAAATACTATTATTTCTTTCTAGTTAATGGTATAAATAAAATAAAATGTTATAAGTATTCACTAGAAAAAGTAATATAAACTAGAAAAAGTAATATAAGTATATTATAACAATGTTAATAATTAAGTGTATATAAGTCTTTTAATTTATTTGTCTATTTAGTATATTTTAATATTTCGGTTTGAATCGGTACCATACCGAACTCACCAAACGAATACCGAAACCAAACCGACTTTCAAACATTGGTTCGGTTGTACCGTACCAAAATGTCGGTATACCAAACTTTTGGTACCGACTTGATTGGTTCGGTTCGAAAAGCGGTCGGTTGGTATAAGTCGGTACAAAAAGGCCACCCATATTCTATTATGTCTGCTGGTCCGCTAATCGTATTAACATTGGCAATAAGAGGTTTTATGAATTCAAAAAAAAAATTAACTCAGAATATGCTATGGGTTGTCGCACTGTTCAATAAACTTAAGTTCTGTTCATGCGTACTGCTAGATTGGAAATTCATGCTTTTTTCAAACAAAAGACATATATTATTATTATTCTTATATTACATTCAAGCTAACACACGACTAGCAGAAAATACATGAGCAACTGAAAACACACGAGTAGCCGAGACAACTAGCTATCTTATTTTTGAAAACAACATCAACACAAAAACAATTTTAAGAGAAACAGTCTGGTTTAGTCTTTTATGGGGCCATCAAAGAAATCGTCGATATCTAGGTGAGTATTAGTGAGGGTTCTTCCTTTATGCTCATGTTTTCGAAAGCAGTAAAATTTGTTTCTTTATCATTCATTTTTTTATTTGAGAGTTTTGATATAAATCAACCAAATACTTTGGAATACAACATGCACGAGACCAATGACCATTCTTTCCGCATCTGTAATAATTACTAGGACCACCTCGTTTTGGTGCCACATGAAATTTCTCACCAGCCTTCATTTTCTTAACCTGGCCTTTGGTCCACTTCTGCTGGTTGTCAACATAAAACTTTCCAGCATATTTGTTATGATTAAAACCCTCATTTTTACGAGCTCGACCTCGATTATTCCTTCGTTGTAAATCCTTCACATCGACAACATTTACTTCAGAAAATGGTGTGAAACCAGTCGGTCGAGACTGGTGGTTTTTCAAAAAGAGTTCATTGTTTTCTTCTGCAATAAGAAGACAAGCAATCAACTCGGAGTACCTTTTAAAACTCCGCTCTCGATATGGCTGCTGCATGAGCATATTCGAGGCGTGAAATGTGGAGAAGGTTTTCTCAACCATATCAGACTCAGTGATATTTTTTCCACACAGTTTCAGTTTAGAAATAATTTTAAACATAGTCAAGTTGAATTCATTGACCATTTTAAAATGTTTCAACCTCAAGTGCATCCAGTCATATCGAGCTTTTGGAAGCAACACGAGTCTGTGATGCTCGTAGCGCTCTTTCAAATTATTCCACAACTCAAGAGGGTTATTTATAGTGAGATATTCATCTTTTTAACCCTCATCGAGGTGGTAGCGGAAAAATATCATGACCCTTACCTTGTCCTGCGGGGACGGGTCTTGTCCTTCGATTATGGTGTTATCAAGATCCATAGAATCCAAAT